>CM050889.1:30057731-30657731 GCA_027725995.1 Rhynchospora tenuis
CAGTTCCTCTCAGCCCCAGCAGCAGGGGGCCAGGACCATGGACCCTACTTTGAGTCCTGAATGGCAGAGAAACCCCGAGG
The DNA here is from genome assembly GCA_027725995.1 of Rhynchospora tenuis. Lineage (NCBI taxonomy): Eukaryota > Viridiplantae > Streptophyta > Magnoliopsida > Poales > Cyperaceae > Rhynchospora > Rhynchospora tenuis. The sequence continues at coordinate 30,057,812 of CM050889.1, forward strand.
CTGCCCAGTATGAGAAGGATGCTCATTTTCTCATGCCATACGACTATATGTACAAGAACTACATGAAGATCCGGCGCCGACCCCTTGAGCACACAAGGTTCATGGATATGCACACTTTGGAGAAGTTTGGGGTCGCCGAACAGTTCTTGGAAATAAGTGCGGCAGCCGGTATCACCCCCGCCTTTTGGTCTCTCCACGACATTGCCTTTCGGGTGTACACCCAAGAGTTCCTCTCCTCCCTCAAGCTCCTTGAGAGGGATGAGAGAGAGTATATCTTCTTTCGGATGCAAAATAGGGGGCTCCGGATTCCCCTTGATGAGTTGGCCCCTGTTTTTGGTATTGCGGCTGGAGGCATCACTGAGTTTCATTGGAAGAGGAATCCCGACGACAATGTTACAAGAGAGACGGTATGGATATCAATTTGCGGGGGCTATTGCAAGTACCAGTCCCGCCTTGTGCAGCACCCGGTCCTTAGGATTCTCCTCCGGGGTATAGCAAGCACAATCTTTGCTCGGGGCGAGACGGTCAATCTAACCAATGCCAAGGAGACGGCCTTCCTTTGGCACTTGCTCCAGCCACAGCCCGAGAAGATAGATGTGCTAAAGGTGATGATTGAGCATTGGATTGCTCAAAGGGACACGGTGGGGGCAACCGGGAGTATCACTATGGGGGCCTTCGTCACCATCCTTGCCAAACACTTGAAGATCCCCGTCCCAGCCAAGAGCAATGCCACCGGGTTCTCCCGGTATGATGACGAGCGCTTCCGTGGGGCCCATTTCATCAAGATAGTGCATAGCGGGGCTGATATTGAAGGAAAATACCTATGGCTGCGGGAGAAAGGCAGCAACTTCTTCTTGCCCTATCCGCATAAGGTAGATGTCACCAACTCCGCTACCTGGGTCATACCTCCCGATTATGCGACTCCGGATAGGGATATTGCGCTCCAGCAACCGCTGCCCATACCGGCACAGGAACCGGTCCAGATGGAGGTCAATCCACCACAGCCCCCGCCACCCTTTGAGGCCCACCCGCCTTTTGAGGCCCCGCACCACGAGGCAGCCCCTCAAACGGGGGGAGATGACATGGCCGGAGCGCCATCTTGGGCTCGCACTCTTTGGGACATGATGACGGGCCTTACCACCCTCACCACCGAGACGAGGGATGAAGTTCGGCGCAACAACGAGACACAAGTTGCCCATGGCCATCAGTTGGGTCAACTTACCACTGAAGTGAAGCAGTATGGACAGCGCCTACAGTGGGTGGAGCGCTTTGTGGATGACTACGAGCTTGCCCAACAGCTCGGCTACTGGCCCGGTGGGTATGAGGACCCAAATGTCTCCTACGATGAGAATGAGGAGCAGGGCGAGTCTTATGGCGCCTATCGATGGCAAGAGAACCCGCTGCCCACGCCGGTTGGTCCTCACCCATGGCATGAAGGCCCTCCACCGGCCCAACCGGCGCTCTCGGACCCATCCTTCTACCCACACCTTGCCAACCAGCCTGTGGTGCCCACCCAGCATGGAGAGGATCTCTACCTCGGCCTCTTCCCCAACTACGATGCGGCCATGCATTACAACACGCCTAGCAGCTCCTCCGGGGGCTCCACTTCCCAACAATAAGCTTGTAAGTTCCCTATTTTCTCCTATTTAAATTTTCTGTGACTTGCATGCTCTGGGACACAGCATAATTCAAGTTTGGGGGGTACATAGGAGAAAATTCAAATTTTTGGATGAATTGAGATAAAACCGTAGGTGTTATGTCAAAATTTAGAGTCACTGCCCGACCCGAGCAGACCGTTTGCTCGGGTCGAGCGCCTTTTTTTGCACTGCAACATTGACTCTCACTACCACTCGGATCGAGTATCACCCCCACTCGACCCGAGCGCACAACCAATCGACTCGAGCAAGTCTTAGATTAGCTCTCTCTCTCTTTCCTCTTCGTTCGGGTCGAGTGACTCACTGCTTGGTCCGAGCAGTGGGTCTGTTTTTGAGAAAATTAGTCAAGTATTGACAAGGAATTAATTGAATATGTCTAGGAACTTGATTTTTCACTTAGCTCACATGATTTCACGCTGTTTTGAAGGATTTTCAGCTGTTAAAATTTTTTCATTAAGTGTTAGACTTCTTAGCTTTCTTTTATTTGACACTTGCACCAATAGACCGAAGTTGAATCTCTTTGAAAGGATAGAACTCAAATCTTGGATGCCTAAATTTGTTAAATCACTTTTAGTCAACTCTCACAAGTTTTCATCGAGTGAACTGATTTGTAACTTAAAATTTTTTATCAAAAGATCTTGTATCAATCTTGGAACGTATAAAATGAATCTAGACTTGGTCTTAATCGCTTGAATCACCAACAAGCAAGCTTAATCGGACAAATTAAATAGTTGTGAACATGAGGGTGCGAAGAGACTTAAAAATTCCAAATACAAATCCACAATTATTGGAGGAGTGGTTGCGGTAAAAGCGTAATTGATCCACAGGTGGACTGTAGCGGTAAGGCGTAAAAATCGGTCCGACCTCCCCAGCATGGCATGTGCTGGTAGCAATTAAACTAAGTCTCAATAGCGTAAAACCGTAAGTGATGCAAATCACCACAACTCGACTTGAACAAATCAATTGGTGAGTTAATTTCGTTGAGTTAGATTCATTATAAATTTTCCAACTTGATAAAATTTCTTTTGCAAAAATTTTTAAGTTATGAAAAAGAACGGGTGATTGAAATTGAGATTGCATATGAATTAGTGAAGTGAGGCTAGAGTTCTTGGAGTTTAAAGGGGTTTAATTAGAGCTAAAAGAGGCAATTCTTGATTTAAGGAACGCTAGAGTCTTTGCTTATTGAAAATTTGATGATAGCAACTTGGTTGAAGTGTGAAACTAGACATAGACATTTAATTTCTTGACTTTCATTGATTGAGTGTTTATTCTTTGTTGTAAGTCTAAGTATTGTCCAAATTTCTAAGCTTAGAATGTTGCTTGGGGACAAGCAAAGTTTAAGTTTGGGAGGATTTGATGTCATTATTATTTGTAGGTATTTGGACCATACTTGGCACTTAAAAGATACTCAAACCATTAAAATGCTTGACGATTTATCATGTTTTTCCAGGATTTGGCTATGTCGTCGTGTCTTCTCCTATTTTGCAGGGTTTTAGGTGATATTTGAGCTCCTAGATGGATTCTCGGCACTTCAGCACGCTAGACGACTCATTCCTAGCATGGAGCATGGCTAGACGACTCATTCCTAGCACTTAGAGGCATTGTCCAGGCCACTGTTCGGACCGAATGACTCATGCTCGGACCAAACGGGGCTCTGCTCGGACTTGGCGTGATATAGAGCCACAGCCACCACCTTTCCTTGAGCGCTCGGACCGAATGGACCTTTGCTCGACCCGAGTGCTCCACCTGATTGACCCAAACAACATGAAGTCGGCCAATCTCTCCTGGTTAGTGCTCGGACCGGGTGAACCCTTTGCTCGGGTCGAGCAGTGCGCCGACTGATGGTGTTTTGGCAACTTTTCAAGGATGGAAAGTGATCTTTTGGCAAGATTTGGCCGACTTGGTGCCCTAACTTGCTCCCCAAGTGCCTGAGATGGGTATATAAGGCAGCCTCTTCGACAGAAAAGGGGGTTGGTTCCTTTGGAGGTGTTTTTGACCATTGTTTCACCACCAAACCCTTGCTTTACCCTTGTCTTGATGCGACGGCAACAACACGGAGTTGGAGTTCTATCATCTGTCATCTTCCACGGCTTGTAGGATCTGTTATTGAAGTATAGGAGGAGTATTTGGTTATCTCTTCCTATATTTTTATTGATTTTTCCTATGGCTTGTATCTTTATGATTATGCACTTTATTATTGTTGTTTGTGATACTATGTTAGGCTAGTTTTTATGTAGTCTTAGGAGTAGGAAAGTAACTGATGTTTGGATGTTATGACTTGATATATTTTGTTATGATATGACTTGTTATTGATATGTTTTGTATTATTGATTATTACTTGATTGAATTGCTTGACTTGATTTAATTATACTTCTAGATATGGCCACATCTAGTTAAGTCTAAAGTTGAATAGGTTAAGTTAATTTAATTGAGAACTTGGAGTAAATCTGTGATCCGAAAGAGGAGATTAGTTAGCATCAAAAGTGCAACGTTTAGATAGGTTCAAAAGATCATCTAAATATTTCCAAGAACACAAACAGATTGGTTAGGTTAATTAATTTCTATACCAAAAGTTGTGAGTTAGTTAATCCTATTAGGGGGAGTTGAGATTGACCAGGCCCTTGCCCAACAAGCGAAAGCTGAGGATTAGAAGTTTAGGATCATCCAACAACTCCTAGATCGAGTTATAGTGTAACAAAGTATACATGTTTGAGCACCTGTACCTACTGCTCGGACCGAGTTAGGTCTTTGCTCGGGTCGAGCAGAAGGTATTTTCTTGATTTATTTGTTAAGTTATGAAAGTAACTTGATCGATAATTCCGAGTCCAAACTGAAGTGAAATCCGAGTCCTAAGACGCCTTTTTATCCTGTTATAAAACCTCAAAATTTATTATTACTTGTTAGACAAATTCTTAAAGCAAAAAGAACCAAAAATACCCTTTAGTTAATCGTTATTTGCAATTGTTTTTATCTTGTTATTTAATTACTATTATTTAATCCAAAATTCACTAAAAATCATCCGTCTAGATTTTGAGAACAAATAAGTCTGGTATTCATAATCCGTCCCTTGGGTTCGACCCTAAAACTTTACCGATAACGACTAGTGAGGTTAAGTCTTGGGTACAAATTTATTTGATATCTAGGTTTTACGTCTTCATCAACTGGCAGCAAACTTCAGAGATTTAGCCGCTCTGCAAGCAGCAGCTAGAAGAAGTGATGAGCAGAACCAGACTAGCGAGGGACATGTCACTGATGCCACTTCATCCGCTAACAACTAGCTGTGTTCCAATTTGCTTTCTTTTAATCGTTGCTGCACTGTTTGTTTTAGAGTGGTTTCCACAGTTAGTGGCACTCTCTTGTTGTTCTGGTACTAATTACTGTTTTGGTTTTTTCTTTCTTTTTGCTACTTAGTGTACCTTTTGTAAGACTCTTCCGTGCTTAGTAAAAGCTAGCTCCCCTGCTTGGGGTGCTCTTGGTTCAAAAAAAATATATGCTTAATTACTATATATAATCCAATTATTTTGATTAGAAACATATTCTAGACTATATAAAGAGATTATATAAAGATTATTGTGATCAAATGACTTAAAATGAATACAAATTCGCTTCAAATGCTCAAATGATTCTCATACTTTTCATTATTTGCACATTATATGCGCAATTACTGTGTATAATCCTATCATTTGAATTAAGTAAGATCATAAACAAATTCTAGACTTATTAAGAGCTTAAATATAGATTATCTGAACAAATGATTTAAAATGAATGCAAAATCGTTTGAAATGCTGAAATGATGCTCAGAATATTAATTATTTGTATATTATATGCGTAATTACTATGTATAATCCAAACATTTTCAATAACTAACTTCAGAAACATTATTGTTATCAAATAATTTAATATAAATGCAAAATCGCATAAAATGATAAAATGTTATCAAATAATTCTGTATAAAATGATAAAATTCTGAATATATAGAGAGCTTGTATTTAGATTATTGTGATCAAATAATTTAAAATGAATGCAATATCGCTGGAAAAGCTGGAATGATGCTCAGAATATTCATTATTTTCACATTATATACATAATTACTTTGTATAATCCTATCATTTTGAATAAGTAAGACCAGAAACATATTCTAGACTATATAAATAGCTTAAATATAGATTATTGTGATCAAATGACTTAATATGAATGCAAAATTGCTTGAAAAATTCAATGATGATAAGAGGATTCATTATCTGCACATTACTTTGTTATAATCCAAATATATTGAATAAATAAGATCAGAAACATATTCTAGACTATATAAAGAGATTAAATGTAGATTATTGTGATCAAATGATTTAAAATGTATGCAAAATCACTTGAAATGCTGGAATGATGCTCAGAATTCATTAGTAGCACATTTTATGCATAACTACTATGTATAATCCAATCGTTTTGAATAAGTAACTTCAGAAACATATTCCAGGCTAATGAAATGAGTTTAAATATAGATTATTGTTATTAAATGAAATAAAATGAATCCAAAATCGCCCGAGATACTGAAATGATGTACAGAATATTCATGATTTGCACATTATATGCGTAATTACTATATATAATCCAATCATTTTGAATAACTAAGATCAGAAACAAATTCTAGACTGTATAATGAGGTTATATATAGATTTTTGTGATCAAATGACTTAAAATGAATGCAAAATCTCTTGAAACACTCCAATGATGCTCAGAATTTTCATTTTTTTTTGTAAATTATATGCATAATTACTTTGTATAGTCCAATCATTTTGATTACGTAAGATCAGAAACAAATTTTAGACTATATAAAGAGCTTAAATATAGATTATTGTTATAAAATGATTTAATGAATGTTAAATCGCTTTAAATTCTGGAATGATGCTGAGAATATTCATTATTTGCACATTATCTGCGTAATTATTATGTATAATCCAGTCATTTTGAATAAGTTCAGAAACATATTCAGACTATAAAAAAAGATTAAATATAGATTATTGTTATCAAATGATTTAATATAAATACAAAATCGCTTGAAATGATAAAATGATTTTGAAAAATATTCATGATTTGCACATTATATGCGTAATTACTATTCATAATCCAATCATTTTGAATAAGTAATTTCAGAAATATATGCTATACAATAAATATTATTTCTTACGATCAAATAATTTAAAATTAATGCAAAAATCACATGAAATTCTGAAATAATGTGACGCCAATCAGATAGATGATTTTAGTAACAAAGTGTAACGTTAAAATTCACTCAAAGAGGAGAAAAAACACTCAGCTCTCATGAGGAAGAAATAGAGATAAACTCAGAAATTCATATTCATTCCACAAAAACTCTATTTCGTTTGGATCAGGAAGATTTAGAGAAACCAGCAAGCATAATGATACATCACTCGCAGAGGAGTAAGAACTCAACCCAACAGAGTATAAAAGAGGAGATAAACTCAACTCAAAGAGTAAAATTCGTAATAATTCAATAATCGTTCTATTACATTCTGATTTCAGCTTAAATAGCGTTCTAGTACAATTAAGAGCTATTACCCATTAATAGAAGTTCTCAACTACTTTTTCTAATACCAAAACACACTAATAGCCTCTTAGAAGACCACAAAAGGCAACACAAAATACCACAACAGATCACTAACTCAATTTTGACTAATAAAGACTCAAAATAACTCCCAACGAACTTATTAAAAGTCTTTGACTGTTCTTTGCTGATTCTGCATCTGACATGGTATCTTCATAGGTGTCATAATGCTCAGAATATTCATTATTTTCACATTATATGCGTAATTTACTTTGTATAATCCAATCATTTTGAACAAGTAAGATCAGAAACATATTCTAGTAGACTATATAAAGAGCTTAAATAAAGATTATAGTGATCAAAATATACGAAATGAATTTAAAATCGTTTGAAATGATTAAAGGATACTCAGAATTTGCATTGTTCGCATATTATATGCGTTATTACTATTTATAATCCAATCATTCATAATAAGATTAGAAACATATTTTAGACTATATAAAGAGCTTAAATATAGATTGTTGTGATCAATGGACTTAAAATAAATGCAAAATCGCTTGAAATTTTCGAATAATACTGATAATTTGTATTATTTGCAAATTATTGGCTTAATTACTATGTATCATCCAATCGTTTTGAATAGTAAGATCATAAACAAATTCTAGAAAAAAAATACTTAAATATAGATTATTGTGACCAACTGACTTAATATGAATGTAAAATCGATTGAAATGCTCATATGATGCTCAGAATATTCATTATTTGCACAATATATGCTTAAATACTGTCTATAATCTAAGAATTTTGAATAAGTACGATCAGAAACATACTCTACACTATATAAAGATCTTAAATATAAATTATTGTCATCAAATGAATTAACATGAATGCGAAATCACTGGAAATGCTGAAATGATGTACAGAATATTCATTATTTGCACATTATATGCGTAATTACTGTATATAATTCAATCATTATGAATAACTAAGATCAGAAATATATTCTAGTCTATATAAAGTGCTTATATGACACCGATCAAGATGCCATGTCAGATGCATAATCAACAAAGAACAGTCAAAGGCTTTTAATAAGTTAGTTGGGAGTTATTTTGAGTCTTTATTAGTCAGAAAGGAGTTAATAATCTGTTGCTGTATTTTGGGTTGTCATTTGAGGTCTTCTATGTGATTATTAATATGTTTTGGTATTAGCAAAAGTAGTTGAGAATATGTATTAATGGTTAGCAGCTTTTAATTGTAGTAGAATGTTATTTAAGCTGAAAATCAGAATGTAATAGAAGATTATTGAATTATTACGATTTTTACTCTTGAGTTGAGTTTATCTCCTCTTTTATACTCTGTTGGGTTGAGTTCTTACTCCTCTTCGAGTGATGTATCAGTACACGTGCTGGTTACTCTAACCCTCTATGCATGTTCACAATATATAATTATAATATATGAGGAGCGTTTCGCTGCCTCCATTTTAAGATGCCACAAAATGCCACACATCTATAGCCATTGGATCAAAACTTGATAAACGGCCTGGATCGCAATCCCATTAAACATTTCTATAGTTCTCTGAAAAGAAAATAAGAAAGAGAAAGTGAAGGAGAGAGAGAAAAAGGTAACCATCGACCTCCCACCCTTTGCATCGTTCTCTTCCTCTGTCGCGCTCGATCTCTCCTCGACTCTTCTCGTCTTCACTCTAGCTTTGTCCTCTCGCAATTCAAATTCATGCTCTCGCTGGCTCAGCTAGACCCTAATCGCTCTGGCTCGATAGTTAATGGTTTCAATAAAGTGCATCATCAATTGGTACAAGACCTTTTTGTACTAATTACCTCTGTTGACCTTTGTGTACTAAATGGAAACTCAAGTAATTCAAATATGAATTCAATTGTTCTTTTTTGAACAGAATATTTCTTGTCAGGGATAGTTCAATTACAAAATCACCCAATAAAAAATCAAAGAAAATGATAGATATGCTAAAAGAAAATCATCTACTTTAAGACTCATTTATCAACCACAGTAGCTAAATGAGATTTTTCAGAAAACACAGTAGCTAAATGAGATTTTCTCTGAAAAGAAAAAAAGACGTACCTCACAAATTAACTCGAAACAGGAGGCCCAAATTGAAATCGGGATTTTCTCTAGTCTCTAGTAAATTCAACAAAAAAACACTTGATTTTACATACAGAAAAAGGGTAGAAATACATGTGTGACTAGAGATATGAGAAGTGAGCATCGGATGTCCAATTCATGACCAGGGACGGCGGAGAACCTAGGTTTCGAGCTAGAACGATTTACGATTGGGGTCGAGTTGAGACAATAGGGGTTGGAATCACGAGAGTGAGAGAGACAGGAGAGTCCGAACTGCAGATGGAGGAAGAGAATGATGCGATAGCTAGGGCCGGGGAGGTTGTCGAGGAACCTTGAGGGTTTTTTTTTTTCTCCTCCTCTCTCTTTCTCTTTCTCACTTTTTCAGAACAATAGAAATTTTCAGAACAATAGAAATGTTTAATGGGATTGCGATCCAGACCGTTTATCAAGTTTTGATCCAATGGCTACAGATGTGTGGCATTTTTTGGCATCTTAACATGGGGGCAGCGGAACGCTCCTCATATATTATAATTATATATTGTGAACGTGAATAGAGGGTTCCGTGCACCATGATCTTTTGATCGGTGATTTTGCAAATCGACAAATCAAAATTAACCAATGCAATCTATATATTGAAATCTCATAGCAAACAAAATTTTACAATTTTTTCAATATTTTTTTCGAATTTTTTAAAACTTGTCATTTTTGTCTACAAATTAACCAATCCAAGAATCGTAAAAATTGTCGGCATATTATTAGCCTTATAAATTAACATGTTCGAGTATCGTTCGCATTCTATAACAAATCACTAAATTTAACCGTAGAAATTTCAATTATATGATATATAGATCAGACTACAAGCGTCAAATTATAAAATTGTGAATTGTTTGCTTATGATTGTCAAGGTTTTCAAGTTAATCCACTTTTAATGGTTTCCTTTTCTATATTTTTAAATGACAATGTATATCTTAAACTATATCTCCGATTAAAAGATAAACCTTTTGATACTAATAATATGATAAACTTTACACTATGTTAAAAGTTTTTAGGGTTGTTTGAGAAAATGGTCTAACAAATTTGCAAGTTGCAACTACAATTTCGATTATCCGTGCTAACGCATTAGGGTCCCTAAATCAAGTAGGGATGTCGAAAGGGAAAGCGGGCCAGAGGAGTTTTAAAAATGGTGCATAACTGAATCAAATTGGCGTTGGTAGACCGACACATTCAATAGCAACGCTATTATTTTTTATAAGCGCGCATAATCTAAATATAATTGGAGTCGCTAGTTGACATGTCAACACGAACACTCATAAAAAAAATTACTAAATTATTTAAGTTAAAATTACTTGGTGATCGAATTGTTAGGGAGTGTTCAAATTCGATTTTTGTGCCATCAAATAGCAAGAAATCACAACTAAACACAAGGGATCTAGGTTTCAACATCATTCACAAGCATTTCAAGATGAGAGTAGGAAGAATTGTACCTCTCATGAAATCGCATTCATGAGGCTCGAATCCATGGCATGGGAGTCGATGGCGCGCCTCCTCCATCATCTCCACCTCGTGCTTGACCTCGGGTCCACCAAGGAGCCCAACCACCATCTTTTCATCTTGTGCTAGCAAGAGAAGGATGAGACTAATCCTTTTGCACTTCTCTAATCAATCAACTAATTGAGAGGTATAGATTTGTGCTCAACACATGAGCTAAGAGAGAAAGGGAAGAGCAATGGAGAAGAGAGAAAAATCTCTCTTCTAGGTGGAGGCGCAAGGGAGGGGAAAGGAAGAGAGATGACGGCTAGGGTTTGCTCCCAAAGAGACCCCTTTATATAGCCAACCACTCTTCATGACAAGTTGTAGCTTATTACAACATTGCCACTCACCCTAGGGCAGCCACGAAATAGGCCTTTATGGGCTCAATTTGTTGCTCAATTTAGTCTCTAATTCATTTAATTAAAGATCCCTTTAATTACTCTTTAGTTGGGCTATTAATTTACTAATAAATAAAGCCCATCCTCTCAATATAATTCCAATAATTATATTGCAATGTGTTGAATTAATTATCAATATCTTGATAATTATTTTAGGATTAGTACATGCATTATTTAATTTCCATATGATCTCTTTGACTAAATTAATCATAACGGATCACAACGGTTTATAATTAATTAATCAACTTATCATATTTTGCATTCTCCAATACAAACAAATCAAATAACACACCGTGTGGTTGAAGTCCTATTTGTGTGACCCTTTGAGGATTTATGCTATGTTGGTCATGGAAATAAATCATCATTTAATTCCAATAATCATAAGCGGTATCTAGCAACACGTTATGATTCCCAATTCGCATAAATAATGTACCGTTACAATATCTCAATCCTGCATAAGAAATAATAGTATTTCCTTGTCTGATTCTTATGTCACATGATATCATTGTATAATCCAAGATATGAATGTGTCATTCTTGCAGATTATACATTTCTTGATCTAGAGTTAATCGTCTAGTTTGCATGCATACGATCCAACTCCATCAAGGGGCCCAAACAAATATCATCACTCACTAGGTATACTAATGAGGGACATACGATTTTTTTGATGAACAATTTTTCCCCGCACAATTCAAGAGAACATAAATAAAGTCCTTATAGCAGCCTTTATCAGGAATCAACGTTAGACGATATTTATTGAACCTATCCTCATGTGGAAAAGGTGAACATCTCAAACTTAGAATCAAACTTATATGAAATAAACAATGACACTTAACACAATCCATATGTTTATTTCATTGGGTCAAGTCCTGTACTATGTTCCAATAACATACACATATGCAATTAAGTTGGTAACACCTTACCTATGATTTGTAGAACTTAATCATCACTTAACTTGCATACTAATTTTTTATGATAATTAATGTTCCTTGTTAATTATCAAGATTATGGACGATTTAGATTTATTATTGTCATTCTAATGAATGATCCACAGAGATCTACAATTTAGATCCTCAACCTGAATGATCTGTCAATAATAAATTCTAGGAACAAATGATCAAATATCATCATTAACATAAACTAAGAAAATAAGTCATTAAATATTGACTTCTAGGACATAACTCCAACACGAATGTGTCAGTGTCTCGACGCATATAGGAAAATATATTTGATAAACATTGCTTCGTGTTCTGTTGTGTACCAGTTTCAATACCAGTGATATCACATTGTTATATCGCATTCATTATTTTTATAACTCTAACAACGTTTTATTTTTAAATACAACATAAAGTTAAATACAAGTTAATGTGTTATACAATTTCAATACAATGCATAGTTACTAAGAAGGGTAACATGCATTTATACATGATAAATGGTACAAAATTATTTTCAGCGTAGCTAGCTAAATTCAAGAAACAATATTTGAACTCCAATATCAATCAAATAGGAATAATTATAATAAATATCAAAAACCAATAACCATGCAATCGGTGGCAGAATATTTTAAAATAATCATTAAGTTAATTTTACTGTTGTCACAATATCACTAAGTTAGTTCATCATTAATAGGTTTCAACCCTTAATAATTGTATTGTGCTTTCATGATAAAATGATAGTTTAGACAAATGAAAATGAATAATATTCAATGGACAGTGGAAAAATCGGTGGGATAATGACAGAATCTTTTTCTAATCTCTTCTCTACAATACAATTTTTTTTTTTTTTTTTGAAATAAGACCATTTATTTATAGAGGCATAATCCACTCTTAATAGAGTTATCCCTCTTCTACGTACAGCGGGAATTGAATCCATTACCTCTAGAATAATGGCAGAGCCACTGACCGACTGTGCTGGACTCTCTCGTTCCTCTACAATGCACCTCTGCAATACATATTTTAAATTCCTTAGATCTTAATTGGAAAGCTGATGGTGATTCATTGTATTTTAATTGGAGCATTGAAACAACAGTTTGTATATTTCTGCCTCCCCAATTAATTTCTCCAGAAACTTCCATCAGGAAAAAACTTGCTTTAGGCGCTAAAATTCCCATTTCACCTGATATTAGATCCGAAATAGATCTGAAATTTTAATTTCTCGCAGGTTCAACAAATTCAGCAGAGATTAGATTGCCCCTCAAAAACTTCCATCCGAAAATCGCCAGAAATTCCCCCCCAAAAAATTTTCATTTAGGCGCTAAATTTTTTCCCAAAATCAATTATCGCGCCCCTTTTTTATACTGCCGCTTCCAACGAGCCAACCGTCCTCTTTAATAGAAAATGAATATTCCAAGGCCATATATAGGAAATTGAAGGGAGGAGATAAATTGAGGGATTGTGGTGATTAATGAACCATATATTCTTCAATGACATGTGGCAATTTCTGAATGGTTTCTTTTCAGTGTTATGAATCATGTCCATACATAGATGACCTGTACTTGTATATGGAGCATTGGATCAAATCCGATGATTACTATTAATTTGATTTGTGTTGGTGCTTGTACATTCAAGATACATGAGATTATTAAAATATTATTGAAAAAGGATCGCTTAAGAATTATGGGTTAGAACAATAAACAATTATCTTATTAATATGATTTCGAATAAATTAAGCCTTTTTTTTTTATTTGAAAACAAGATCAATCTCACGGATGGCCATTTCATTATAGTCGCCGGACTTTCTTTTTGGTACATACACAGAAAAAGCAACATCCAAAACAAAAATAGCCTAAACTCATATACTTTTTTTAATATATTTTAAATAATTATAATGACAAATATTACACATAAATAATCATAATTGAATGTCATAAATATTACACATAAAATGTAATTTTCAGATCTACTGATACAATATAATAACAATAAAACTAATAATATTGCTTGTATGTTAGAAGCTCATTTGGCAATAAATAGCAGTCTTATAATACAAGTTCATATTGGGTTCATGCAACTTAAAAAGTACCATTCAAATTTTTATATGATTCTCATAAGAATTTTAAACTACAATATATAGAAGATGCATGAGCTTAATAATATTATTTTGGGCGATTATATCATAAAAAATAAAAATATTTTTTCCCCTTAAATTACCAAGATGTCAGCGGATTAAAATGAAATTATTTATTGTTGACATTATTTAATATTCGTCAATAAAGTGCATAACTTGAGACATGTATTTCAACAACACCTAGGAATTATATATCACTTAAGATAAAATTATTAGGAACCAAAAGTATTGGACATCAGAAAATTAAACCATTTAGAAGCATTTACTTAGAAATACTAGTATTTTTTTTTCGTCAAACATTCTCGTGCTCGTAGCTAGAGAGCCTTTTATTTTTTTAAAAAAAAAACGCTTTCAAACAATATTATTCTAAAATAATCTCACTAGCAAAAAATGGCATTCTATGAAAAATGGTCAAAGAAATTTTTGCTTATAAATACTGATTTTTTTTTAAAAAAAAAAAAAGAGGAAGGTTCTAGTGCCACAAGTTTTTGGTGCTATAAATATCACAAATTTTCCTTTTCATGAATATTTCAAAATTCAATTTTCAAATCTAAATTATTGATCCTGTTTAATTTAACGAATTTCGATATAATGTTTATAAAATTTGTAGTTTAATTGATGTTCATTTGTGATGTCCAGTTATCGAAAATCAATCGAGTTTGACAGATCACTACGTTATAACGATTCGACTGTAGCATTACTTATGAATTGTAAAAACATATTTATTATCATGAATATTAATTAACATATGAATGTATATATTATGGTATTAATATTATAAAATATGATTACATTGATGTCAATATATATATAAATGTTCATAAACAAATGTAATTTAAATTAATGTTGATTGGTTTTTTTATATGAGGAGGATTCTAGCGCCATATTTTTAAAGTGTCACAAATGTCACACCTTTTTTTATAGTTAATTTCAAATTTTAAATTGAAATATTTGATTTCGAACCGTTAATCACGTTCATCTTAATGACGAATGCATTGTCATAAATTTTATAAAATTGTAAAATTGTAATATGTAGATTAGATTGGTTAAATTAAATTTTTCGAAAATTGTAAAATTTGGTTTTTTTTTTTTAGGATATTTCAATATGTATAGATTAGATTGGTTAAATTAGATTTTTCAAAATCATAGTGCATATTGAACTTCCTCATTGCTATGTCCAATAATTGTGGATGAGGTTAATATGTTGTAATTTAATAATGGGATGTGTTTAGTTTTTTTAATATGATAAAAATAACGTGTGTATATTTGTGGATGTTCATCATACATTGAGATTTAATTTGCGAATGACTTAATCAAACACTACATCATTGCTAAATAAAAAGTTTTGCTTACAAAGTACAAACACTTTTTCTTTAAAACCTATCTATCGATCGATATCTATACTTCTATACTACTTATAAATGCACGTAGAGAAAAGGTGATACACTATATGTCTAAATAGTAAACAAGTATTTCTACCGTTGGATCGACTTGATCTGTGGTTGGATGTGAATCGCTAGACGAAGCAACACTATTGTTTGGTTTTCCATCTAATATAGAAACAAATTAACACATCTATTTGTATCGCTAGTAAATTAAGCAACATATTCTTATTGTCTAACATTATTTTATTTCTTTATTTGCCCACATATGAGGGCATCTTATGCTAGTATTTAATTAAAAAGACATAGAGCATAATGCTAATTAAATTAATAAGTTGCATATTAAAAATAGTAATTTCTTAATTAAAATGATATCAAATAATAATCTATATTCTAATGTATAAATTTTTCATTCATCAATTGAACTTTACAATAAAAAGAGCAAATTCAAATTTCGAATATAAAAGGATGCACGCATAATGTAAATTATTCATGAGGTTGAAGAAAAAAAAAAAAAAAAAACTTATGTATAACTAACTGATGCCTGATAGTATATTTTTATGTGATAAAATATTCATATGAACCTATTGCATATTCATATTTCCAAACTTAACTCTTAAGTCCAAAGTTTTAATTTCCCTCGCTTCTTTTTGCTACTTGAAATTTCTTTGCAATTTGCAAACCCTAGCCGCCTCTCCAAATTTTTATTTCCCTCTGCTGCTAAGTCCTTATTTTTCCAATTTTCCTTTTGTCCCTAGACCTCCGTCTCCTAGGACCCGGATCCTCTGGACGTTTTTTTTGAAACGTCCAGTGGACGTCTTGATCGGAGCCGTCCGATTTAAATCAGACGGTTCATTTTTTTCGAGCCAATATTTTTTTCGGGTGTGGTGGAATGCACGGGGCTCCCTTATAGCCGTTGAGATTAAATCAGACGGTCCAGATCCCGAGACGTCCACCAAACGTCCAGAGGATCTCGTTCCCCGTCTCCTAACCCTCATTTTTCTATTCACGGAAACTCCTAAACCAAATTCGGATCTGGGGTCGCGCAGTTTTAGACCGTCTAATTTAAATCGGATGGATGATGGAACCCGTATATAAAACCAGATTGGTAGGCCCGCCACAAATGAATCGTCCGATCAAAATCGAACGGCTTGTGAATGAATGAGCTACACGAGGTGTTGCGCCCGGATTCGGATTCGGATTCCTCCTAAACCATTCGAAATCAGAAGTCGCCTTGCGGCGGCGCCGATCGCGATCCGTCTTCCCTCGTCGTCTTTTTTCTGCTTCACGCACACAGCCGTCGTGCTCTCAGGAGACGTGTCGTCGTACTCGAGCCGTGCACTCTTTCACCTCCTCCCAGAAGGCACACGATCCAGGTTGTGTGAAATAATTACTTCATTTGGGGAACTATCATTTGGCTTATTCAGGCCAAATGGAGGTAAACTTTTCTAAAATTTGATCGTTATATTTTACAAATATATACATTAAATACTTTTCATATATTTTGACGATGTGTTTTTGACCTTTGTACATTTTATTTTCATTAAAAATTTCTAATGAAATGAAATCCCATATTATAAAAAAAAAAAAAAAGAAAAAAAAAGAGATTTTGATCAGGGCCTTACAGAAAGACCAGCCACCCAAGGATCATGTAAAATATACAAGTCTATAATCCTTTTTATTTCAGATGATATAACAACATTTTCTATGATACTATAAATTGTGCTTTCTCTGATGTACAGGGTTTAACTGCAATGCATAATTTGTTTACCACAAAAACCTAGGGCAATCCAGTTGATATTTGTGCACAGCGCCTGACTCTCCTACAAACATAATACAATTAGACATTTTGAGTGCAATAATATTTCAGTATGTTTCAGGCAGGCATATCCAAAGTTTTCCTAATATTACTTTATGGTACCAAAATGCAAAATTCAGGTGAATATATGCCACATTTGGCCAAAATCCTGTTGGAAGGGGGCATAAACTGCACAATTGAATGTTTTTTTTTTTTTTTTTTTTTTTTTTTTTTGAAGAGGACACAATTGAATGTTAACAAACAAGAACATACTTGTTATATGCAGGTAGATCATGTTGGAATAATTGAGCAGCATCTGGATTTGCAGGGTCTTCTGGGTTCGGGTCTGTCAGAAGCGACTGCAGAAGTTAAAGCAGATAACTAGAGTTGTAGCTTTTACAAAGTTCAACAAATCAAATAAACGCTAGAATAACAAGGATCTTGTCTCACATGGTGCCTCTCACTTACAATAAATGCACTTTTGAAACTCTTTTAAGTTTCAAGTGAATAATTTATGTGATATTTACCATTTGATGGCAGACTATTTCTGATTTTCTAGGGCAGATATAGAACATTTTGAAATGAAATAACTGAAAACATTATTAATTGATTTCAACACTGCAAGGACAAAAAATCGATGAATAATAAAGTAGTTAAGAGAGAGAATTGTTTCATACTACTAAAATTGCCACTACCATCATCCGTCATGATAAATAATGAAATGCACCTGTCTTCACAAAGAGAGTTTGGCAACCTAATAACATACTATCTACATACAGAATCTGCTGGTAGCCTGGTACAACTATACATGTTACCCGTTGGCACTGAAGAGAGATAAAATTACAATTTTCCAGAAAGGAAAAGTGCTGAATGGAATAAATGGAAGAACGGTGAAGCTATAAGTGTAGTCCAAAGTAAGCTACCTATTACAAAATGTAGTGTTCCCTCTACCATAATAAATTAAAAAAAGAAAAGAAAAACACTTTTGCTGGAAATAATACAGAATTGAAATAGATGAGGAAAGACAAAGACCTGTATGGATATCAATATGGTAGAAACATTATGACAAGGTGACCACGCATCTTTAATGATATCCATGCAGGGTATACCATGTTCGCATACTGCCAAGCAATTGAGAAATTATGCAAGATACAAGGAAAATCTGATTCTAGCGAACTACAAATATAAAGAAACACATAAAGCAACAATGATTATCACCCTTACACCCTTACAACATTAAGAAAGCCTTTACTCCCAAACAAGGCTTTTGGTGGGGGAACCAGCATTGATATACTTACTATGGTCTATGGGAAGGCACCAGTTTCATCAGAATCACATCATGTAAGACACAAAATAAACCTAGATACTGAAAAAGCATTTGTTTTTACCTAGGCCTGAAATTTTTCTTAGTTAATTAGTATTATGATCTTTTTAAATGCGAACTATAACTAAAAATCACAAGCCAGTGCTAGTACAGTGCTGCCGAATACACAAGTTGTGCCCAGTAAACAAAAATACTTGTTGGTGTTTCGAAAGACGAGGCTGGGTTAGTAAGTCTTTATTATCATATTGTCAATACTAGGATTATTGTACCAACGATACAAGTGAAAGTACCAGTAGTAACTATAGTACTTTCTAGCGACAAATTAACTGGATATTTGCTTTTCAAGTAAAAAGATAATATCCAAACCAAATTTTGTAAACTAAATTTAAAAGTAAAAATAACAAACATGAAGTACCATTCGGATGAAAAACCTTAGAAGTAAAGCGCACACTTGGTGGCTCGTTAGGATAATTATTCCCAAATCTCAGATGAAGCCCGAAAACACCACCTGAAATTAAATAAAGATTCATACTGTAACATTTGATTTAATTAGCATCTAAATGTAAAAACAAACTTCATTAGACATGAAAAATAAGATGCCCACCATAAAAAAAGATATTTGTTTTTGAATGAAACAAATATAAGCACACTACATAAAAACATGCCCACCATAAAAAAAGATGTTTGTTTTTATTTAGATCCAGTTCACGAGGATATTGGTGAGCTTCCACAGATTGAGTGATGCATGGATATGGAAGCGAGTCAATGAATTGCCACTACAGTCTTTTACTTTCAATAATTATATTCGAACATTTGATCTAGCATGGGATTCTATCATAAATCAGCCATGTTAGACATGTTTTCTCATCATATGACTTTATAATTTTAAATAAAGTTGTGGTAATAATTATTCATTTAGTATTGATATTATATGTGATGTCCTTACGCCTTGCGTTTATACGTGGCGGGGTGTTTTTCCTTTCTTGGGATGTTACAAATACAGATAATAGAAATGAGCAGAAAGCGAGTTTGTTATTGGAAATAAGAAAAGAATAAAGCGTGAAATAAAAATTCTCAGGGCCAAACAGGAATAACTCCTCTAAATGATATGTTTTAATATTCAAGAATATCAAGTTCGAATTTTCATAACAAAACTTTAAGGTGTATGTCTTTTCATGTTAATTCAATCTCGAATCATACAAATAAGTTCTCAATTGTAAACTGTCATACCTTCCCATGGTGTCTCGTATGGTCCAAATATGGTCGCCCTCCAATCAAACAAATTATTATCGGAATCTGGGCTAGCACTACATCCCTAAAATTTCACCCCCAAACAAACAAATTAACACTCTAAATTCAATCTGATCAACGATTCAACAAGAACAAAGGAAGACCAACGAATTAGTACCTCAGGAGGCTCGTTTCTGATGGCCTTGAGATCGGTCATGAGGCGGAGTTGAGCGCACTTAGCCATGAGATCAAACCTCTAGATCGATAATTGAAATGGTTCGATTTAATCCGAGCCTCAGTTCGAGGAATGAGGAGAAGTAACTAAGTAAGAGCAGTGTTTGTTTCTCGTACAATTGAAAACTGAAAAGTGGAGACTTAACAGCAAATTGCCAAATTGTATTAGATTATAAGTTGATCTCTATCTATGTGCACCTTAAAATTTTACACAGTAGTATACTAACATGGGACCCGCACGAGCTTCTGGTTGTATGGTGGTTTACAATCTTTGTAAATATCGCGTCAAAACATAACCAGTGCAATTGTACAGGGCTTGCGTGCATCCTCGCCATCTTACGTAATTTAATTTCAAAGTCTCGCCATCTTAAGTATTTTAATTTCAAAGTCTCGCCAAAGTCTCGCCAACTTTAGTATTTTAATTTCAAATCTAGGTGGAACTGTTGACGTTCCTGTAGAAACTCCATTCAATCCCAGCCATCCGTTCTTCTTCCTGCGTGATGGATTTCATCTCGCCCCTTTACGTCCACTATCCCTTACCTCCCTCTCCAGCTTTGGTTTTTCTGATGGCGTTTCTCCGTGACCTCGCTGCGTCCTTTCGCTGTATGGTCTGTAGCCTGCCGTGCTCCGCTGTTTTTGCCGCATTAGATCCGATTCACCTCTTTACCGGACAGGAGGAGTTACCTCTTCTGTACTTGACGGTCATTCCGCTGTGTACGGGTACGCTCTCTTGTGTTGAGCTTTTGCGAGGTTTCCTCTTGCTCTTTTTTTTCTTCGCGGTTCCTCTCTTCCTATCTTATTTCGGTGAGTCATTCTCCTCTGTTTCCTTTTCATTTCTCTAATTGTTCTTCCTTTTTTTCTGTTTTGCTTTCCACCTGTTTTTACTTGCATCCCCCTTGGCCATTTCCCTTTTTCTTTCTTTCGTTTTACTAGGTTGTACTGTTGGGCGTTCTGAGATTTGGGGCTACCATCGGCTGGTTCTATGCAAAGGTTTGTGGTTCCTTTCTACAGTAAGATTTCTATTGGATTGTTTATTTATTTATTTATTTTTCTTTCTAAGTTCTTTAGGATTTCAATGTAGGAGGCTCATGCTATGAGGATAGAAAGAGCTTTTTGACAATCGTCAAGACAACAAAATCAAGCCTAAAATTCAGTTGCCATAATTGAGTCGTATCTTCTCTTATTAGGTTTTAATATAATAACATCTCGCTCTTTCTTATTTTCAATATATTTTGCTTATTTTCTCTTTGCTATTATGTTTGTTTCAGTGGATTCAAAGAGAAATTGGACTTGCATAATTATTAAGGTTTTATATAATTTCTTTTTTACTTTCGTTTTCCAATATTATTCCCTAGGGTTGCTCTATTGGCCTAACTAATATAGTGATATGATATTTCTACCAAATCCGATTGATGTGTAGCGTTTATCTTTCTATATTTGATTGTCAACGTTTTTTCTCTCCTTTCTATATTACAAACAATTCACTGTGTATCACTTTGCTTTTGATAAGTATATAATATAATGTTAATTAATTGATGTTTTTGTTTGTAAATATTTTGTCTTAGTGGTTTCGATTGTTACCAAAATTGGGTAATTTTTGCTCAAACTAAGATGTCACAGACAAATCAAATGAGGTTAAGATTGTTATTTATTGTTTCTTTCAAGATATTTTTATTCTTAGTTTTTACCATGAAGTATATAGGAGATTAGGAGCTCATTTTTATGTCTGACTGAAAGCTGTACAATTCTTTACATTGCTTTTTCTTATTTTATATTAGTTCTACCAGTGTTAGTTCATTGATCATCGGCTTACTTTTACACGACCATTCTTAACATTCATGATTGTTAATTGTTCCTTGATTCATTTGTGTTAGGAAATTGTACGCAGCTATAAAGGAGCAAAATACTATACGAGTATATCGCATCTGAGTGCTCTGGTGATCATGATTGCATGGATAACTGTCATTTTTTAAAAATATTAGGTGGCAGTACACCCTGTTGGAAAAGTTAGTTTCATGTTCTCTAATTAATAATTTCAATCATTAGATGAGAAGAAAAATATAATATTTTGCAATTACAGAAGTGCACATGCTCTTAACATCTTTACAAAGCCTGATGTAACAGTTTTAGCAATTGTTGTCCATTTCTAAAATTAAAACTTACAACTGAAGTTGCGACAACAAAATCGAAACAAAGTTTCAATTTAAATGAAGATGCTTTGCTGAAAAAAAAAAATAGACATTTGCTTTAAGTACTTGAATTACCAATGTAAATGAACGCCTATATTCTGAATAATTACCAATAATAAAACTTATTTACATTAGTGGAGAATAACAAAGAAAGGTCCCACCCATAGTTGACACATTTTGTAGTATGTTAATCGAGAAGGTAAAAATCTTGTACTAATATCTCCTAACAAATAATTTAAACATTAATTAATGAGAAATGCTAGTATCTAACATATTGGACGGATGGGTCCGTCCAATACGATCGTTTTCACATTTTTAAATTTCAAACGACCGATCCGAACCATTCAATATGTTCTTCATATTGAAAACTTATAAGAAATCAAATTTTACATTTTTTTTTCAATTTTTTTAACTTATTTTTT
The DNA here is from genome assembly GCA_027725995.1 of Rhynchospora tenuis. NCBI lineage: Eukaryota > Viridiplantae > Streptophyta > Magnoliopsida > Poales > Cyperaceae > Rhynchospora > Rhynchospora tenuis. The sequence continues at coordinate 30,080,697 of CM050889.1, forward strand.
AGTATTTTAGAAAATTCATGATATAAAAGTTCTGGATCGTTCAATAACAACGATTTCTAAAATACCAAAAAAAATAGTAAAAAAAATTAGAAAAAATTACAAAAATTGCTTTCTTATAAGTTTTTAATATGAAGAACATATTGAACGGTTCGGATTGGTCGTTTGAAATTTAAAAATGTGAAAACGATCATATTGGACGGATCTCATCCGTCCAATATATTGGACTCTAGCATTTCTTGCTCCATAGAACGACTACATAATAAACTTTTTACAAAATTCATTTATTCATCTGTAATAGTCGCTTGAAATCTACAACAATTTGTGCTTACATGATTTTTATTTTCCAAAGTGATTAAATTTACTATTTGAATGTGCCAACACATTTGTTGGCTGCCGTATCTTTTCTCTACATTATAAATTTGGCAACAAATGAGCTTGACAATCTTAACAACCATTTTCAGATAACAAAAAAATGTGTAAACATAACAATTGTCGGCATATTATTAGCCTTATAACTTAACATGTGTCTAAAATTTCATAATTTGAGTATCGTTGGCATTCTAAACAAATCACTAAATATAACTATACATATGATATAGATCACATTCCAAGCGTCCAATTATAAAATTGTGAATTGTTTGTTTATGATTGTCAAGGTTTTCAAGTTAATCCACTTTTAATGGTTCCCTTTTCTATATTTTTAAATGACAGTGTATATCTTAAACTATATCTCCGATTAAAAGATAAACCTTTATGATATTAATAATACGATAAACTTTACGTTATGTAAAAAGTTATTACGGTTGTTTGAGAAAATGGTCTAACAAATTTGCAAGTTGCAACTAAAAGGCTGGCTAGAGCCTGATAGTAGAGATCGGCACCAAAAGTTTGTTCACGTAAATTTATATCTTGTTGGAACGTAGAAGGACATGGGAGTAACAATTCACCGCAATATCAGCTGTCTCATTAGTTGTGATTGAGTTACAATATTTCTTTGTTTCAACCATTGGATTATTGGAACAATTTAATATGGCAAGCAATGAGCTTGCAATCAACAAAATTAATAATTTGAAAACAACAGCCACTATAAAAAATAAGCATTGATAAAATGTCCAAGGTCATTATTTTGTAATATATATAGAAAAAAAATGATTGAAAATGAAAAGGCCTAAATGATAATGACTGATAAGTGATAAGTTCCCTCGAAAAAGGAGAGTTATGAAAACGGTACAACTGAAGGAAAAAAAAAAAAGCATGGGCTTTATAAGCTGCACTAGATAATAAGCCCAATTGGAGGCCCAATGGATCAGCATACTCCCAATAAACGACACACAAACGAGTACTGTTCCACCAGATTCCTTTTTTTTTTTTTTTTTTTCTCTGGAAGTTGGCATTACCAGATCAAACCACATGCATCATGATGCATGTCTAAAAATATACAAATGCTCTCTACTCTTTTGTCAGTACCCAATTCCTCTGTTACGAATTCTTGTATAACCTTTCCTGTAACAATTAACTGACAATATACACCACTAGTAATTGCAGCACAGCAATAAATAATATCATGGGGCCCAACGTTCAGGAGACCACATAGTTGACAGTATTGTTTCGCTGCTAGTTTCCTGCTTTCTCAGTACCTCTTTGGCTCTTGCACGGTACCTGTTCGACGATTTGCCCGAGAGAGAAAATTAGCAAAATGAGAGCACTGGGATGGTGGCTGATGCTGGTTGGATCGCTTCGCCTCCTCTCCGTCTGGTTTGGCTTCTTCAACATATGGGCTCTCCGTGTAGCCGTCTTCTCACAGACGGAAAGTTGGTCTTCTTTTCCCATTTTGTGTTTTCTTTCAGATCTAAATTTTCTCATTCTTTTTCTGGGTTCCCTTAAAATAACTTACTTGATGGTCATGGAAGTTTTGGCATTGTATTAGTAAGGCTCTTATTTAGATTGTCTACCAAAAGTGTTTGTTGTAATGCTTCAATTTATACTAGGCTATTTTGATGAGGCAGAATGCTGGTTTAAGATGACCTTTACAGTTGCCTTTATCTAATTACTTTCTTCCGGTTATTAGTTTTCTAATTGTCGTCAATTTTAGAGTAATGCATTACAGTAATTTGTGTAATATCTAGAAACTTTTTTTTTTTCCTTTAGTTCCCATGCAGTATTTTCTATTACCAAATCGATCCAAGTTGGTTTTATCTTCTAAATATCTACTGACAGGAAGTAAAATACTGTGCAACAATTCAATTTAAAAAGGGATTGTTAGCTTTTGGTAGGTGTTCTTTTCAATCTTTTGAGATCAGTTTGATCCGTCTCATAACAAATTACTAGTGAAGTGCATCTGCATCTTTTGTTTAAAGGAGTAAAATTTTCATTTCACCAGGCCCATCTCTCTTTTGGGGCAGAAATAACAGGATTTTTTTTTTAAAAGAGATAGCCCTACGTCACTACATCTATACCACTGGCAAACATCCTCATCTTATACAATTGAATTTATATTTCTCCTAGTTTTAAATTGCATTTTTTTTCTTAAGAGGGATAAAAGCTCAAAACAAAAATGCAATCATATATAGGAAAAGGGCATACTTTGGTAATTTGGCAATGTTTATTCCAGGGATTATTATTTTGTATTTTATTATAAATGCATAAGTGGTTTATCTATATATTTATTAACCATATATCATTATTTTGCAGTGACTGATGTGCATGGGCGTACATTTGGTGTATGGACTCTTCTGACATGTACCCTTTGCTTCCTCTGTGCATTTAACCTTGAGAGCAAACCTCTTTATTTGGCCACATTTCTCTCATTCATACATGCACTTGGCCATTTTCTCACGGAGCATTTGATTTACCACACCATGACAGTCTCTAACCTCTCCACAGTTGCTTTCTTTGCTGGTAATTTTTTATTAATTATTTTGATTTTGTTTCTGGAAGAGGGTGGGGGCGTATGTTTTAGTTACCTTAGAAATTGTGAAAAATATGGTCTGCACATATGTCCTTAAGAAATAGAGTAATTGTATTCTGATAGGAGAGATATTCAAAATTGCCAAATTATCAATATTTCCTCACTTTAGGTGACAAGGAATTAGGATGAAGGGGTATTTGGTCAGTTTTTCTTTGAAGAAAGAGAGACTCAGGTTTTGGTAAAAATATATACGAGATACATAATATATATTGATGTTTCTTGTAAGATGGCCAAACTGTCCCTCTTTCCTTCAGAGTCTGTGATAATTGATCAGAAAATTTTGAAAAGTTACCAGGATTACATTTTGGTTAAAGTTTACGAATTACCTTCTTATGAACTATTTTATGTTTTTAGGCACCTCAATTATATGGATGCTGCTGGAATGGAACTCGCATGATGCCAAGCGCAATGCAAAGCCTGAATAAATTTGTTTAGTTTTTTTTTTTTTTTCAAAGTTTGAGAACTTCCTTATCTTAGGATTCAACTTATTTTGTCTGAGATTATTTGTGTACCTCTCTTTTTAGCTGGCTGATGAGTCATGCTGATTTGGAATCAATGAATTTTTTAATTATTTCAACAAGTAAAGATCTAATTAGCTGGTTATCATTTCAGTTTCCCTAATTTGGTTTCTAGAGACAAGGGGGCTAAATTGTAAAAAGTTAAAGTATGCATGACTGAGAGTCTGAGACATACAGTTCCTCTTTTAATAAAATTTAAATGCATGATTGGGCTACGACGGGGTGTTAAACAAACTGAACAAATTGGACACCATGCTGGTACACTAAGGTATTAATCAAATCTGGTAAACAAAAAATTGAATGCTTTGTGTGGCTCGTTTTCCTTTTTCCTCTTTCTTGCCTAGTTTAATTAACAACTTCAGGATCCGTGTATATTACCAGAGAGGATTGTGCATTCATAGTTGTGTTCGTTTCCTAACATCTCACTCGGTTTTGAAGTTGTTAATAACAGAAACATGACGTAAGAAAGATTGTTCACAATCTCGTTTATTCAAAGCATCAAATTACGGACGTAAAAATGGGATGGTTTCTCGAAATGGATCCTGTATGGTTTTTTGCCAGGTTTCCCCCAGTTCGGTTGCTATCATGCCTGGATGCAATGTTTTATTTAGGTTTTGTACTGTTTTGATTTAACTAAATAATGCTTTGTGCACATAGAACTGTTCTTTTTGGAGCCTGTTATCACAACCCGATTAAACGGTTTCAAAAAAGCCCAATTAAATAGTGAATCCTCAATTGAAAGAGTATAACCCGCCAATGAAGCAAGCATATTCTCAGATAAGTGTCGAATGTTCTTCTACCTTCTTTGCAGATATATTTAAGTAGTCCCTTTCTAAAGACTTTGGTAGAATAATCGGTCAGACCCAAGCAGCATAGGAGAAAAACCAACTAGATTCATACATGGCCACCTTTATGGCAAGATCTAGCCTCCGATCGGCTGCTGCCGGAGTAAAGCGTTTCTCTCTCAAGAGACCATTTGCTTCATCTGCACATCATGATGAGGCCAGTGAGTCAATTATCATTATGCAATTTTTTATTTTGCGTAAATTTGGAGATTAGTCACTAGTTTGTGTTTTTCTTTTTTCTCATGTATGGTTTACTTACAACAAGTGGTTACTGTAATAGTTGCTTCTGATAATGTTACAACTTACTTGGTCCTATTAAAAAAAAAAGTGAACACGTTGGCTTGGATTAAGGTGTTTCTAGTTCATAAGATTCAATACAAGTTCAAAAAATTTCCAAAGAAAATAGTTTTATGTGTTTCAGCACAAAAATAATGTTGCTGTGTATAATTTTGCTAAGAGATCGTGTTCAATTATTAAGCCCAAACAATTGCTTATGTAATTTTTACTGACCATGAATATTTTTTTAAATAAAGAAAAGGAGAGGAATTATTTGAGAACCACAACGAGGATTTCTCGGGTCAGCGACCAAAAGACACGGATTACCTGATTTAATGGGTGTGCTCTTGAGAACTAATCCTCTCTATATTTTTTCACTTTGTAATTCATTTTACTAATCCAGAGGAGGCCAGCAAATGGGAGAAGATAACATACGCTGGGATCGCAACCTGTACTGTCCTTGCTATTTTCAATCTCAGTAAGGGGCATCACGAGTATCCTGATCCCCCAGTAAGATTTAAACTTCTGCTGTTTAAACATAATTCGTTTCTCAAATCATTTCTTGCTCCCTCTTTGTCCATTTTTTTTCCCGCTTTATAACTTTATTTTTAATTGTCTGTTGATGCATGCAGCCATACCCTTATCTCCACATCCGCAACAAGGAATTCCCATGGGGTTCGATTTCTAATCTCTCTCTCGATCTTTAAAGACTTTTGGGGCCATAAGTCCTATTCATTCACATGGTTATAAATTAAGATGTCCCCATGTCTTAGCTTTTGTTGTATGATTATAATTATCGATCAGAAGAGCCACACAAGATCAGAATTGGTCCAGTATATATGTCAGAACTGTCTTGACAATAATGTTTCAAAAAAAAAAAAAATGAAAGAATAGACTCTAACAAAGCAACAAGTTGTTTAATGTCAGTAAACCTAACATGTTCTAGTCACTATTTGGGGGGGGGGGGGGGGAAAAAAAAAAAAAAAAAAAAAAAAAGAAGAAGACATGTTCCAATCACCACTTAAGTTGGCTTAAAATTTCCTACGGTTTGCGCAGGTCCTGACGGTCTATTCGAGAGGAAAAAGAAGCATGCTGATCATTGATTGACTTCAAAGTCTGTATATTATGTTGCAATTCTCATTGGGTGTGTACCGTTGTTGGTGAATTATGTGTTTTGTCAAGTCTTACGCGCTTGCTCTAAGAAATTCTTGTATATGAAACAACGTTTTTCCATAGCCGTACTGTAGTAAATTAATAATGTAACATATTGCCTAATTTCCTTGTAATTTACAATCTTAGTGATGTATAATCATGCATCTCAATTTTTAGTATAATGTTAATCATAGTGGAATTCTGTATGACGGCATGGACTTCTCTTAAAACCACCCCTAAAAACAGAACATACGTGTTCTGACAAACGAATTCATGTGATTGCCCTTAATGAATTATGTGCCAGAAATAAAATATTTCAACTTGAAAAAATTGGAAACTATTGTTGCAACAGGTCCAGGTATATATGATTAAACTAAAGTAATTGCATAAGAATTGAAGATAAGCAACAGACAATAAAGAGCTAATTTAAGAAACCCCAAAATAAATAGAGTAAGATTTATTCATAAAGTGGATTAGAAAATCTTCAATATAGTATTCATAGCATTAGCATTGACTTATAGAAAATCCTTTGTACATTTACAGTTCGATAATTACATGCAAGGGATAAAAAAAAATAAAAATACATCTTCACTTTATTTTTATAGCATTAACACACTGTTTTTACACAACGCCGATATTGAAACCTTTATAAGCTTACAGGAAATGATTACATGACAGGGAACTTCTGTAAGAAGATCCCAAATTGAATGCAAAAAATTAATTTGTTCGTATTTGCATTACTATTCAATTATCCATCAGTATTCATCATATCCAATTGAAATCCATGAAGAATAAATAACACAGGTTTACTAGAGGGCAACAAACAAGGTTTAAAATTAGACACAAAAAAAAAAAGAACCAAAAATTAGACTTAAAAGAATCACTAAACAATCCCCGTATCATTTTTAAATAGCCACAACTCATTCTGGTACCATTTATGATTTTTATAGCACTTTTGACTCCATAATTTTGTTTACTTAATAGCTTATGCAACTCAAGTAAATATAAGTAGATAAACTCCCTACTGCAAAAATTAAGTGTGGATTATTGCATCATATTGCAATGAGAACAGCACCGAAAAACATTGACAGCATATATCTAATTTACTCACAAATTTAGCAATAAGTTCTATTATACTTGCTACAATTCAGACCAAACATCGATCAAACAGAACAAAACTAAAATTCCTGAAATACATTGATAGGGAATTGAAGTACTTCAAATATGTATATGCAATTATCCCATCAAGACACAGATTATTTTTACATCATGGATTTGTCCACCACCTCCCTATTATTTCACCATCTAGCCTCTTATAAGAAATAAGCAATCTAGAGATAAAGATAACCCTTACATTGCATCAAGCTGGGACTAGAACCCTGGTACCGGACATCACATGCATGCACAGAGACACACAGATCGTCACAACAAGCATCGACTTGGCACTCAGATACTTCATCACCTCCAAAATCTCCTCTCTGATGGCACTTGCACCTGACCTGGCACCTTCTATGACCTTCCAGAGCACAAACTCAAGAAACGACCGAACCGTTTCAAATGTAACCCGACCCGTAACATCCAACACAAATCTTCTATTACTCGGCACCGACAGAGTGGAAGAAACTGTATCCACCCACCCACCTTTATCTGATTCCGTACTGTAGGATGGTTTGTCTGACTCAATTTTATTCAAATTTGACCCCAAATTGGTACCTTTCTTGGTATACACATCATGAGAGGTTTTCACTAGGGTTTCAACCGCACCATTGCAAACTGAAACGAGCATCTCTTTCATCTTTTTTTCGTGTTTTGGGTTTGTCAGACCCGAGAACACATCATCAAAGGTATTCATATGCATCGTCTTATCCAAAAACACTGCAACAGCGGTGCTGATAAACGCCTGTACCACATCAGTAATTGTCTCTTTACACGGCTCACTACATACCACATTGACCCACTTTGGAACAGGTTGACTCGATTCAGACAAACCCGAATCTGAATCTGAACTTGATTTGGAAACAGAATCTCTAGAATAGAACCCAACAACAAGATTTTTTGCAAAGCTACCTGCAACTGTGGATGCAAACCCGGCACCAGAATCTGAAAAGACCTTATCCAAAACCTGATCCGTCAAGCTCTTAGCATTGGGATCAGCTGGAGGAGAGGCATGACGATAACCCAACAAAACTCCCAAAGCTACAGCTTGAGAAAGCCGAGAAACAGAGGCCGACACCTCGCCAGAAGTCGCGAGTCGGGCCAATTGGCGCAAACTCGGAGGGATCTCACCCCCAAATCGAATGAACCGGTTCAGATCATGCGAAATCAGCGCCACGGTGTCAGCCGAGAAAGCGGCAGCATCTGATATCGATTCTAGCGCTCCGGCGAGGCGCGCAAGGGCAATTCTCTTGCGAACCACAGTCGGGTGGTTGTAGAGCCGGTACGCGCCGTATCCGGCCACGGCGGAGGCGGCGGCGAAGTACAGGAGACGCCGACGACGACGCGCCAGGTCAACGAGCTCCATGGATGGATGGATGGAGAATTAGGGTTAGGGTTAGAGGAAGCAGAGGAGAGGAGAGAAGAGAAGAGAAGAATTTAGTAGAGAAGAAGAGGTGTGGAGAAGAAATGGCGTGCACGACCAATTGGGGGATTTTTAATTTTGCAATTTTTTTTGTAATTTTTATATTTTCGAAAGTTGTTGTCGATTTGGAATCGGTATTTATAATATTTATTTTGAGATAATTGTCACGCTATAAATAAATCTACTGGAGTTCAGTTAGAGGGTTGGTTGGTTGGTTTTCGTCTCTTCGTAGATCTTCTGTGCAAAAGAATTGTATTACATTGTATACCGGGTTTAAAATTGATAAAACTGTGACCCGCTACACTATAGGTTATGTAATAGTTACAAAAGAAGGTGAATATTCCTCGAAAAATACAATGTGGATAATGGAGGCTGCGTGAGGACCTGAGGTGGCGAGGAAATTGCTTACTCGGTGAAGACATTGACGGTCAACAGCGATTTTGGGCCTCAGAGAAGTGAAATTCAGTTATGGGCCGGATTGCTTGTTAAATTGGGAAGATAGAGAGAAAGACGTAACAGAATTAGAAAGGTATACAATTTATCTTATATTTATATAATTTAGATGTAGACTAAAATCTGGTTGGTCAGTTAATAAATGATTTTATATTTCTCATCTAACTGAATTTAGGGAGTAATAAAATATTATATTTCGGATGCTGACATGTGATTTATATTAAATTTAGTCACCAACACCAAAAGATCAAAAATAACTATATAATGTTCTATATTTTTATTTTTCTTTCATCCGTTCAAATGTATTATTTAATTAGTTAGGTAATGTTCATCTGGATGCAATAATGCAGGAACGGTTCTCTTTTTAAATAGAATTTGAAGTAACGTAAAATTAAAGTTGGTGTGTTCAATTAAAGGTACAAAAGTAACGGTATGATTCCTTTGTGAGAGACAGTGACACATAATTAACATAAATATAGAGGTATACATAGGGAAAAACTATTTGAAGTTTAACGCGACTTTCAGAATAGAACAAATTTGCACCCTCTGATAGTCTGATGTGATTCTAGTAACATGTAATCAAAATGAACTTTAACACCAAACTACAAACTGCCAAGATGATGTCCGACTATCTGTTTGTCCATTTTATAAAATAAAAATGTAATGATATGGGTGGCAAATATCCATAGTCCATTTTATAAAATAAGAATGTGTATGGGTAACAGATATCCATAGTAAGAATAGTTCAATAACTTAATAAAGTAATAGAGTCACAAACAAGTGGCTCGAAAAAAATTCTATCTATGCATGTCCGTCGTCAGTGATCAATATTTTTAAGTACAATGAATTTGAGGTGCAAAAGAGTGGCCTAGAATGAAATCTATGTTGCACGGGTACGGGTACGAGTACCGTATCCGGTACGATTCAGGTACGGCGGTACGAAAATTTTCAAAAATTTCCGGTACAGGTACGGTGATATATATAAAAAATAATTAAAAAATAACAATAATTGTCAGTTGCTAAGAATTTGGACATATACTAACAATATATATTATCTAAATTTCTACGTAATCTATTTATATAATTTGTCCAAAATATATTCAAGAGATTGTACAGAATGTTTAATTAGCACAGGTGGTCCATTAAAAGTGGGTGTTTAGAATAACAGAGCACCGGTGATCAATGTATGTAGATATCTGATCATCCCAATTTTAAAGGTTTGCGGTAAAAAAAATGGCTATTGGGAAGTGGGTCCATTAATTACCATACTTTTATCCTTACAGCCCAAGCCCAAATGGGATGTCCATTTAGAATCCGGTTTTGAAGTGGGTGTTTAGTCCCACATGGGATTTGTAACTTACAAATGACCACTATATAATAAGAAGGCATAGACGATTAGTGGTTTACATGATCAATCTGGTTGTGGCCGACAGTACATGCCCTTGCAAAGCTCGAGGTCTGTTGTTGGATGGCTATGGATTTGATTAACGTGGCGATATGTACGCGTACCAGAACGTACCCATTGACCGTACCCACCGATTTGACTGAGTATTTTATTCAGGTACGCCCGGTACGCATACGGCCATATAAATGGCGTAACAGGGTAAACATAGAATGAAATAAAAAAAAATAGCAATTAAATCCCTCAATCATAAAGTTAAACCATGTGAATTTCAAATTTTCAATCAGATGAAATGGTATTTAACAATGCGTGAGATAAGTGGTGTTTTGTCGAGGAATTTTATCATGCCTTGTATAGATTTACTACTTCAAAAATATAGACTGTATGTTCATGAATTTTCAATTTTTGTTTTCTTTTGTTTAAAAATATATTCAATTTTTAATCATGAATTTTACGTCGGCTTGTATACTATGCCAAATTCATCAATTCCTCATTTCTTCTTTTCCGTAGCTAAGTTATGTATGCGGAGTTTTACACACAGCCTTGCTTCAATATCTTTGAAAAAAATTTATTTGAAACTCATAAAATTAAATAATTATATAATATTGCAAAGTATTTTTGTATATGTGACTTTTAACCAAATGTGATTTTGGAGGAAATCAATTATGTTTTTATGGTAGATGGACGAAGGCCACAAGCCGATCACTAAAAGTGATCAATATCGCAACGAGCATTGCTTTTAGAGACAATAGAATTAACTGTAAATTAAATAAAAATAGTTTAAAAATTCAAAATAATATTATGTAGCCATTTTTTCCAAATCTGTCTTCAAACCAACCTCGATCATAGAAAAACAAGGATCCGATAAAAAATGCAACGAGATTATGAGAAAGAACATTGAAATTACACACTTGATAAATAAAGGAAGAGTTGTTCAAACCAAACAGGAGAACTTCGTCAATCTTGTCCCAGGATGGAGAGTAGCGAGATTGCAAGAAGAAGGACATCATGTGAACCTATCATTCCTCCATGCCGAAGGTGGCTAGTTAGAGAACGCCCTAAAACTTTTGAGCGGCTATTGTCGCGCGAGTTGGTGACTTGATAAGTAAAGTGTCCAAGTCTAAATTGTAAATTGTCCCTAGAAAAGTTATGTTATATATTCAACCCCATGTCTAGGGTTAAGGATTAGGGACAAAGTTGAGGTTAGATAGAAGCTGATGCAATGTAAATGAGTTCATATTATAAATTTAATTATATTTTTCATAATATATCTTATTTAATCATTATATTTAATCATAATAAATAAAATAAAAATAAATTTGTACATTTGCTATAATTTTTAATTTTTTAAATAGTTTTTTATGATTTTTAATTAAACAATTTTAAAATTTTTGACACATTTAAAACGTTGTGTTAGCAATATCTACCCAGAATTGGTATTGACCATCCATGTTTTTTCCATCCAGCGCCATCCAAACTCAAATTTTCCGCGTGCTGACGTCGGCAAAAAAATTTTGACCAATTTTCAAAAATATTTTGGTGTTGACGTCATCAATATGCTGATTTAAGGGTTCAGTTAAATGTTTTAAGCGTTGAACTAAAGTGTGTACGTGTTCAGTTAGATGCAACAATATTTTATTTTGCTTTGTATGTTGAATATGATCATTTATTTCTTACTCAGGAAATGATCGGGGGGTTTCATGTGGACATTTCAACCCATTTTAGGCCCCATTTTCAATTGAATAATTATGTTTTAGTTAGGATTTGTGTTATTTTTATGTTAGAATCAAGATATTGCTATTGCCTTTACTATTTTTGCAGATTTCTCGAAAATTTGACATGATTCTGAACTAAGGAAGGCATTCAAACGGGGCAGTTTGGCATCCAAATGGAGTAGAGCAGAGGATGGAGCAGAAACCAGCGAAGATAGGTGTTCAAACAGATCCGTTTCAATCCAAACGGACCCGTTTGGACCAGATCCGAGACTTTTATGGAAATGCTGATTTATGTCCAATCTCCTTCTCCGAGTTTGGAAAGTTCCCAGCTGGATCATCATCAACTCCTGCGTCCAGAGGGAAGTATAAGAGGCCTTTCTTCATCTCCAGAAGGGGATATATATCACGATTTAGGGCAAGAAGGGGAGATAACAGCAGCCGCACACACACCCAGACGACTCAAACGGACCCGACTGACTTCAAACGACCCGTTCGACGACAGATCTGAGACTGAGCTTTATTGATAACTGTTGTAATCTCTATTTTCTTGTTTGATTTGATGGTTGATACAGTTAAACTTGTTGTTTATTGTTGTTTGACGATGAATAGTGAGTAGTTAACTTAGTCAGGGGCAATTATAGGGAACCTAAACTTGGGAGCTATGTGATTTTCTAATCTAGTTGATATTTTGTTGAATTGCTTTGTCTTTCTTGATCTGATTTGTTTAACTTGCTGTTTTGAATTGCTTGAACTGAAAGTTTACCCATTCGATGGTGGCCAAGTCAAATGTTAAGTACTAAGAACTGTAGGTTTGAGTAAATTCTTGATTGCATGCTATAGGATAGGTAGTAGACCGAGAGGTGAAACCGAAACTTAGCCGAGAGGTATGTTTCTCCCTATGACCGAGAGGTATAGGATGTCCTACGAATAGAAAGATAGACCTATGACCCTTAAGCCAAGGAACGAGAGTTGAAACTTAGGTTTCGTAGGAGGTTTACAATTTGATTTAGGGTTTTTGAACTAATAACGAGAGTTAAGGTTTGAACCCCTGGTTAGAATTGTAACCTGCAATTTAAACAGAATTATTCAACTAGAAGAATTGATCAGGCGTTGTGTTCAAACGGACTCGTTTGATTCCTAACGACCTCGTTTGAAGACAGCCAGGTACAGGAACCCGTAGCAATTGATCCTGACCTTTTATCATCTATTGAATTTCGTGTTTAGCTACTGTTTAATTCCAATTGGGATTGTTTATTGCAAATGTTTACTTGTTTAATTATTCGATTATTGTGTCTTATTCCAAAAATACCAAAAAGTGACCTTTCAACCTTATTTTTACCCTCGACCAATTTTCACCAAATGGAACCAGTTAGAATTAGTTAGGCCCTAAAACTTGAACAGTTCGTCCCTGTGGATTCGACCCTGAGCTACTACTATAAACGATTAGGTCGGTATCTCCAAGGATTTGTTTTGGTTAGGTTTTACACTCATCAGGAAATTTGTATATATGTTCAGTTTATTGTAGCAAATGTTCATATTGTTATTGTAAATACTCGCTATGTTTGTTGTATCTGTTCATTTTTTTTTTTTTTTATTTAACTAGTTTAATTGAACACAAAAACTACGAAATCAAATTTCTGCTGCAACTAACTGAATACATAGATACTTTAAGTTCATCCCTTAACGTATTTAACTGAACACAAAACACTAAAATTTCAAATTATTGGTGCATTTAATTGAACACTCATACACTTTAATTCAACCCTTAAAACATTTAACGGAATCCTTAAATCAGCATATTTGATGACGTCAGCACCAAAAATTTTTCAGAAATTGGTCAAAAATTTTTACTGACGTCAGCACGCGGAAAAGAAAAGACTATTTTAGCCTGTCCAAGCCTTTTGGATGGCGCTGTATGGGAAAACCTTGGATGATGTATATCATCCCTGATATCTGCCATATCATGATATCAACACAATATGTTCAAAATATTAACTCGTGTCGACAAGATACAAAATGAATTGCTAACACATGCGTGTTAGACACAACACGTTTGCAATATCCATGCATAACTGTTTTTACATATTGGATATCTCCATTAATTAGAAATGGAGGTAATTCGAATTCCCTTTGAGGAGTGACGAGTGAGGATCAAATCGCTCAAAGGGAATTTTCTATTCCATATTTCTATCGTTGCATCTAACATATGGACAAACTACTAAGATTTACTTACTGGAAATTTTTTAGTACACCAAGTTGTTCATTAGATGGTTTATATATTTTTGTCGGATGGTTATACAATATTAACGAATTTTTCTAAAATTAAATAAAATGATTCAGAATTTTACCACAATTCATATTTATCAGTGAATATTTGTTACAAAAAATGAAAAGTAGTCTTGTTTGACTAAATAATAAAAAAATAATTCTGAATTATTTTTTAATGAAATGTGATGTATGGAGCATTATCTATCGATCAAGTTCATTCCGATAGCCGTTATTAAAAAATTTTATCAGTGGATCGTATACCATGTTTCAGAGAATCAATACAGAGGATTTGAATTCAGACGCCTAAATCAGTAGCCTTAATAATTAAGCCCCTCCTTTATGATACCGCGTTGGGTTTGTTGGAAGCGGCTTAAGTGACCTCCTCAGGCGTCGACCAACTCCTGTATCCATGATGCAAGTGTAACTATCAGATCTCTAATGGGAAAAGGACTTAGCTCAGTGCGACCATATACAGCAGTTTGTGTGGTGTAAACGGATAACGCTCATAAGTTGAATATAGAGAAAAGTTGAGCATAATAATCAGAATAAATAAAGAAAGGTATCCATGTTTTGGGTCCCTTTATTTATCATTTTTGACTTCTTGGATGCATGGATGTGTATCGTTGTCTCGTGGGTCATGGCATCTGATCTAAGCAGGATGCCCCTCAAATTTATTATTTTCAGATATTTGTCGATATAATAGCAAGTAGAAAAAGAAATTGGGGATGGGAAAAACATAATTTTTCGCATTAACTATTTCGTACCAAGTGTGCATTTTTCAGCTCAGGTGGTAGTTTCTAAGTTGGTCCCAATAATATTTTATTTCATTTTTTGTTTCTAGAGTATGTTAATTAATTAGCTCATTAAAACATGTATAAAAATACATTCGAATATACTTGCAACAATTTAAAGTAATTAATATATTGTTCCAGAATTTGTAGAGGATGAAAGGGGAGAAGAAGAGAGGTGATCAGACCTCAGAGTTTGTTATTTGCTACGTAATATAAAATTTTTACTCATAAATATGATGAGGTAGCGTCATCAAAATTTTGCACTCACTTTGTTGACATAAGCTATTTGATTATTTTTTAAGTTCGTCTGCAGCAATAGACCTCGTATCTTCTCAATTTTTTGTTTTAATTTAAATCAATTAATTTGATCAAAGATGTATGTTATCCAAATGCTTAATTTGAAAGTTGACAATTCGAATATGGTGATCAAAACTTTAATTAAAAAATTAGGAAACTTGTTAACAGGAACCTCATCAAAGTAATATTAATTTTTATGGCATTTGTCCCCTGTTTGTACAAAAAATAATATCGACATTATAATTATATATATTATTATGCTAAGAATTCTATCTAGCTTAATTAATTACTAATGTATTTTCTAAGCAGAAGCAGCTGTTCAAAATTTATTAAAAAAATAATTCGTAAAAATTCATGATACTTGTCTTCATCTAAAAAATGGGATCACGCGGAGTTGTTTGTTTGGCACATAGAAATTGCAAAAATAAAAACGGGACCCGAGAAAATGAAAGGCAACAAAGGAAATGTGATAATGGTTCAGGCCATTTGTCACTCCCGCCTCAGTTTCCTCACCTCTGACTTAACACTTTTGTTAGGCGCATTCCCACCTCATTACTTGTGTCCTGAATACAACTGGAATTGATTGATTGTTATTATTTCGAGTTATCTTTTTACTGTTACCGAGTTATTGTAAACCAATTAGCTATGTCTGATTTCTGTGACCCAGATGCGTGTCGTTGCACAAACTGGAAGGAATAACGAATTAAAAAATTAAAATAATACTTGTCGAAACATGAGAAAAGAGTGTGCCACGTCTACTGTTGGTACTGTATACATGCCTATTTATAAGAAAAAGGCGAAAAAAGTGTTTTTGTAGCTCGCAGCACACAGCACAGAAGTGTAACATTTGGTGCACTGTCGACTTGGTAATGTGTTTCTTTATAAATATTATTTGCTATGAACCAGAACATTATATTTATTTGAACATTTTCTTTTATCGCGTATTTAGAAATATCACTAGCAAGATATTATGTGAAAATTGTCATAGTATGCTCCACAATATGAAATTATCCTATTTTTATTAAGTTAAGATAAACTGTACACTGACTAGTATATATATCCGTATAATTATTAATAAACTCAAACCGGGTATTTGTCAAGGCACCCCCAGCAAAGTCCATGTCCATGGGCGCACCGCGCCATTACTCCAATCTGACCTACCCTCGTGTCACCGCCTCAACTGTCCCATTTTTCTACCACTCAATTAGTATAGTCATCAGTATAGCAAGTCACTAGTTAGAATAACTTTTCAACTCACTACACCTTGACTCAAGATCTTTGTCATAGAGAAAATCAATATTCCAAAGCAAAATCTCTCTTCTTCTTCCCTCCACCTTTAATGCTCCCTCTTCAAACATTAACACCACCTTTACTATTTCTATTTCAAACTCCATAAAATCTCAATTCCACTTTCCTATTTCCTGCAAATCACACAAGTCAACATAACAAAGAGCAATTAGCACCAATGAAGAGTTACACTCTCTCTTTTCTCTTCCTTTCCATCCTTCTCGCCACCGCTTCTCTCTGTTTCGCCACCTCTCGCACCACCACCAAAACCCAAATCCCCAACACCAAGCCTGACCCCAGCAAGAGTACCAATCCTGGTACCAGCATACCTGGTTTCGACCCGTCGGGTGGGTTCAGCATTCCCGGCTTCGGTAACGGTAACCCATTTAACCAACCGGGCTTTGCCGGTGGATGGGGTGGTGGGTTTGGTGGGCCCAATGGTGGCCACTCATATGGAGGTGTGGTGGTACCGTCAGTGGTTTGTTCTGACAAGGGGCCCTGCTACAAGAAAAGGGTCACATGCCCCAAGAAGTGCTTCTCTTCATACAGTCATTCCGGGAAGAATTACGGATCCGGTGGAGGCGGTGGTGGGTGTACCATCGATTGCAAGAAGCATTGCACTGCCTACTGTTAAGTTGGTGCCGTACGGCTGATGGAGTTTTCGGGTTTGCTTTTGATGATACTGGGTTGGGTTTTTATGTATGGTAAGTGTGATAGCTAGCTAATATTATTAAGTCTTTTGTACGTTTGGTATGTTAGTATATGAATTATGGATGGATCAATAAAAATGGCTCTGCCATGGTGTGTTAATAGCTTAATTTAATTTTTGAGCTAGATTTTGTAGGTATATTAATTATCACAAGAAAAAGGAAAGTGGTGCCAGCTTTTAATATAGGTTTTGGTACTATGCTGATTTTGTGTGGTCCTTTTTGAGGTTTGTGTGTTAATTTCTCAAGATAGTTCCACTAACCTTAGATCTGTCAGTATTGATGGCAAAACATGTTGGTTATGTTGGTAAGCTGGTTTAATACTATATGTGAAGATGATCCGCATTTTCAGAACTCACTCACATCACAGGTAATGTGTCAGTGATTCAGTCGCTCTTTATTTATGGAACAGCTGAACTTTGGGTTGTCTGATCAAAAATAGAAGGTTGTAGATCAGCGTATCTAAAAATAAGGGGTTGGACTTTTTTTTTTTTTTATTATTATCCATTTCTGATAACCATCTGATTCTAGCTGTGTGCTACCAACCTTATGCAATTGGGTAAATGCTGGGTCCCTTGGAATAAATACTTTGTCCTTTCAGTGTAAGGTTATTTGAAAATAATAGCAGTTGTATTTTCTGAGATTACTTGTTCAGCCTTTTTATGCAGCTTTGATCTGATTTTTCACTGTGAGAGGCTGCTATGATCCATTGTCTTTTTCTTTTCTTTCCCCTCATTTTGTTCTTCCTTTTTTGAGTTGCACATTGGAATAATGGAATTACCAGTTCATCAGACCTGTACAACAAGCTGGTGTCCTCCAAATCTGCTGTCATAGATGTTATGGAACGGATTCTATGGCATGTGATCTGGCCCTTTCAATTCAGATCGAACACGCATGAATTAAATTAGTTTTTCAAAAGGATTTTTTTTTTTCTAGATTCATTCAAGATGTGTGATGCACATTCTAAATCGTGTTCATGGCAGCATGGCAAGTATGATGATGTTAACTTACCGGTTTGTTGTTGCTGATCTATTCATACCAGTCAAATGGAATTGGTACCTGCTCTTCTTCCTTTATTTAGTTTTTGTGCCGTATATGTGGGTTTGATAGAATAAGAATTATCTAAAGACAAATATTGAGTCAGATGCACAGCATTTCATATTTCTCCAAAAATTATCTATCGTTTGGGAACTGACGACTGTTAAGTAAATGAAATCGCGAACAACGGATGTGTTTAATAATTCCAGTTTAAAATAAAATTTAGGCAGGCATGCTGAGTTGCTGACAGTCGCTTCAACTTTTATCTCTATATATGTTTTCTTTTGAGTACTAATATAATTGGCAGCTGGAATATCATTTCTGATCTTGGAAGTTACCTTTTAGCTATGCGCTTTGTCAGTATTAGCTTAGACTAGGAACAGAGTTAGCACTAAGTAATTTTTTTACTGGCTATTTGAGATGCTCTGATGCACTTCCTATCCTATCCTAGTTTGTGCCAAAAAAAAAAAAAAAAAAAATCTACAATAAAACAGGTAGCCATGCGCTAAAAAAATAAAAAATAACAACACTCTTGGTTACACTGGACTGAACAATATCCAGGCACTTATGATTTTACCTTTCTCCTGTTTAACCCCAATACTGTTTGAACGCATATGCACAAACAGTATCGTTTCATGTTTTAGACATAGGAGTATAAGTCCTTTAAAATATTTTTCGAAGGCTAAGTCTTTTAAAATATTTACAGCCTGAACAGCACATTCAAATTTCAAGTATAGTTTTCCGAGTTCTTTTAATATTTAAAGGATGCCTTTTATTAGGATCTAGCTTTTCCTTCGACAAAGTAATGGGAACATTGCTTTTGAAGATGTGATTTCTTGAGAAATCCTTGAATGAACTTTTTCGTGGCACTGTGTGCGTATTGAATGCTCTGAAGTAGTTGACGCATATGGCAAACCATTACAAGTTTAATCTCCTTTAGATCTCGCACGTGGATTGCCTTTCCTTGATTTAGAGTTGGCACTTGGCATGTAATTCAATAAAATGTACAAAGGATAGATGGGTTGTTTATGTATTTATGAACCAATGACTCGTCATCTCCTAAAGTATTCAATTGTACTCTAATAGAGTGGACAGCATCTATATCAGTAATCACTAGTCTCAAACGTCAATTATATAGATTACATTAAAAGTCATCAAAAAGTACCACAGATTTGAACAGTCAATCTAATTCAAATTTATTATATCAAACTATGGCATATAACAGGAAATTAGGCCAGCCGGCCAGCAGAAAATATTCATGTTGACCCAAACCATATCACCTGAAATGAATCACTCTAACCTCCATAGAACTCACTCAGAAAATTCCACACACTGGCATTAATATTTGGAGCGAGCACTCCCCCCAATGAATTAACGGATTGATTTATAATTAATCAATTTAGGATCTACAAATCAATTTGTTCAGACCCACAAATGATTTCAAAATAGAAAGAATTACAGAAGGTCATAAATTACAATTCCAATACACTACACCCCTCACAAAGAATCTGTTATTACTATACCAGAAACCTTCCCCAATTCAGATAACCAAAACCACCAATCCTAATAATATCCAAAATTCCCCCAATTGAAATCATCAATTTTAACAGATTTACCAAAACATGCTTTCAAGACCCAGACAAAAACAAATCAGGAAGATGGATTTGAGCTTGAATTCGCCATGGCCATCCTTGCTGAGTTCCAAGCACTCGACAACCCATGCAAGACATGGGGGAATGCCGATCCAAAACCATTCAAAGCCGCACCCGAAACAACACCAATAGCAAACGACTGCACGAAACCCGGTTTCGAATCGAGTTTCGCCTCGATAATTGCCAATCGGGTGTTGATGGTATCAACCTTTTTGACACTCGAAGCCGAATTGGAGGCCACTGTCTTGAAAAGGAGAGCTTGAAGGTGAGATATAGCCTCAAGAGAAGCCGCTCGGGTGTCGAGGCCTTGCGCTTCGTAGTGCGACAGTACTTCTTCTGGAGTTGGCAATTGCCTCTTGTTTCTATTCTTGTCATTGCTGTTTGGTCTTGAATTTGTGCTATTTGTTGCTTGTTGTGGAAGTTTTGGCTGAGAGGAAATGCTTTCTGGTTCCATTGTTTCTTTTTTTTTTGAGGTGAGAGAGAGGAGAGTGAGGAGTGAGATGTTAGGGGTTAGGGTTTTGAGGGGTTTGCCTTTGCCTTATGATCTTATCCATACTTCGCCAAACGAATTGAAGGAACTGACTAGCGACACTGTAGAGATGTTAACACGGGCCAAAGCCCATCAAAGAATTCTCAAAGTCTTAGATTAAATTCGAATTGTTTCAAGCCTTTCATTCTGGGCCCAATCTACTATAGGCCTTTTTCTATCGGGGATGATAACCGTCATCCAGCGGAAAGCCATCCACGCCATCCAACAGATTTTTCCGCACTTTTTTTTCTACGCGCCCACTCCTCTCCGCGTGTTCCTCTCCGCGCGCTCTCCCTTTTCCTTCCCTTCCCCCTCTCCACTCCTTTTCCCTTCTCCATTCTCCTCTCCCCTCTCAAATGGATTTTTTCGCTTTCCCCTCCCTCTCTGACAACAAATTAGTACCACTTGAACCCTTTAATTTTTTTAAAGCCTACCACTTACGGTAACAAAGTGAACACTTACGACAACAAAAACAAAGAGACAAATATTGGTTAAATAAAAAAACAAAATGAACAGATATTCTCAATAAACTGAACAGATATAACAAATAATTGAACAAATATAACAAACAACGTGAATCCAGACAAAAGATAAAAGTGAACGTAAATACATCAACAAAGTGAAAAGATAACACCAATAAATTGAACAGAAATGAAAAATAAATTGAACAGATACAACAAAAAACGTGTACTTTAGCAAAAAGATATAACACATAAAAAATAAATTGAACAGATATAACAAATAAAATGAACACATATGCCAGTAAATTGAACAGATATAACAATACATAGAATATATATATATCAAAAACCGTAAAAACTCATAAAAATGAACATAAAAACAAATAAATTGAACAGATATAACTAATAAATTGAACATAAATAAGAATAAATTGAACATATATGACAAACAATGTGAACTCATAAAAAATGAACATAAACAAATAAATTGAACAAATAAGACCAATAAATTGAACATAAATAACAATAAATTGAACAGATATAACAAACGCCTTGAACTAAAAAAAATAAACATAAAAACAATGGAATAAACAACAAAGGAAGGGCCAGTGAGGAAGAAAAAAAAACAAATAGAGATGAGATACACGAAGGAAGGGAAAGGAGAAACGAGAAGAGAAGTGGAGAGCGGAGGGAGGGAGGAAGAATGGAGAAACTCACCAATGAAGGGAGAGAAGAAGGGAGAAAAGGGATGAGAGACTTGCCTGGAGCGGAGCGGAGGGAGGGAAGAGTGAAAGAAGGGAGGGGAGAGTGAAAGAAGGGAGGGGAGACGCGCGCTCGGATCAGACGCGAGTGCTGGTTTAGTCGGGTGCGGAAAAATTAAGAGGCGCTGAGTCTGGATGACTTGGATGGCTTTGGGATGGATGACGCTGAGTAATTTCCTTTTTCTATTGAGATGGGAACAAACGCACAAATACAAATGCGAGGAAATCGTTCCGGATTACTAAATGATCTGGAAAATATTCGGAACTATTTCGGTAATTTTTTTTTGACGGAAATCTATTTCGGTAATTTTATTTAAGATATTGCAAAAAATAACAAATTGTTATAATTAATACACCCTAGAATACAAACATGCACGCATACACGTGGCAAATGTAGAGAACAAGAATGGAAACATAAACAAGGAAGAAAAAAAAAACACACCATGTCGGCTGTCTTTAGCGACAAAATTAGAAGCAAGATACGCGACTCAAAAATAATAAATTTCACAATTTTGACAAAAAACAAAAATAGAAAAATAGAAATCGATCTCAGAGAGAAGAAGAGAGGAAAGGGAAAGAAGAGAGAGGAGATGATTAAGCAGATAAACAGTTTCATGGAGGCAATAAATTTGAAGGTCCAAAAATGTACAAAATTCTATAAATGTCATCATCATTATTGTTATTATTTTTTAATAATGACCAAATTATCCTCATGAAATAAACCCTAAAAAAATGAAAAGGACGTCGCTGACCTTACAAGTGCTAATATCGTCTCCATCGATATATTAGATTCTAAGTTCACTGTCTATTCATGTTATTAGTTTTCACGGACTACGAAGCCCACTGCTCGTACAGGTTTATATGCATAATGAAATTCGTTAATCCTTTTCTCCATCACAAAATATTATCCGGTGATTTACGCAAGCATATTATTGAATTTCATTACACTCATGCACTATAATCGAAGTGCATTATTATCAAATGGATATCTTAATCTTTTAACCTGATAAAAATCAGCACCAAAAAGTTTTGCAAATAAATCTTCAAAATTAAATCCCTTTTCTTGGAAAAATTAGATGTAATGAATATTTTTTTTTTATTTGCTTGGCATACAACTAATTTTTATTCATTTGTAATGGCATAATACTAATTATATCATATTCAAAAGGGTTTAATTATAATACTAATTGTCTGATGGTATAAAACTAATTTCTATTATTTTGTAGTGGCATACAATTAAATTGTTGTTTAGTGATGGCATATCGCTAATTTCAAATATTTGCAGTGGCATAAATCTAAATCACCCTTTTTTGAATCATTTCTGAAATAGATTTTAACTAAATCCATCCACAATTATTGTAAGCCAGTAAATTTTCAGTGGTGTTTGTATAAATAAAGGCGAAAGAAAAATCAAGAAGTCACGCAATAAATTATTAATCTACTTTTTAGCACTTGAACAGGACTTTTTATGCTACTGGTATCAATGGATCTCAGATTTAACAACAACGTTGCCACAACTTTAGTTTTGTGCATCGTTCCAAGTAGGTTGCTTCCAAACTCGAGCAAGGTATAACAATTAATCATATGAAATTTTCCACTAAGCTATTATCAGTATTGGACGGCGGTTGGAACAAAGTTTTTAAAAATCGAAGTATAAGAATCTAGTCATGATATGAACGGTAGTGAATGAACCACAGATAATGGCTGTCAAATATGTGCATGCATTAGATAAAGGCACAAACACAGTATAATGCACACCCAAGACAACAGAGATTATGACAAAAAAATATACAGCGAGAGGGAGAGTGACAAAGAGAAATAAATATAGAGAGAGAGACTAGTCCACCACAAGATCATCTACCTCAAGCCAATCACTTGATTTATTAGACTCAGGACTGGAACCTGTACCTGTACCATTACTGCCTTTGTTGGAAACAATTTCCTTCTTTCTTATGACATAATCATCATCATCATCATCCTCTAAGTCGCTAAAGGATACATCCACCTCCACTTGACCTACCACGCCAGCAGCTGTTTTACCAGTATCCTGATCGATCTCATCAATTTCCTCCTCAAACCAGTCAACAGTTCTGTCAGCCGTCAGCTCTTCTTCGGTGACAATTTTGTCGATAATCTGTGCACTGGAGGCTTGATCCAGTTCTTCTTCGGTTTGTACAGGTAGGATCACTTTCTCTTCAAGGGAAGGTTCTCTGACAGCAGGGACCTCTGTATCAGACGATTTTATTTCTGGCTTCTCAGGTTGGTTGCTCTGCTGGGCACCAGATCCTTTTATAAGCACCTCTCTAGCTTTCATTATCTAAAAGAAGATAAGAAATTATAACTGCTGTGATAAACAGGATTTCGCAGAAATGAAAATAATATACTCTTATCTATGCACATATAATACAGTTGATATTGCAGATTTAACAAAAACCACAATGAACATGTGAGCCCCATATCAGTCAAATGTAGACTCAACTGACATTCGTGTAACCTTTAAGGTGCATTTGGCATACATGGGTTTAGTCTAACTTCTAGGTTAGTAAACTAATTTCTTAACCTACAATTGCCTAAAAGTACTAACTTTTACCCTTGATCTCGCTAATCTGTGGTGTTGCCTAAATGAATTTGATTGTAAACTTAACCTCAGATTTTGAAACAAAAGTAAAATTAACAGCGATAAAGGAAGTACTCCAATATCATAAGCAAAAGAATCAGAGACATATGTTGCCTATTCAATTAATTTTTGTTAAGCCCCAAATAACCATGATCAAGGCCTCCAAAAACAGTGCAATCTATCATGATTGACATTTGGAAAAATGTTGTAATCAGAATTTCAAAATTGCAGAATTATATAAATGTGCCAGTGCTGAGGTGTAAAATTGGTTGTCTCAAGCATATAAATTTACCTGAGGAGAGGAAAGAAGCTCTACTTCATCCTTATCAAGTTTAGGAAAGAGAAGCAAAAAATAAATTATCCAAAACCGCCCTTCAGTCATGGAACTAGGGCATAGCTCATTTTTTAAATCTGCTAATTCTGGTATAAGCTGCTCCATAGCCAGTATGTGCTCTGCTTGAGCTTCTGATATTTCCAAATCTGTTACAAAACAGGATAAAACATATATAATGTCAGATCTTTTACATATAAAAAGTATCACCATAAAATCACACCGTTATTCCAATGACTAAAATCTCTGATTGTTAAGCACTGAATTAAATAGGACAGTGTTTTCATTTCATTGAGTTAGTGCTTTGTTGAATCGCTAATATAAGTTGAGACTAATTCATACATCATACTAAAATGTAGGATAAAATCAAAAGTTATTTAAGCACTATCAATCTATCATACAATAGGGGTTAATGCAAGCCAACTTAATCCAGCAAGACTAGGCAAGTCTCTATGCAAATTGGGAGCTCAATAAGTGAACATTGGAGATAAAAATCCAGAATCCAGATAAAAATGTTGATCAAAGCTAAATTAGCATAATTTACCATTGGTGGTACCTCTTTTTTTTTTTATTAGTAGTATATCACTACATCTAAGAGCAACCAGAAACTACCATAATTGCGTACCATTACAACCAAAATCAGGAAAATCAAGCCATGTTTTGGGATGCATAACCAAATTTCTCACAAAAACCACCACCTCCTCATCCATTACATCCTCTCCATCCTCCTCCTCCTCCTCCTCAGACCCAAATTGAAGAAACGAGGTAGCCATCTTCGAGACCTCAGAAACCACCTTAGCATTGGATAAAATAGAGATGCTACTCTTGAATTGGGTACCGATCTCGGCGAAATCGCTCTTAATTCCATCAATTCTCGGCGATCCGGCGATTTCGGGAGAATCGTCCGAGGAGAGGAAGGAGGCGACGCCCCAGAATTGGCGTGTCAAGGTCTGTGTGAGATCGGATATATCCTCTTTGACTGTCCGATTGGTGGTATCGGATTCGGATTCGGGTTTGGGTTCTGATGTAGTGGTGGTGGATTGTGGATCTTCGTCGGAGGGGGAGAGGCGGAGAGAAGAGGCGAGAGACCTCGCCAGCCATGACATCGTGCCAGAGTGTGCTGGAGACTGGAGACTGACTGGAGACTGGAATAGGAGAATTGAATATTATGTTACTCGACTACTGGTAAAAGTAAAACCCTTTATTATTTTTTAGTTAATTCTTTTTAGGCGGTTGAAAGTTCTTCCTTTTATGAAAAACGGGATGCCTCCGTTTTCCTCACCGATTGAAGTTGCTTATTCTATTCGTTATTATTATTATTATTTTAAGCTCGATAGATTTTGTATTGTTAAAATTAATAGAAAAAAAACACACAAGTATGCACATCATAAAATTATTTCAATTTTTGTCTGAAATTTGAGTTGGGAACTTTAGATAAAAAAAAAGTCTTTTGTGTCATATGTATGATGTATTCCGTATTCCCGTCTTAATTTTTTGTATTTTAATAAAAAATATAATTTAGAAACCAAAGTAAATATAAAATGAATTTTATGTTATTCAGCACATATACTGATATATAAACGTGTCTCATAGCCTCATAGGACATGACACGATATTACATGATAATGTTTTTAAAATAATATATGGAATACAAAATTTAATTATTCGTTTTATAGTAATTTATATCTTTGTTTAATAATTATATATAAAAAAAAACTAGTCCTGACTTGGTTTTCATGTAGGGATTTGTTCCATGAACTACGACAAACTTTTAATAATTTTATTCTTGGAAATAACCTAGCCCTATCTCTGGTTGAGATCCAGGAATCGACGTATCCACCACAAAGTACACTGCAGGAGATGAAATGAAAAAAAAAAAAAAATCTACCAAGCCTCGAAGCTAGATTATTAAGGCAGACAGTAGCTATTTAGCTTTAGACCCAGCGAATTCACATCCTCTGGACTGCGGAAAAAAGAAGTCCACTGGACTTCGTGAGATCTGAACCGTCTGATTTAATCTCAACGGCTATAAGAGAGCCCGTGCATTCCACCACACCCGAAAAAAATATTAGCCTGAAAAAATTCAACCGTTCTGATCAAATCGGACGGTTCGGATCAAAGAAGACCATGGACTTCTTCTAAAGAAGTCCAGAGGATGCAGCGGCCCTGATTGCTTGATCTTAGGTGCCAGACAGGATAGTATGCGCTACAAAGAAGTAAATTACAAATCGGCACGCATTGCAAGAAAGATATCACATGTGGTTCAGTGTTAAAAGTATAATCAGCTTTTTGTTAATACTTGTCCATCTTTGATTAAACCGAGAAGACAGGAGTCATAATTACGATTAATATTCTCTTTACCCATGTTCTTCGAACTATTTCATTTTCCAAGCACTTGACATTATTCAATCAGAACTTTTATACTTTTTTCGGGCCGACAAATTATGACTAGTTTGCAAGATGCGAGGGATTTTGTTTTTATTGAAGAAGTATGTGTGAAAGTTTGGTGATTTGAGCTAAATCATAATTGAAAACACAAAATTGTTATTTAGCAAGCAAAGCCCCAATATATACTTTGTTGTCTTTATTACCAAATATTTTAAACATAATTCTGTAGACGCACTTTTTGCAAATGAAGTATATGTTAAACTTAATGATTCGTAAAATCACTTATTTAACGTTACCACTTTTTTTAAAGATCGATCATTGTATACCATTTAGTAGAAATGTTATACCATATGCGTTGTAAAAATGAGGCAAAAAAAAATTGTTTTTTCTCAAAGACATCTTTTAGAATTGTGAATTTGTGACAAAGAAATCAGATATAGGAGTTAGGACAATTTTTTGCAGAAATCGGATTACACCCGTAGGCCCGTCGTAAAATCCAATCACAGTTCTCCAACTCAACCCTACCCAAAATCACGGCCCATTATTGGAGATGGATTTGGATTGGACATATTATAATGACCCTTTTACGGCCCTTGGAGGTTTGCCGCTCTTTCTCTTTCTCGCATGACCTCTCTTTTACTCACTGGCGGGAAATTAATAAAACCAACAGGAAAAAAAAAAACGAAAGAAATTAACTAAAACTATTTCTTCTCCCATTCTCCTCAGTTTTAGTTTTCGAGTTCTCTTTTCGTGTTGCGTTGTGTTGTGTTGTGTCGTGTCGCGCCTAGTCTTTGCTACCATGGAGCAATTCTTGGTGTCATCCTCTCTCCAACGAAACCCTATCGCCTACAAAGATCCAATCAAGTGGACACGGTGCATTGCTGAGCTGGAAGGCCGTCTCAGCCCCAAATTCCGCCACCAGAACTCTCACCTGCTTCTCAATTCTTACTCCCAGGTAAAAGAAAGAAGCAACCCACAATGAAATCAATTCCCTCATTCTCATAATTACAGTTTGACCCTTTAATTGTATGAATTTTTAATTCCCATGTGTTCCAATGCCATTTTCACAAACAGACAGGGACTTTTACGCATATTTCTGATGATGGAGAAGCCAACTGCCGAACAACTGTAAGTTTTGTGTAATAGTGAATAATTAGAGTGTCTAAGTATTGTACTGGTTAATTAATAACACTTACTAACTGTTCCATTTTGTGTTTACACTTGAATTATAAATTGACTTTTTCATTTTAATTGGTTATCTCAGCTTGACACAAATTCGACGCTACGTTCTTATCTTGGTCCAAGGTCTTTCTCTCTCTTTTTCTTCTCTCTAAACAATAATAAATTGTTACATCGGTTCAGTACATGGCAGTAAATTATTAAACTACGCTTGATAGTAATTTCTTTTCAGCCATGGGGTTACAGCAGTGGAATTTGATGCCAAGGTAAAGTGTCTTTTCAAGCAAAATCATTTGCTTCTCTTTCTTCTATTTTTTATCATTGGGCTTGTAATTTTTGTGGCGCTTTTCATAAACGTGATTAAGCATTGATGTTCCTATTTCATTGTGCTTTCCAGGGAATATATGTTGCATCAGTAACAAAATCTGGATGTCTATCTGTGCATGATTTTGAGACCTTGTATTGTACCATTCATGGTCCCTCCTCTTTGACATCTAAATGTAAATTTAAATCAGAATAATTGAGGTATTTTTGGTTATCCTTCAACAGGAATAGGTTTATAACACAAAGTGTTAATTATTTTCTATGTTGAAGGTACTGGAAAACCTCTGGTACACATACCGACTTCAATGGCCTTAAATGCTGTCAAATGGAATCCGTCAAATCAAGATGAGGTATGTCATCTAAACTAGAGCTGTTTCAGCTGGTACTGCTCATTGATCTCTAGTGCTGTACGTACCAGTTCCATACTAGCATTAGTTCACATTGTCCTACACTACAGTATGTATGTCTGATACTGAAGAAAGGCTTTCCGGAGTTGCAGGTTGCTTGTGCATCAAGGCGGAGAGATAAAATTTTCCTCTTTGATATCAGCTATGTTTCTGCTGAACCTATTGAAGTAATTTCCCCAACATTTTTTATCCTTTATCAGATTGTGAACTTTAGTTATGCTAACTCTCATGTTTTATTATCTGTGGCTTTTGTGTATCATTAGCAATACTACTCAGACCTGTTATACTACAAAATGTTTTGATTGCAGGATGTGGTACTGATTTCCAGTTTATGAATAATAAAACAGGTACTTGAGATAGGGAGATCAAGATTCTCTGGATCAAGATTTTCTGACATTCAAGAGGGTTTCTCTGACATTGTTTTCCTATCTCAAGATAAATCGAGGTGTGTACTAATCTACCCTTTGTAAGAACTAAGATACTGTGCTGATTGGATCATAATAGAATTCTTAGTTTTTACTACCCAAGATTACAATTTCTCGTTTTGTTTAGGGTTGCTACTGGTATTAACGTCTATTAAGTATGTATCAGTTGACCTTAAATATTAACCAACTTGAATACTATAATGTAGGCTGCTGCTAGAAATTACTGTCTGTATGCTATACTGATGGTACCACTGGTACAGTTCTACATTGATCGTTTGAGTTGGAATATTACCTTAAAAATAATAAATAACTCATGGATTATCTAAGCCCCGAAACAGATTGCTAGCATCAAGCTTGAATGGTGGAATTTACATGTGGGACCGGCGTGTTAGCACTACAAACTGCCTAGAGCAATTTACAAAATCATCATCAGAATGCCAATTCAACGGTCTTGAATTGGATAGAGAAAACAGGGTATGCATACACAGAGAACCTCCTATTTTGCCAAATACTTGAATTGAAATTCAACATTATGCTATTTTGTCTGTTACTATTGTGTCAACCCTTTGTATTTGTGTATAATTGGGGTTCTATTTGACAAATACTTCAGTGCAAGTCCTACAAATCTACGAGTCATATAATGCAAAAAATTTAATCAAGCATTCAAATTTAGAAATATGACATCTTTGCTACCTGAGCTAATTCTATCAGTTGTTCAGGTACTTTTATTGTAGTAACATATTCGAAAGCTTTTTTGATGAACAACTAATCTGGTCGTTTTAACCGGTGTAGTCTTAATTTGTAATTAAAAGTTATAAATTCAAATTTTTTTTTTCTTTTAAACATTATAGGTGGTTTTTGGAGCAGGAAGAAATGGTATCATATATGCATGGGACCTTCGAGGGGGTCGGTCCTCTTTTGCTTTCCAAAGCTCTAACGAGGTACTTTTTCTTTCCCTTTCTACAATCAAATGATTTAATTAGAACCCTTCTGACCTTTCAATCAGATTAGTGTTGCATAAGTTTGTTTCTTCTGAATTAGTGTGATGTACCAGTTTATAATGTTGCAGGTATGAGATGGTAATATGGTATCTAATTAGTCTCACTTTCAGATATTGGTGACAAACTTTTTATAATAACATGTAGGTGCCAGTTTTAACATCTTTGAAGGTGTCATCTATGTTAGAGAAGATCAAAGATTTGAAGGTACTATTGAGTTTAAATCAAGCAATGTAGGTTAACTTTACAATGATTAATGCTTTAAAATTGCATTTTGGAAAGTTCAAGGAGCAGCTTTTTATGTGGCTCAATTTTGTGCAAACTTAAAGAACTCAGTAATGCTATGGGCTAATCATTAAAAAAGAACACTCAGTGTTCTTAAGAAATTATTATGGCTATCAAAATTATTATAGAAGAAACGTAATGTTAATGTGCAGTTTTGTATTGTTAATCATCCTTAGGAACAATCGAACATAGTATCAAGGGAAATTCATTCAATAAAGTTTGATCCTTCTTGCCCATACCAGTTGGCATTTCATCTCGATGATGGCTGGTAAACTTCTCTCTAAGTCAACTATTTTATTGCTTTTAAATATTCAGTACATTGAACCACTAGTTAAACCTACAAGGCTACAAATATCAGTATTTTTGTTTTTATTTCTGATGTGCTGTTAGTACATGGAACCGGTACTTTTAGTCTCTGATGTTTAGCAGTCCTGACTTGTTCCATTCCCAATTTGTTGATAATATTTAATTTGTCTTATTATTATTTAAATCTTTTTTTTTGCTTTTGTAGGTCAGGAGTAATAAATGTAAATGATCTAAGTGTGACACATGTGCACTGCCCCCCTCCAAATTGGCTGTTAGTATCACTGAATATTTTAGATTGTATGCTGTAATTCAGAGTTATAATTCTAGTCGCCGCTTAAGAATATACAATCTTAGTCATTCCACTGACTAATAATATTGTAGGGGCGGAATTATTACTTGCACTATTATTAGAAGACCTGCTTGGCTACCTACTTTTTCGGTATGGCTCTATGCTTGTCTATACATTTACATAAATCAATTGTACACATGCATATAGAAAAATATGCACGTCTCATATGTATTGACTATTTGTTGAGCAGGTATATGCTGTAAGTTCTTCAAGTAAAGAAATCTATCTTCTGGACTTTTATCCCGATAAAACCTCCCCTTCCCACATTTATTTCAAGTTAGTCTCTTTTATTCTGTTTAACAGACTATATAGTTTTTTTTTTTAGAGAACTTGATAGTGGCTATCAAGTAGGACTATGTAGTTTTCATTTTAGATATTCTCCTATATATCCATGCAAAATTCCTATGCTTGTTAAGTGTTATTTGGTCATATAATAATAGAAATGAACTGAATATGGAATTATTTTGAAAGAAATGGGATGTGGATTAAGCTTTAGAATACAAATAAAATATGTTTCTTTTGGATTTATTGCTGTTTCTTTTATGGGAGATTAGTTTGACAACCATAAATGAAATCCGACACTCAAAATATTATCTATACTTCAGGTGCACCACACCCATTAAAAATGATGAAACTAAATGCAAATTTTTGCAAACCTTTGAAGGAATATCAGATGACACTTTAATTACATACATTTTGATATACAATCAATCTATAAGTTTAACAACAAATATATAATTGTTTTGTATTGTAATAATCTTTTTTAAACTCGATTTGGGAAAGCATTGACAAGGATGTCAGACTAAGCCATTGACAATGGTTCCTAACCCTCTTATTTAATATATACAACAGAAAGTATTACTGTAAATTTTTGACATAATGATTGTCATTTGTTACAAGGACAGTTACATTGGGCATATTTAACATATACCTTTGTTGATGTTTAGCGAGTTCCAAATAGCATGGTGTAAACGTTTTCTTCATTTGTGAATTTTGACAGTGATGAGATAGAAACTCTATCTGGAGGAAAAAGGAGGTTACTGCAAAATAAGTTGATCAGCTTGTCTAAGGACGTGATTTGTTGTGCGGTGCATCCCTTCAATGGTACAATTGTTGCTGGAACAGAGGTATATCTCACCTCTTCATAATTATTTATGACCAGAGTTACAAGAATATTATTAGTTGCACCATAACAGAAGTAACACGATGCAGGACTGTTATCAGTGAATAATAATCATTGCTTTTTGATTTGCTTGAATTCAGAAATCTAAAATTGGTTTTGTGTTTGGTTTAGGAATCTTCTTTGATGATGGTATCGCAACCTGGTAGCAGTGGTGAAGATGGTGAATAGGGGACTTGCAAGCGGCTCATTCTAATTACACAATAGCAAATATTCTTGTAGGACTATACCACATAAAGTGATGACTGGATGAGGGAGAAATTGTAAAATTGTTAGATGTTTCTACATTGTTGTATTCGAAGTTATAATCTGTATATTTGCATATAAATAAATACTCGTATGCTCATTCTTTGTTAAGACATGAACAATACCCTTGCATTTGTATTTTGATCATTTTCTTCCTCTTATAACACATTGTTGATATTTTACAAAAGAAGCATATACACGCAATATAGAGGAACAAAAAAGAACAACAAAGCACCTTTAAGAAGAATTCGTGCTTATTTCATCTGCAAAATGATTCATTTGATAGTAGTACCTACAATTGTCTGGATCATCCAGATGGCACCTAGATTTACAAGTCTATTAAAACCGCATGCACAAAAAGTGCATGCATCCATCCAACATTGTTCAAAATATGACAATTATCATTCTCCTCAGAAAATGATAAAAAATCCTGCTAATAAAAAAACTCTGCCATTCACGGGTAAATGAATGTAAAACCCAAAATATGTGCACATGCCGCAAAACGAAATGTTTCACCGCATGGACATGAGCGTCTTGCACCTTGCCTCCCTCCTAGAAACCATAGCTGCCATGTTCTGGTTCTGTTTACGTTTCTCTCTCTTCATGTTTCTCTTCACAATCTTCTCCAGTTTCTCAATGGACTCTGTCAACTTTTTCTCATACGCCTCTATCTCTGGGGTCTTGGCAACTTTGATCGGCGTAAAATCCAGAACTGTTGGATCAGGTTTTACTGCTTGGGTCTGGCTACCGAGAAAGATGTTGACTGGTTCAGGCGTTTGGTGCTGGATTTGAGCAGGGGACGGCTTCTTAGCCAGATGGGATGTGGGACCCATCTGCTGAGGTGTCATAGCATTCCGCAGATTCATCCTCTCAATCGCCTACCAGTTAACAAAACAGAAGTTGAATAAAACACCAGAGCAAAACAAAAAGCAATTCAATTATGGAATTACATGACTAAAAGAAACAAAACAATTCCAAACTATGCACTGGACAGAAGAAATAACTTGAGAGAACTATAAAGAAAAGAACAATAAATGATATAGTGGCCAGAAACCTTGCATATGACACTGATGTCTCTGAGAGGGGTACGCGGGTACCAATCCGGCAAGGGGCTCTTCCTATGCTTTGCTTGTACTGCCGGGGTACGTCTTGCGACCCGACTAGCTATCGGGCTGATGAGATTCTCTGCATTGTTGCCAGAGAGTGATGCGGGCCCAGCCAGCCTGTTCCCTGTAGTTGTGGAGGCGGAGGTGGAGGCAAGTTGAGTCCCAAATTTGACCTGTGGCAACACAACCCGCCGAATGAAGTAGCCTCCCATCACCTCCCCCATCTGTCCCCCTTCTAGTATCATCTACATTTAAAATTAATCAATTGTTATTGAATGAACTCCAAATCAAGCTTAATATATTATCCTACTAATTCTTAAAACGGAATTATTAATCAATTGGTTAACACAAAGAGAAATAAACTGCAAATTAGGAACTGGATTGCACAAAAACAGTTCAAGATGTGTCAAGAAAATATGGATTACATTAAAACAAAGTTCCTGGAATTTCAATTTCAGCTATTTTATGCGCACTTCTCCAGTAATCAATCTTTTATTCCCTTAAAATCAAGATAATCAGAGAAAAAAAAATGAATACCCCAAAACATTCTTAACATTCTTCAAGATTTGAAAGGACCCAAGATCTACCATTCGTTTTCATAATCCATTGATTCAAAAGAACGAACAAAACTAGCAACAAATTAATCAACCCCTTTTGGGTTTAACAAATAATAAAGGTACTCAAATCTACTTTATTGCTAAACTAGTTACCAAATCCAAACTTAAACAGAACCCATTTCAGAAACAAAACATTTCATCGCATCAATTCCAGAAAGAAAGAGTCAAAAACACTTACATTGGATTGGATCTCGTTAGTTTCCCTCCCCCACTCGTCTCTGTAACTCGTTCGTATATTTACAGTAGTTTCCGACAGATAGAACTCAGAGAGAGAGAGAGAGAGAGAGAGAAATGTGGCTTCGCTTCTTGGATTTGCTCCAATCCAAGATACAAGAAGATAAATTACGATTCGTAGGCGAAGTGAATGGAGACGCAGAGAGAGAGAGAGAGAAGGGAGTGTGGTTTAGGGAAGCGGTTATAAAGGATTTTGGTCGGGTTTTGCTTTGAGATTCGTGCAGAGGAGACTTTCGGAGATTAGGTTCGGGATGGCCCACTGTCAGTGAGATGGATGGAAAAGAGTAAACCCTCAAGCGGGCGGGATTTGGAATTGGTTTCAAATTTTCGAGCTTGAGATTCGTGCGAAGATTTAGATCGATGACGTATATGCGTTGGGAATGTGTGGTCCCACTAGTCAGTAAGGAAGTCCTGGGAAATGTTAGCGGTCAGGTTAGGCGGTTTCCCCAAATTTTCTGAAAATTCAAAATAGGCCCAATAAATTAAACCAGAGCGATTTCAAATTAATCTGTAATTCTGTACCCATGGCAAATTATTTAAGTTAAGTTGACAGTTGGAAGTCAACAGAAAATTTTAAACAATTTCATTGGTCGAAAACAAAATTATTTTTTTAATTTATATTAAGTTCATTTACCCCAAAAAGAATGAACTGCAGTATTAATTGTACCTCCCTCTCCCCGAAAAGGAAAAAAATTAAAATAAAAAATAGGGGAATTCGAAAAATCAAATCGATTGGAAATCATTAGATTTTTTTTTTTTATACGAAATCCCAAGTATATGATCAGTTTGAGTTTGACTCGAGTCGTCATACCAATACGTATTTTTAAATCTCTTCAAAATTTACGTTGGTCAATTAATGAAATGCGTGATAACTTTGTAAAAATAAATGCGTCATAACTTTCTCGAGTAAAGTTCAGAAAATATAGTTCATAGACATATTATGTAGTTTTACAGATTAATTTAATTCAAATTTCATAATATTTAGTGACATTTGATATTTCATTGAAGATTAGAAAATATGAATAGTTGTGATTTTGAGCTAGTTCCAAGAATATTAAAGCTTATATTAAATTTTTATCATCTTTTTATACATATAGTATATATTATATTCAAATGTTGAATTTTAAAAATAAAATTAAGATTATACGATCATCAAAATTACCAAATTAACTTACAGTCGATAATTCCACTGTACGTCAATAAAACGCAAGGTCGTTGACTCGCTGTTGAAATTTGAATATATGCCACCTCAAAAGTGTAAAATTAGAAAAATGCCACCCTACAATTTAGACTTAGCTTATTGCCATCCCAAATTCATTTTATTTAGATATTTGCCACCCAATACAATTATTATACTGTATTTTATAATATTTTCCCATTATACCCTCGACGCCCCTTCTCTTTTTCTTTCCCTTCCACCATCTCTACTCCGGTGATTCTTTGCGCACAAAAAGCATAAAAAAACATTTTATCAAACACCTTCGGTTGAAAACACGAAAGATGATAAATCAGAAGAGGTAAATTAAAAGAGGAATGTTTCTCCTTTTATGTGCCGTTGTCTCAAAGGAAGGAAATAGAGACAGGAAGATCATACAAAATATTGGGGAAAACAAATAAAGCATCGTTGCTTTATTTCTCCACAGACCCAGGTCCAAATTAAAGCAAGAATCCAAAACAATTGAATCAACTCTCCACCAATCCAGTTGCACAACGCCAAATAATAACGCACTCCAAACTCACATGGAAAAATAGGAGGAGATCCATGTGCATTTGTGTGCGGAGAATAGAACTGTACGTTTGGTAAAATATATTTGGTTTTCAGTTGAAGGTGTTTGATGAAATATTTTTTACTTTTTTTCGTGTACGGAGAATCAAAAGGGTATTTTGGGAAAACATTTCAAAATACAGTATAATAATTGTATTGGGTGGCAAATATTTAAATAAAATGAGTTTGGGGTGGCAATACTCTAAGTCTGAATTTTAGGGTGGCATTTTTCTAATTTCACATATTTGAGGTGGCATGTATCTAAATTTCCCCAAGAAAAAACATTTGAAATTGAAATTTAAGCCCACTGACGGAAATAACGGCCTTAAAAATGGGATGAATATTCACAATATCGTGTTTGCAACTTGCAAGGTTGGATACGCAAAATTCCTCAAATTTTATCTTCTTTCGGAGTACTCTTCGGGCTTCTGGACTTTGGGCCCAGTTCTCTAGGAGAGATCACTTAAGTACAACAAACAAATAAGGACATAGTATTAACATCCTATTATATATCAAAACTTTAAAGAAGTGTAACATTATCGGTAGTTTTAATTAACAAATGCTGAGATAGCTTTTGTTGTCTCCTGGATTATTTTTTTTTTTGATATATCATCTCTAGTCAAATATAACACGGTTCGGACAAATATATGTTATATAATTTTAAATAGCAATTTATTTTGATTAAACAAGTGTGTGTATTTCTGGTTGGCAAAAATAATCTTAAATCACTAATGATATCTTAAGCAATCCTCTGAAATTATGTCAAGTTTTGGAATTCGTTAGAAACACCATAAAATCCTTATAGTTCTTTCAAACGTTTTGCGTTTGATCTTCATTTTAGTACTTTAATGTTTTTTAAAAATTTAAATACAATATTCTAATTCTCTAATTGTAATCCCACCACAAATCATTTTGTACGTAACATATATATATTGATCTCCATATATATTATATATTTGTAATAGTAAAACAAAGAATACATGAAAGGAAAAAATAAAATTAACGAAATAAGAAAGAGATGTGATGATGCATTAATCTCTGCTTGATAAACCTAACTAAGTAAGCAAACTTCGATTCTACCAATCCGACAAAAGAGAGAAGAAATCAAAGCACCGCCCCACTCGTACTGTCCAAACCAGCCATGGACGTCGGGCTCAACAATGGAAACGAGCACCATGCCGAAAACATATTTGGCGATACTAATCCCGCAGTTGGCGACCGCACGCCGCCATCAAAACTTCCCATTTTGCCCTCGGTGAATAGATGGGTATTTGTTCGTGCCGTCTGTAGCTCCAGTGGTGGCGGTGCCGCAACTGAGTCCTTGAGCTGCCGTGGCTGTTTGCCTGTCAATTTCTGTACAAGGTCTCTGAAGCCACGAGGTTCGACGCGGTACACTCGTGGTGGAGTTGGTATGTTGTCAGGTTTCCTCCATGGCTTCATTGGTGGCTTCTGCACCGAGTGTAAGTTTGACAGGAAATCCTTTTGCTCCATTTTCTTTGGTTTGTTAGCTCTTTGCACTTGGTCAGGAATTAGTTTTTGTTCGTGAGTGGTGTGAGTGTTTTGATTAAGAGGGATTCTTTTGAATTGAGAGGGTTGTAGCTATGTTATATAGTAGTGAATTGCTTAGAAGCTATCTTGCTACAGTTGATAAGCCAGCCTACGTAGGCAATATCAGGTGAATTTTGTAGTTAGACTAGGCATACATTTAATTTCTGAAACAGAAGCCCCGTCTTTATGTGTTCTCTTAATTGAGATGAACAAATTATTATATTAAATAGGTAAATGAATTATATTTTTAAAAAATAAGCGTGCAAACAAGTCATGACCATATTTATCAAAAACTAGTAATAAGTGCAACAAAATTGAGGCTAAATATAACATTTATGTAATTTATCTGTATTTATGTAAGTTTTTTTTTAAGAAAATACATTGCAGTGCAAATAATTAAACATTTCATTTTGAAACTTAATTTCTCAAGAGAAAAAATAAATAAATGTACAAATTCTGCCAAAGGGTCACGACGAATCATTGAAATAATTATACTATGTATATAAATATTGAAACATAATTATGTAAAGAGATATATAGTTTCAAATTTTGCCACTTTTACTTTTCAGAAAAAGTTAATAATTTCACATTGTGGAAAATGTACACCGACTAAATGCAACAGAAGAAATTTCAAAAAACTTTGCCTATTGTCTCACGTTAAAATAAAAATTGTCACAAGCACAGAAACCATGAGAAATTCACTTTTACTTTTTCTGACATTTGTTCGGCTCTTATAAGATGCTTAATTATCTATGTCATATATAATATATATCTAGAAGTACATGACGTTTCATCAATTGTTGTATGGAAATCAAAGGATAGTCTAGGTATACAGAAATAGGTGAGGGAATATGGTGGGGCTTAGCTTGGACCGAATAAGCATCGCTACATATTCTCCGCTCAAATAAAAAATATATATAATAGCATCGTGGCGGCTACGGTAGTTGACCACGTGGTGCAATAGTCAAACGATGAGTGCTGCTTGCCTACTGCCCATTAATGATTAATGTCTCCAATTGTTTTTTTTTTTTTCGAATGCCTGTTAGCAAGTTGCCAACGGCAAATGTATTAAATAAATGAAAAAGACGACGTTAATATATTCGAATGTCTCCAATTGTTGTTTCTGGCTTGTGGGGCCCTATTATTTTCCTCGTGCGGCTTGTCATTCTATATTCTATTTATCCGCATATTAGAATATGTCTTTATCCTCTGCGCTATTACCAGATATGGAAAGTATTATTTATTTAATTAATATATTATTAAACCTTTAATTAATTAATTAATATATTTAGACAATATCTCAATAATTTGATATAATATGTTGAAAATATATCTGGTAAATATTTGTAACGAGTTTTTGTTCAAGGCGTAAATAAATATATATATGATGTTAAATATCCTATGCATAATATTGATCAAAAGTATAAATGGTCATAACACATCCTATGATGTTATAAATAACTATGAACTATGCCAAATGGTATAAATATTAGCAAACGGAACAGTTCTTTTAATTAAAAATTTATTTTACTAACAAGTTGCAGATTTGAAGTGCATCTGTGTAAGCCTCATGTGATCAACGGACTTTACTATGTCATTTTCTGTTAACTAAATTTCTTGACTCTTACTATGTCAATTTAAATGCAAAGAACATATTGGAGCATCTTGTATTGATTCCTTATATTTCTTTCCTTCCATACTGAAAATTGTTTAGCGACGTCGACTAATTAATAAGCTATGTATATGATGGAGAAATTTTCATACATCTCTTAATAAATAATTTTATCAATTCTTTACCTTAGATCGTAAAATAAATGGTAATTGATATAAATTTTCGATTAAATAACAAATAAATAAATTCTTTTAGATATAACATATACAAAATAACTTTAAATGCACAAAAATTATATTGTTATATTATTAAAATAAATGACTGATTAGACAATTATTATAGTATGATTTTGTAGTTTCTAATTAAGGATACGAACAAACACTTGCATGTACTTTTGTTCCGATAATCTAACTTTTTTTTTTTATTGTATGATAAGTGAACTAACGTTAAAATTATGTGTTAATTTGTACACATCTTATAGAATACTGGACAAATTTAATTGGATAATTAAATGGATTTAATTGATACCCCTGCACCTTCATCAAAATCAGTTTAATTAGATCGATGTGAGATGTTTAAGTTTTAGAGAAGGTAAAATGTTAGAATTTTCAATTCGTTGGACAAGACATATCGCCTACGTTCTTAATTTTCTGATTTTGATAAAAGTAGTTCTCGTATTATACGCTTATCTTTTTATTTGAGAAACATATGTTTGATGCGTTGATCTACGGCATGTAATATAAAAACTCTTGAAACACTCATGAAACAATAGAATATCTCTTGAAACAATGTTTTCTTTTCATATTTCACTGCATAGGTTTTCATGTTATTTGTCTTACTATTACTTTCTTAATTCCAAACATAATATATTTGTATGTCCAAAAGTTAAAGAATATTAATTTTTTTGCAAAATATATTCTGTTTAGAATTTTTTTTTATTATTCCGAACAAAATTCCTCAATACAAGATACCAGACTACCGGAGTTATCCTCGTCTAGCAAGTACCAATAATTTTCACGTTTCATTTTTAAGTATAAATTCGACATAGAGATTCACTGTTTGTTAATATTGGATTCCGAAACAGTCTAACGGAATTGCCAAATTAAGGTGACTAATTAGTTTGTGCGGCCGTAAAGCATCTAACTTTCGTGAAAGTAATCGCAGGCTTGCAGCCGAATTAGGATGATGTTTTCTAAAGGTGGACAACTGACAAGGATAAAGAATTTGACATGGTGACATAGACTTGCCTGCTTGGTAAAACTGTTTGACTTGAATTTGGTACCTCCATGCCTATTTTATGCTAATTTAATAACTGATCAAATATGATCCAATAGAATATTATTATCTGGGTCATATTTTCCACGTTTGTGAAAGTCTCCGTTCAACCTGCTTTAGGTTCCCATCAGATCAGAAACTTCCTGGAAAGCAGCATGAGTGTTATTAATGATTTTGTATGAATTTAAAAAAAAATGTCCCGTGACAGTGACCTATTTTTATTACGTTATCTAAAAGTTTAAAAAATGCATTCGGTCATTCAAAATTTTTGGGTTGAATATGATTCTCACTATATATCATCATCATTCAGTTATAAAGTTTAATTAAATTGGGAAACGTTGTTGCTAGCAATTAGAACAAGGAATGGATTATTTTTGTAGGGTATCTTTCTCAATTTAAAAAAGAGGTTATGTCCTGTTTCATTTCTTTTTCTGGATTCCTAACCTTTTTTTTTTTCCCAAGACCCGATCTAACTGTTTTCCTTTCTTTTCTTATTTTTTATTTTTTTTTTGTTTTCACTTAATCTAACAGTGTCTGCGGCATGCGCTCAACGTG
This sequence comes from Rhynchospora tenuis, assembly GCA_027725995.1. NCBI lineage: Eukaryota > Viridiplantae > Streptophyta > Magnoliopsida > Poales > Cyperaceae > Rhynchospora > Rhynchospora tenuis. Next base: position 30,122,142 of record CM050889.1, read on the forward strand.
TGGCAGGTCGAGTTGGATTAGTTGTCTGTTAAACGTGTGGCAGGTCATTTTCGATTAGTTGCCTGTTCAAGTTGTAATCACTAAACAGAAGGTTACAAACAATATCATGCAGAAAAGTCGCTTAAAATTCCAATAACTTCAGTGCCAGTTTCAACCTAGATTTTCTGCTGTGTATTCTTACAGTATTTTGTCTGGTCAATCGCTCTGTTATTATTTTTCTATTTCGCATAATTATACGGAAGGTCTTATGGAACACATCAGAAAATCCTAAATTTTCTTTTTGAAATAAAGAAGAACACTCCACTGAATTTGTGATGAAATTCGATCAACAATCATAAGAACCAATCCGGATCCTCTGGACTTCTTTTTAGAGAAGTCCAGTGGACTTCCTGTGATCTGAACCGTCCGATCTAAATGGACGGCCGGATCTGAAGCGGATCATCTTCCATCCAAAAAAAATGAAAAACGTAGTTTATACTTTATACGTTTCTCTTTCGTATACGCATCCGTTGAAGCGCTCTCTCTCTCTCTCAATCGATCGAGCCATCTAGCATTACCTAGCCCCTCTTCGCTCGCTTTCGACTTCGAAAGAGGAATTACCCTGGTTCCTCCTCTCTCTCTCTCTCTATCGATGCCTCCCTTGTTTCTATTAGATATAAGCTTGTTGAGGTTTGGAGGCTGGCATAAATTTGGGACGTTTTCTTTTAATTTCATTTATAGTATATTTTGGGTAGTATGTTAAGAAATCGTTTTTATTTATTGCTTATGTAAAGATGTGGGAAATAAGAAGCCACGTCTATTTTATTCCTTATTGTTTTTAGGTAGTTTTTGTTTTCTATATTTGAATGTAATTCAAGAATAAAAGCAATGAGAAAATTCAGAAAACGGTGCGGCAGTTTTATGCACCACAAACTTTGTCTCTTTGTTCTTTCTTTTCTACTAAGTTATACTGGTAAACTTTGTAACCAGAGCTGATTCAGTTTGTTGAATTAAAGTGCTTATTACAACAATTGGTATCAGAGCATCTAGGTTCGTGAAGTCATGGGCGATAAGAATGAAAAGAAAGAAGAGGTGAAGACGCCGAAAGCAATGGTGAGAAGTAGTGGTGTGCCGATTCAGTATCCTATGCTGAACGATACAAATTATGGCTTGTGGGCTGTAAAAATGAAAATTCTCTTGCACGCACTTGGGGTATGGGAGGCAATAGATGGTGGCACAACGATCGAAGAGGACAAAGATTATGGTGCCCTAGCAGCTATATCTCAGGCCGTGCCCGATGAAGTGATGATGACGATTGCAGAGAAGAATTCGGCAAAGGAAGCATGGGAGGCTATCAAGGAGATGAGTATAGGCGAGGACCGTGTCAAGAAGGCAAGGGCACAAGTTCTGAAGCGACAGTTTGATCGAATTGTCATGGATGATTCTGATAATATCCTTGAATTCTCTAGAAAACTTAACAGCATGGTGAGTGAAATTCGTTCTCTTGGAGTGGAATTGAAAGATGGGGCCGTTGTTGAAAGATTGTTCAGCGCTGTCCCAGATAAATTTCTTCCTATTATTGGCACAATAGAGCAGTGGGGAGACGTGTCAACCATGACTGTTACAGAGGCGATAGGACGTCTCAGGGTGTTTGAAGAAAGTCAAAGGGGACGAAGACAACAGAAAGGAGAAGAAGAGGAGAAGTTGCTTCTTACTCGTGCACAGTGGGAGGCCCTGAACTTGAAGGAGAAGACAGGAGGAGAAAACTCTGAAGGTCAAGGTGGAAGTCAAGAAAGAAAGCAGAAAAAGAGGTTTGATAAATCCAAAATAAAATGTTTCAATTGTGGCATTTATGGGCATTTTGCATCTGAGTGTCGAAAACCAAAGAAGGAAAGGGCATTTGTGGCCGAAAAGGAAGATAATGAAGAACCAGTGCTACTAATGCATGAAGTGGTTGTTGGCACAAAAGGAAAAGGTGCTGAGATTGATGTTGTAGACCTGAATTTGGGTGAAGATGTGAGTCAGAAGAAACATACTTGGTATTTAGATTCTGGAGCAAGCAATCATATGACAGGTAATCTTGCTTGGTTCTCAGATCTAAATTCAAGTACATGTGGTGCAGTGAAGCTAGGGGATGGACATTTGGTACACATTGGAGGAAAGGGGACAGTGTTGATTAAAGGAAGAAGTGGTGAACATAAGGCACTAACTGATGTGTATTATATTCCAAAATTGTCAAACAACATCATTAGCCTTGGCCAATTAGAAGAGAAAGGGTGTAAGGTTGAGATGCGATTAGGTGAACTCACTGTTTTTGATACAGATGGCAAGTTGTTAATAAAGGTGAGAAGAACTGAAAATCGGTTGTATGTGCTAAAGTTGGAGATTGCTCAACCTGTTTGTATGTCAGCAAGTACTGATTCCAAGGCATGGAGGTGGCATGCTCGATTTGGGCATTTGAACTTTCAAGCTTTAAGAAGGATGAGACAGGAGGGTTTAGTGGAAGGGCTACCTTACATTAACCATGTAGAGCAGGTCTGTGATAGTTGTCTAGTTGGCAAACAAAGAAGGGCATCATTTCCACACAAAGCGCAGTTTAGAGCAAGTGAAACTCTCGAACTGGTGCATGGTGACCTCTGCGGACCAATACAGCCTTCTACACCTGCAGGCAATAGGTATTTCTTGCTTTTAGTTGATGATTTCAGCAGATTCATGTGGATAGCTTTACTGTCTAGCAAAGAAAAGGCATTCACAGCTTTTAAGGCAATAAAGGTGACAGCTGAAGTTGAACAATGTAAGAAACTGAAGGTTTTGAGAACTGATAGAGGTGGAGAGTTCAAATCAGTTGAGTTCGAAGAATTTTGTACAGAAAATGGCATTAAACGACACATGACTGCTCCCTATTCTCCTCAGCAAAATGGAGTAGTAGAGAGGAGGAATCAAACTGTTATGGGTATGGCAAGAAGTATGATGAAAACAATGAAAGTGCCAGCTGAGTTTTGGGGTGAAGCAGTTACAACTGCAGTATATATTCTGAATAGATCTCAAACCAAGAGTGTTGAAGGGATGACTCCTTATGAAGCATGGTACAAGCACAAGCCATCTGTGCATCATCTGAGAACTTTTGGCTGTCTTGTTCATGTTAAGGTAACAGGAGGACAGGTGAAGAAGTTGGATGATAGAAGCATTAAGATGGTGTTCTTTGGCTATGAGAAGGGTTCTAAAGCTTACAGAGTATACAATCCTGCTGCAAGGAAGGTGGTGGTAACAAGAGATGTTGTTTTTGAGGAAGACAAGCCTGGTCCTTGGTCCTTGAACAGTGAACAGGTGAGTAGGGAGAATGAAGCAAGCCAAATGACATCTTTTTAATTGCAGGATGAAAGGGTCATAGTCAATGAGAGCAATGGTGGAACCTTTGAACTTGGCATGAATCCCACTAATGAAGATGATGAAAGTAACATTGAAGGATTGAACGATAACAGAAGCCACCAGCAGACTCCTGTCAAACTACGCAGTATTGCTGAAATTTATGAGGAGACTGAGCCTGTCAGTTTTTTGGGTATATGTTTGATAGGAGTAGAAGAGCCAACATGTTTTGATGAAGCTAGCAGGGAAGAGAGTTGGAGACAAGCTATGAAAGAAGAGATTGACTCAATCAACTCTAATCACACATGGAGTCTTATGGAACCAGTAAAGGGCAAAAGGGTCATTGGGCTCAAATGGGTCTATAAGCTCAAGAAGGATTCAGAAGGCAAAATTGTGAAACATAAGGCACGTTTGGTTGCAAAGGGGTATGTGCAGCAACAAGGTATCGATTTTGAGGAAGTTTTTGCACCTGTAGCAAGAATTGAAACAATTAGGTTGATCATTGCTTTGGCTGTGCAAGAAGGTTGGTTACTACATCACATGGATGTCAAATCGGCATTTTTGAATGGTGATTTAAAGGAAGAGGTTTATGTAACTCAACCACCAGGTTTTGAGGAGAAGGGAAGTGAGAATAAGGTGTTGAAATTGCATAAGGCACTTTATGGTCTAAGACAAGCTCCTCGGGCTTGGAATTCCAAGTTAGACAAAACATTGAGTTCTCTTGGCTTTGCAAGAAGCAAGGTGGAACATGCTGTGTACAAGAGAAAGCAAGGTGTCAATTGTATTATTTTGGGCGTATATGTTGATGATCTCATCATCACAGGGACAAGTGAGCAAGAAATTGAAAATTTTAAGTCACAGATGAAAGAAATTTTCAGAATGAGTGATTTGGGGCTGTTGAGTTATTATCTTGGCATTGAAGTCAAACAGGAGAAGGGTGAAGTCATGTTAAGTCAAGAAGGCTTTGCACATAAGATTCTAAAGGAGTGTGGTATGTCAGATTGTAATTTGACAAAAACTCCTATGGAAATTCGGCTCAGGCTAAAGAAGAATAGTGCTTCAGAGTTAGTTGATCAAAACAGGTATAGGAGCATTGTGGGAAGTTTGAGATACTTGTTGCACACAAGACCTGATTTGGCCTATTCTGTAGGGATTGTTAGTCGTTTTATGGAGTCTCCAAGATCAGAACACATGGCAGCTGTTAAGCAAATTTTGAGGTACATTAAAGGTAGTGCAAGTCTGGGTTGTGTGTATAGAAGATCTCTCGACAGTGAGTTAGTTTTTACTGGTTTCTCAGACAGTGACTTGGTAGGAGATTTGGATGATAGAAAGAGTACCACTGGTGTCATGTTTTTCTTAGGAAATAATCTCATCAGTTGGTTTTCTAGAAAGCAAAAGGTTGTTGCTCTATCTTCTTGTGAAGCTGAGTATATAGCAGCTGCTACAGGTGCTTGTCAAGGTGTGTGGCTTGAGACTTTGCGTTCTGACTTGTTGAGTCATGATTTGAAGAAGATCAAGCTCAAGGTAGACAATCAGTCAGCAATTTCTTTGAGCAAGAATCCAGTATACCATGATCGAAGCAAGCACATTGATACAAGATTTCATTATCTCAGAGAAAATGTTGAAAATGGCAGGATTGAAGTTGAACATGTGGGAACTCGTGACCAATTGGCAGACATTCTAACAAAGCCTTTGGGACGAGTTAGATTCTGTGAGCTGTGTGACAAGATTGGTTTACAGGATGTGAGAAAGTCAACAAGCTTAGGGAAGTGAATATTAGATATAAGCTTGTTGAGGTTTGGAGGCTGGCATAAATTTGGGACGTTTTCTTTTAATTTCATTTATAGTATATTTTGGGTAGTATGTTAAGAAATCGTTTTTATTTATTGCTTATGTAAAGATGTGGGAAATAAGAAGCCACGTCTATTTTATTCCTTATTGTTTTTAGGTAGTTTTTGTTTTCTATATTTGAATGTAATTCAAGAATAAAAGCAATGAGAAAATTCAGAAAACGGTGCGGCAGTTTTATGCACCACAAACTTTGTCTCTTTGTTCTTTCTTTTCTACTAAGTTATACTAGTAAACTTTGTAACCAGAGCTGATTCAGTTTGTTGAATTAAAGTGCTTATTACAACAGTTTCGTCGATTGGGTCTACTGATGCAATTGAGGCAAACAAAAGCGATGGTCCAAATTGGCAGTTCTGAGAGGTACTTCATCTACTAATTTTGTTCTCAAGTTGCAAAATTTTGACAAATTTGTGGAATCTTGCAATACCAAATTTCTGGTTCCTGAGTGGTGACAGGAGCGATTTAATTTTGCACATAGGAGAGATTAGATTGTTGTTGTATGAGTATGACCATTCTGTTTAATTCTACTTCATCAGTTCTCATGCACTTGTTTCCATTTTAAAGTTCATTTGAAGTTTCCATTTTATTGTCAAAACATAGAACTTCTTAGGGTTAAATTAACCTCTGAGTTATTATTTTGGTTTTAGTGGGTTCTGCAGCCAGCACATATTTGGTGCAATGCAGTATTTTTCAGCTAATAAATATGTTGCAAATGGTTATGGATGTGGTTAAACTGGACTTCATTAATGATGGATATAGAAATTGATAACTGAAAAAATTAATGATCTTAGAACGTGGTATTAGAACATTTGGGTCATTAACTCAGCAGCAAGCCCAAGTGAACAAAGATGCACTGGTGTGCACCCACACGTTTCAGTTGTCTGATTGAACCAATTGCAACTGTTGAAGGCCTCATAGCTACTTGAACAAACTAAGATAGTTATCTGACTTCCCTGTTTTTTATTAACTAAGATAGTTATACTTGTCCAAGCATAGGGAATAGATATAATTCTTTTGGTTGTGCACTTGTGCTTGTTATGTAGACAAATTACTTCCATTATCTTTGTTAAATAATTCAACATCTCTCTCTTTCTCTCTCTCCAGGTGGCAAGGCAGCAAATGGTTAATATAAAACCTGAGAACTTGCAACTGCCAAACCCGCTCAAATCTCTGGGTGAGTATGAGGTGCCCCTTCGCTTCCAAGAGACATAACCCGCCCCGAAGGAAAGATACAATGGACATTAGCTGTCAAGATCAGGAGAAAATAAAGTAAACTTTAGATAGCGTAAAAGATACGTTATTTTTCTGTAATTTTCTTTTTATCTGTCTATTGAAAATTTTTCCCTTCATTACTGGGGTGGTCAGGGCACAACGAACTTTCTAGCTCTTCCATTTAACCCAAGTTCTTTGATTTTTGAAATAAAAGAACCAGTATGTGTTTGTGTACCATTTCATTTATTTTTTCGTTTTGTTGTGTATTGTATAAGAAAATAGTTTATTGCTCTTTGTTTTTCCAGCTGCCTTCCTAATCTTATTCTAATTAATTTATTACTAGATTTTAAGGCAAATTTTTACTACTTCAGAGATTAATGACGGGGGTATGATGTTCGCTTGTTTCGTCGGTGTACTGGCACTTCCAGCCATATAGTGCACAAAAACTAAGATAGTTTTTCTTTCTTCCCGACTCGATCATTAGCCAAATTATTCAAACCTCCAAATGAGGGTCCACACCAGAGTATAAAATTCGGCAACTGAGCTAGAAATGAATGGTATATAAGAGCTCTAACGCTAGTTTGCATGGTATAGCATGCTAATTCTTGAAAATTAATTAATATTTGTAAAACTTTTCAAGCAAATCAAATCGAGCCTAAATGAATTTGCAAAAGAGGAAAAAAAATTTGAATAATTTCATGTCATTCCTCAGATGGGATAAAACAAAACTTAGTTCAATACTACTTGCCTAACAAAATAATTTGTCAAACTCAGGCCGACTTTGTTAGCCTGAGATACAACAATAATTGGAATTCCCAGAAGAAATTATCAAAGACAAGAAAGGTACATGCACACGAAAATCCCTAAATAGACTTATCAAATCATGTCAATTTATAAATTAAAATAAACAAAAAGAGGAAAGTTAAATAACGGAATCAGTTCAAGGCAAGAACATGAGCGCCAGAAAGAGAAGCATGAATGTAAGTGTCTCGCTGCTTGCCAGTACTGAGGAGGATGCTGTTGCCAGAGAGCCATGAGGTACTTGTTGCCTGAAATTTGTTTGTACTTTTAATTTACATGTATGGAAGTTCAAGAGAGGCATTTTACGAAGCTTTAGCATCTTTTAACCAACATAATTTTTGCATTGAGATGTTTGTGCAACAAGCAACACTTCTATGCAAAAAATAAGTTATCCATGGCATTCGGTCGAGCCGCACCATTACTGACATTTGTCCTGTGAATAAAAAAAAAAATCTATTAAGTAAACAAGTATATTGCTCATGCGGAACTGCTAGAACAATACCGTCGATCCATCACCATAAGTTGGAGATCCATCTGTCATGATATAAGTTGTCTAAAATTAATTAGGAAACGCCTCAATTAGAAACCCCTGTTTCAATGAATGCTTAGATAAATTCCCACTATAATACTAGTTCATGCAGTAAGAATGAATGAGAACTTCTATAATTGTCTTGCACACGAGAGGTACAATGCAGGCTTCCATTTTCATTGTCTATTATGCCAACGAACATAATATGAAAAAAATAGTTATCTTGCATAAGTGGCACCTCTAATATTCTGCATTGATATAATTTAACCAAAAAAAAACTAGACTCAAAATAGTACAAGGCTGGTAAAGAAAATTATTTGACAAAGACACAAGAAAAAAGAACATAGGGGTCCTCTTGCACACCTGATAGATCGAGCCTGCAGATTCACCATCCTCGAGTTAATCTTGGAATCGCCTGATCGTCGCACGGTAGAGAGGGAAACCTAGGGCTTCGCCGGATCAAGTGTGAGGAGCGAGACAGTTGTTAGAACTTAGAAGGGTCGAGACTCGACTAATGTTTTAGAAGTTTGTTAGAATGTTTTATTATTTGCATATTTAGTGGAATATTTTTACATTTTACATCTTTCAATGTATTATACTATTAATTGACTCGACTAATGTGTCGTACATATAATCACATAAGGTGGTGCTGGTGCAATTAGAATATCAATATCTATCTCATATACATGTAATTACTGTCTGCTCATGCTGGATTTGCTGGGACTTTCTGGAATTATGTTTTTCTACAAATAAACTTTCTGACAGAATGATCAAACTAGGTGAAATTTCATCTTTACATTCAGCACAGAATGGTATAAATAAAATTCCTTTTTGGAGTAATGATATAACAAATCATAGAGAAGAGAAGTTTGATAATTAATCACTACAGGTTTCTAGCAAATAAAGCTTAAATAACTAAAGTTTGTATTTTTTTTTTTATTATTGTACCCTATTCAGTTATGTTCTTCCTTTGGTTAACCTTGACAGATTTTTTAGAATAAAGGAAGGATCACATCGACCCAATTAGTGGGAAATTAGAAATAATTGGATAGGGCAATCTTGAGAAGTTAACTAACATAGTTCAAAAAATTTTGAGGGATGAATCGGTGAAAAGTTCCGTAACAGATTGGCAAAGATCATAGGTTCAGCTTTGTTGTTTGCTTAATGAGGCTGAAGGTCTGTAAATTAAGAGAGTTTTTGTTTACAAATGAATCTTTTTGAGCTTGCATAGTACCTAATCTCTGACTCAAGATGCCTATGTTATGAGAAAATTGTTTACTTTTGGATCATTGGTGGATGATAAATTTCATATAGTGAGGTTGCATATGTGCTATGGTCAAGGGATAAACCGTTTCTTAAATGTTATTCCCCTCCCCTTTTCATTTTGTCTTTCTCAGTATTTTCTTAACCTTTTTTTTTGTTAGAGGGTACTCAGTGGTGAAGCTAAATTTACCTGGCAAATTGTCACCATTTCAGGTGGAAAGATCATTGCGCACTCGACCTTCTTCGAGTAATAATCTTAACAAAGTTTATTTTATTGAAACCCTGGCACTTGCTTATGTTGTACAATATACAATCCTCTTGACTTATTGTAAGATAAACAAAGGCACAATATTACTAAATTAAACACCAAATCCTCTTTATTGAGTCCGGTCTCTGGTGCTATCACGAAATTAAGCCAACTGTTAATAAAAGTGAAGGTTAATAGGTAAATGAAATCAACATTGATCTGTTGTTGGTCATGCCAAAGGGATTCGTGACACATCTGTAGCCGAGCCAGGTCCAGAGGCTGAAGTAGCATTAACTCTGTTAAAAACCCTTGCTAACCAAAGAGAGAAGAATACATGTGCATTATTATATGAATTAGGTTGTTGACTGTGTGTTTCTAATGTTACAATCTTATGATTTTGCTTGCATGGGTTTACAGGAGGGTTGTATGGAGAAAGTCAATTATAAAGGGCCGTTTGGAATTGCTGAGAACTCATAATTTTGGATGTGCTCAGACAGAAAGTATAGTGCTTCAGGAAATACTGACAGACAGGGAGAGTTGTGCACCTGATCTGCTCCATTGCACCGGGCCTGCTACAGTTTACCGGCAAAACAATACAGGGTTTCCTATGGTGAATAGTACGTGGGTGTAGTTGACAAGGGTTGGTCGGCACTAGTTAGATACTGCTGTGACCATGAACTGGCATATAAAGGGTTCGGTTACAGAGCAGGGATGGGTTAATCTGTAGGTGCAAATTTGCGATGCATCAGCCCATGTAGTGAACGCTGGTACCAAATATGAGTTGTGTTCATAATATGTATTATTAACTGTCGCCTTGTAAATGTTTTATTTTATTTCACTTTATTATTTTATTAATTTTCAATGTTCGTTTGCCCAAAACAATAACAAAAATGCAAAGACCAACAATGTCAATAACGTGCACGCATTGTGGTATGGTTATTTGGAATGTTTATATAATATTTTATATTTCGGAAATTTTCAAAACGAAAAGAGTGGTGAAGAAGTTTATAATGTGTCATTTGAACAATGTCGGTATTTGTTGAATTTCGTGGCATTACAAAGCTTAACTGTCGCGGCGGGCGGCGGACTAGCGACATGATATCGCCCGGGCAAACCCTCAAAAAAAAAAAAAAAATGAAATAGTGGGCTCAGGCCTCAGGAGGCAGGAGCACTTTTCTTTCAATTTGGTTGGGTACAGAGACTTTGAGAAAATGGGCTGAAGTTTGTCGAGGCTAAGCCTTTGAGTTTGAGAGCGCAGGGAATTGTCACTCCTGAAATTTACAAAAACACATATTAAAAAACCTAAAAGTGTATTCCCAATTTCACGTCCCAATCAAATCTTCTCTCTCAATATTATATTGCAGGGTTAATTGAAATCATCTGCTCGCCGCCGATTACCGATACCCATCAGATCTCTCTCCAGTCTCCCTCTCATGGCCAGGAAGAAAAGGAGGACGACAGCGGGATCACATCTCCACGACGAAAGCAAAATCCCTAGCCCTAGCCCTAGCGCTAGCCCTGAACCTAACCCAGCCGGAGTCGAACAGACTCCATCTGGAAATGACGTAGTTTCGATTTCAGGGGGAAGAGAGAAGCAGGAAATGGAGCCGAAAGGAAAAAAGAAAGAACGGGGAATCAGCTCACCGGGCCCCAAGCATCTTGAGGATGAGCGCCGGGGGATTAAGGGGAACAGAAGGAAGGGCTGCCGGGTATCTGATCCACTACCCGGAAAATTGAGGCTACTGGAGAATGAGTGCCATGGTCAGGGCAAGGGGCTGCAATCCGATGCTTTAGGGGTTGATGATGAGATGTATATTGAGAAAAGCAAGGGTAACAGAAAAAAGGGTAAAAAGGTGAGTGGGAGTCCTCAAAAGGATCCATGCATTTGGCTTTTTGGTAGGAGGGCTTTATGGAATGTTTATACTCGTAAATATGGAAGAAGGAGACAGAGGAGGGTTCGATTCCTTGTCCAACATAGAGTAAAGAAAATCGCCGCCAAGGCAGATGACAATTACCTAGAGACGGAGAGCCATGGCTTCAGCAGCAAGCGGCACAAAATGGACAAGACTGCAACTTTCAGGACCAGCTCTGTCCTAGGCGATATCATCACAGAAGCTGAGAACAACAGCTCTAAGGTTGGTTAATAGAATACTTAACTACTATAAAAAAAAAAAGAATAGAATACTGGAAATTAGGACACTCATAACTGAAATGACATCTCTGAGAAAATCCAGATTATTCGTGTCTCTCTATCTTTTGTTGCTCTTAGGTATAGCTGATAGGGTTAATTATATAGATGGCCTATGCTGATTTTAGTTGGACTGGTACTCTGATGTAATCTTGATACACCAAAGTAGACTCGTGATTGTTTTTTTTACATGCAAAACAGCTCGTAACACATCTTAAATCAAGATCTTATTTGGTGTTTTCAAGACAGTTGTTGTCGTGATGCTATTGGATGGAATGCGTTTTTTTGCAAAGAAACTAAAAAACAAGGTTATAAACCGAGTTATGTATACAGTGCCATGTACTCAAGCTTCTTGCCTGTTCTGGAAACTTACATATTCCACCATAATAGTAAAATTTAAAAGGGCCTCTTTACGATACTGCCCTTTTTTGTTTTGAAGTTCTTTTTAAGTGTTCACATTAATGGCTTTATTTTGTTTTATGTTTGTTGGCCTGCTTATACCACTTTAATGTCATTGAACCTCATTTTTACATCTTCAGAACTATCATGAGGCAGCAGATATAAGGCTATTGTGTAGATCCCCAATTCCTGTAGAAGGCTGGTGGCTACCTAGTTGTGTGGAGACAAATGCAGCAGACATACAGCCATTGTGGAGACCTCCAAGTCCTGTAGAACATAACTGTTGGGTACCGAATCTTGTGGAGACAAATGGCCAAGGGAGGAAGAGGCTCCAGTGTCGAGATGGGGATGCATTGGTAGAGGTTTTTGATGTAAAAGTGGACTTGAGTGGGAGGGCTAAGACGCATGGCAAGGTCCATGGCAACATCACATTGGACTGCACTGCCTACAACACAGTCCTCTTCAATTGCAATAAGGATAGTGCAGTGGTCATTCAAGAGAAGGTCAGAATACACCCCTCCCCTCCTCATCCCTCTGACACACACACACACATTCTACAGCCCTCTTATCTCTCAGCAATTTTTTTTCAATTCTTGTAGGGTTCCTTGCCATTGAAGGGTTCAGATGCAGCGCCTTTAGGTTATGACACAATCGCGATACTTGTTAACCTCAACATCGACGATGACAAACTTTGTGAAGGTCATATAATTTGGAATCCTAGTTATGCTAGGACTGATGAATGGTTGTATAGGACATTGAAGGGAAGAAATGGTCTTGTGCATGTGACCTATGCTGTGATGAAGCACGCTTTTCTTGCAGAGTTAGATGTGAAGTTCCTCGAGTCTACAAAAGATGCAAGTTCGAAGATTTATGGTGATATTGTTGTTTATATCGACAATATGCAGTACCTGAGATACTTCGCATTCAATAAGGGGAGAGATGAGTACTCCATTGTCAAGCCTCTAGAGTCCATCCCCTTGTCCAGGTCTTTATTTAGTTGTTGTTGTGGCTCATCTCTTGTGGTCAAGGTTGATCTTAGGGATTCAGACACAAAAAAATCCCTTGCATGTGGCGCATTGCTTTTTCCGCCTGAGTATTATGGTGACTCTGTGGAAACGGTTTCTGGTCCGGGCGGCATGGTTCAAGTAAAGGTTAATTGGGTGTTTCACATGCATCACTCAAAAACACGTGATGCCCTACGAGCTGCCGGTAATCGTTTTGTCTGATTGACCAAAACTTGACTTCTATTTGTCTGTTATCAATTAAGGTTGTTTGTCCCTTTACAGTAGTTCTATTTGTTATGCTTTTGATGGTTGCAGTCTTTGACTTTGTGATAGATTGTATTAAACTCTGATTTGTAAAGTATTTTTCTGGGGTCAAGACTCTGATTAAGTATATCAGCGTTGGAATAAGAGGTTTCCGTAATGGTTTTTGCATTGTTATCTTGTATTTTGATTAATTTTGACAACACATTTTGATAGCTGTCGAGTAACAGTCTTAAACTTTAAATATGCACCTTTGTGTATCAAGTTAATTCACACTTAAGTATGAGCCAATGCAAATTTTTTTTTTTTAAGAAACTTAACATCAAATAATTAAGTTTTTTTTTTTGTTAGAAACTAACCAATAATAGTTAGGAAATTTTAGCTATGAGAGTTTAGACGAAATTATAACATTCTTTTAATTAGAAATAATGTAACAAAAGATAATGTAAAAGAAATAACGTTAGAGAGGAATCAAGAGAGATTACTTGGAATAAAGTGTTGGAGTGAATAAAATGATTTATATTTCTAACCGGCAAACCAAAGAGAGCAACTGTGCATCATGTAATATTTTATACAAAATTATGATATTTTTCCTCTAACGCATATTTAGTAGTTATTGTCAGAATTGATTGAACAAGGATAAGAGTTGCTCCTTTTACTTTTGCTCTGGTGTGTAATTTCAGAAATAAAGCAACGACAAAATGTGAAAATTAACTCCTTTATAGTCATTAAACATACGTACAATTGCAATTAATTTGATGGAATACATCTATACAACTGTAGTTAATTTGATGGAATATATATCTATAGTTCGTAACTGCTTTAATTTAACTTTCAAATAGAGTGAGGAACTAGTAGCAAAAGTGTTGGGCACACCCTGTCAGGAACTAAAATTGCATTGTGTTGTTATAACATAGGTACTGTGCAAATATAAGCCAGGACAACCCATTTGAAATAGGCAAACAGTAAAGATTCGGATTTGAAAAGTTTGCTTGTGTGTGCTATTAAGACGATGTATACTGCTCTCTTTTACCCACTCATAACTCCTTGCAACTTTGCTTGATTCTTTCATTTGCACTAGTTTTGATAAAAATGTTGACAAGTAACTCTGTTGGTGTTGATGCATTTAGAAATTGAACTTGTTCTTTCTTACAATCCAGATTTTATTTATAAAAAAATGCAATATTGTCTCATTTTGTAAGGAATTTTAATTTTTTATATGTTGGGCTTGTTATATACCGAATGTTATAGCAATAAGTTCGTAAATGACAAAGGAATACTAGCACTATGTTACAACAAATTTTGTAACAAAATTATGAGTAAGAAGTTGGGTTGTTTGGTCAAGTGGTTTGGCTCTATTCTATCAACCAAGTAGTCTTTAGTTCGAATTATGGAAAGTGAGTTTAATTTCAAATTTCTTAAAAATAAAATAAAATTGTTGGTTTCAAACAAGCCTTTCAAAAGAAATTATGAATAAGAAAGTTTTCAAGGTTATCTCTGTTACTTATAAATGCATCCATTCAAAGGTCATAAACAATTGTTTAGCATTTCAGATAAAAGGAGTTAACACCCCCTAATGTCAAATGTGGATCATTGATTTTGTTAATCAAATATTATCTGTGGCTGAGATTTAAATATCAGATAAAAGTTGACTATTTGTTTAGAAATTGTCTAGGCGCTAGATAAGTTTTTAAGAGAAATTTGACGCGGCTATTGGCGAGTTCGATTCTCTGCTTTTAACATGAATTTTTTTCTCCGCACCCCACTTTTTTTTTCTCCGCTCGCCTTTTTTGGAAATTTTTTCACATGCGATTTCTTTCACCAATTTCCTTCCTTTTTTACAACGCGATCTTCGGAATCAGAATTCTCCTTCCCTTTAATTATATTGGTTTTCTTTCCGAAAACCCTAAATCTGAGCACGAGATGGCAGAGGAGAGGCGGCTGCGCACAGTGATAGTGAATCACCCTCAAGGAATCCCGTACAAGCAGCGCCGAAGGCAATTATTCCTCTCTAACCATTCCCACAATCTTATTAACCCATTCCCCTGTAACCATTCCCACAATCTTGGTCTGATTTGTCATTTTATTCAATGTTTTCCGACTTCTTTATTTGATTTGCGCTTTTTTTGGCCGCCATGAGCCGTCCGACACAGCAGACCTCTGCCTCCTCTTGACGCCACTTGGCCGTCGCACGCCATCCTGCGCCAGGTCCAAACCCGAGCACCACTCCTTTGTATGTTAAGCATTAGGTAAGCATTAGAGTTTTTCTTTGCTTTTTCTTCACCAATTTACCATAATTTTTGCGATCTAAGACCTTGCACGGTCTGAATTTATTTGAATTTAATTTTGATTTGCAGTTTGTCAGTCACAAATTGTTCTTCTAGGATTCTGTTATTGTTAAATTATTACTAGAAAAAATTTGGGCATAAACAGTTGATTTGAGTTATTGTAAAATTGGATTGAAATGGAAGATTTGAGTTAATTTGGTCATAAACAACAAACTTGCTACTATTTTGCCTTGTAGATGGAAAATCTGAGTTCATCTGGGCATAAGCTACTGAAACTCAGTGTGGAGATTGGCTCAGGTTAGTTTGTTAGCTTTGTCATATCAGGAAATTATTATTGTGATTTTCAATGAGAAGTTTTTAAACTCTTGAAGGAACAGGTCATTTAAAGAAAATGTATTGATATAGCGATATACATTATGCTAATATGACAAATGTCATTATTTGTATATCTTTCATCTATGAATACTATGAACTCCTGAAATTCATGAATGTTGTCAAGTGGTTCTATGGGCACAAATGTCCTCACTCAGATATCTTCTAAATCAATATCTTCATATATTTATTATATGTATCACTGATTTCATTATCATAGTTTTAGCTTGTAGAATTTGTGAACCACACTGATTTGGCTTTCAGGCAATACACAACAAAACTCATTTTTAAAATTATCTTCATTGGTATTTGTGAACCACAATGCATTTGGTAATGATCATATCCAAGTTAGAATTTTAAAATTATTTTTTCTCCCGCCCTTAGAGTAGTTAATAGACTGTTCACGATGTAGGCATTCATAGATTTATTTACTACTGTTTGTTGTTGGATTTTGCATCACCATTGCAGATGAAGTTAGATATGGACTTTGGTGTGAGCTACTGAAGGGCATCTTCATTGGTACATTTATGTGAATTTTAGCATTTTCAAGAAGGATTTTTTTAAAGATCTCTCCTCTTTAAATAGCTTTCGCCAGACCCAGGATCTCATCCCTCCACGTACTACTAAGGTTTCATTTCGAAGAAATGCCAAACTAAAAGGTTCAAAATTTAACTAAAACATCATACTAATAGCAATTGTTTTTTTTTTTTTTAATTCTGATTTTGATGTATCAGCTTTGCAAGGGGCTCGCATTCTGCCATAGCCGTGGTGGTGTGGTGTACTTCACAGGTATAATTACGGCTTCAGTTTACATGTGTCACTTTGAAGTGATGTTTCCATCGTAAATTCCCCTTGGTTTACTTTATTATTATAACAGGGATCTGAAACAACACAATTTGTTGATGGATCGCAAGACCATGATGCTAAAGATTTTGGGTCTTAGTCGGGCCTATATTTGTCCCGTCAAGAAGTACACACATGAGGTATACTTTTTTCTAACTTGAACTTGAATTTGTTTTACTTTTGGTTAAGTAGTAAGATTTGTCTCTGTGAAGTTATCAGGGCTCTTGTATTATTAATCTGATTGCTTCGAATAACAGCTGTACTGGTGACAACTCAAGCATTGTTTTCAAGGAAACTCCGAACTGCAACAGCTGCTTCATATATTCAGGCAAGTTTTTTCTCCTTTTTATTTTACTGAGAAATGACAATAATCATTTTGTGCTGAGTTTTTTTAACTGTCAACAATGTCAACAATTTCAGGCTGTTGGGTACACCAAATGAGACTCTGTGGCTTGGTGTTGGAAAATTACCAAATTGGCATGAGTACCCAAAGTGGAGCCCCAGAAACATTGCCATGGCTTTGCCAGGTCTTGATGCAGATGGTGTATACTTGCTTTCTGTAAGTGCCGAACACTCCTTTTGCTGTAATTATTGAGTTCCAAGAGGGTAAAAGAGCCAATGCTCCTTTTGCTGTAATTATCGAGTACCAAATTTTAGAGGGCAATTAATAAAATAGTCCAATTTTGAATGTAGCATTGTAGCTGAATATAAAAATAATCTCAATTTTAATTGGGTTAGAAAATAGTGATGGGAGAGTAACCAAAATGAACACAGTTCGATCCAAAGTTGATTAAATTACATGATTTTTTTTTTTTGAAAGAAACCCTAGGCTATTAAATTACATGATGTGTAAATATATCAAGGCATGTATGTCAAAGCCCAATTATGTTCTTGGGTCGGGTCAAAGTTTTAATTGGCGCCACAGTTGAGAGTTTGGACTATTCAATATTGTTAAAGAGATGCTTTGGTTGATCTAGCTATAGGATGATGGTCGGTTGTTTTAGAGGCTTATTGTTACTGAAACAATAGGTTGTGGTGATGATGATAACTTGATGATAACTATTTTGAAGCATATATGAGGTTTGCTATTCTCTCGTGTGTCTCTTCTACTAATTTGCATTCAAAGCACCTTATGATGGTACAAGTAATATTTACTTGTTATTTGCACTTTTCACATGGTTACGCATGAAGGTCCAGTGGTTTATGAAACAATGAACGAGCTCAAAGATGCTGGAGGTTCCATACGATACATTCCGCCTTGCTTGATCAAATAATTTCAATTTATCCAATTGTAATTTTTCTTACTTGACAAGTTTGTGACTTTTCAATTATGGCACTTCCAATGTTCTATCCCTGGCAAGAGTTTGTGAGTAGTAAGTAGTAATTATATACAAAATAAAAACACATTCAGACGTTCTATTCCTCCCTTTTTCGTTGTTAAGAATTATAAATCAGCGAGCTCACCTCTAGGTTAAACTGATTTTTTCCTTATTATGTACCCTTTGTCTCATCCGCCCGCACATTGAGCGGGCACTGCTGCTAGTAATTATAAAAATCTAATACTAGTAAATCGGGATTTTACGTAAAATGTTTCTGGTGTACATAGTTTGATTATAGTGAACTGGTACTGTTTTACTCAACTGATATCGACCTTGAAACAGACATTTCAAATTCTGTTTTGCATGCATCATTTTTTTCTGGGCAAATCTGACAGTCTTCATCATATCTAAATAAGTGTAACAGCTGTTTAATTATTTATGCATACAGTAACATTAACATTAACACGTCAGTGGACCAATGGATGCCCATGGATTGGGAACTGATACCGTTGCAGATGGTGGCAGCTACGTCAGGCATTCCAGGTGCAACGTTTGCAAAATGAGGCAAGTTGGGTGGCGATTGAGGTTGCTTGAGTGTCATTTGCTGCTCTTGAACCACAATGCAATTATATGTTTTTCAGGGTTTATTTGCTTCAGTTGCGGAGGGACTACGAGTGCTTATCTGGGCTCCCCCCCCCCTCATTTGAAATTTTTTTATATGGCAAAATCGGATATAAACCCCTCTAATCTTCTCTATTCGGAAATAAACCCCCTCTATTTTGATTTTCTTCTGCTACAAATCCTTTTAAAAAAATTTTAACCATTTTTTAATTAAAACATGAAAATATTAACATAATGACTTAAATGCTCCAATCTGAACTTGACCTGGGCTTGCTCGCATCCACTCCTCTATCCCTTTCTCTGCATTCTTCTAACCTGACGGTTCTTTACATGCCATGTTTCATACTTTCATGTCTCTTATGAATTGGTCTGTTGCAAGTTGCAACTCTCATGTCAACATTGCACTTACATATCAGCCTATGAGCCTTCAAACTAAACTTGAGGATTACTCACCTTCTGTTGGACACGAATTTCAAGGATAATAACATACAAATAGTTCTTTGACAAATTTAACTTGCTAAAATATTACCAGACCTTTTTATTCTTTTTCAGAGGAAACTAATATTAATTTACTTTATGTTTTTAAATAGTCTTGGAGGATGCTGAAACATAACACAAATTTTAACTTGTCGTTGTGAATAGTCAAAAGACAAAAGCCTCATCGAACTAGATGAAAAGAATGAAAGAAAGAGGTAGAAGATTAAAACAAAAGGCAAAATAGATCACGTCAGTGATCAAGAGGAATAACATACAACGAAGCTAATCTGATTCCTCTAACTTATACATACATAATTTCTATTACTTTAAGGAACCATGGTACCAACGTACCAGGAGAGGGAGAGATGTGAGAAGACAATAATATAAGATTTGATAAAATCATCAAAGGGGAAATTTTACTGATCTATTTCGAGAATAAAGAAAACTTTCCTTATCGATTTTGAAAGAAAAAGGAAATAATCATCCTTTTTTGAAAAGATAAATGGCTGGACAAGAAACAAAGTGAGAAGATATATCGTCTCTGTCTAGGATGAAGGGGTATTTCAGTCATTATGTTATTTTTTATTTTTCTAATTTAAAAAGTAATTAAGAATGATGAAATGGGTTTATGTTCCAATAACATTGAATTAGAGGGGTTTATATCTTAATAAAGAAAATTAGAGGGGTTTATATCCGATTTTGCCTTTTATCTATATGTTATCATGTTGTAATTTGTGCAAAATCAATGAATTTCAAATCTCATCCCGCCGTGATGAAACTTTTATGGGCCTCAAAATATGATCATGTAGTGGCTCTCTCTATCATTTTAGATCATCTATGTTTTTAATCAATTAATATGAATTATTCAACTGGTCCGTGACATATATCAGACACTAAACTTAGACAAATCACTCGAGGCAAAACTTTCTCCGCTCCCATCCCAAGTCCCAACCCTAGGCCGATAGACCCCCATGGCCCATCCCAACACTGTAAAATGGCACCATTAGGTGTGGAGACTGGAGAGCTGAAACTGGTTATATAAAACTAGTATATTTCTTATAGTTTTAATTTGACCCAATTTTTCTCCCTTTTTCCCTGGATTTTCACTTTTAAAAGATTTGGAATCCTCTTAAGACATGTTAGCCTCTTAACATTCTGTATGTAGTCCTACTCCTCGCACATATCCGTTAGTATCTGCACCAAGAACTTGGGATAAAACATCTCCCTCCCAACCAACTCTCCCTTCTACGTTATTGGCCGAGTCGGATTGTTCGCCAATACACTTCTCAATGGTCTGCTGCATGTTTAGAATAACATATATTATGTAAAAAGTACTACAAAGTTTAATAATTACCTACACTCAAATAAAGGGCACCATACGAGTAGATTATTCTTACCGCGGTTTCTTCATGCACGTAAGTACCGTCCTTCCGCTTGTGAGTTTCTAGATAAACTTTAGCTCTGCCCGGTTCTTCTTTATCGTTGTGTATCATTTTCTGTATTTTACAAGAGAGGATGTTAAATGCAAAACTAATTGTAAATAGAATTGCTTAAATAATAAATACAATATATATCAAATTAATAAAACAGATTGTACCAAATGGATTTTTTATTTATTATTATATTATTTATTTATTTAGTTTTCTGTTTTTGTAATAGAAGTTGTAAATTAAGACTACCATCTCATGTTTACGGCGGGCAAAACTCTTTGTCCCTGATGTACGAGCAAATTTCACCAAAGCCCTAGCTCGTCTGTTTCTTTCACTGGCAGCCTACATCTCATATAATATTTTTGTGATTATTCAAAACATAAAAAAAATTCACAATTAAACAATTACTTAAAATGGTTCACCTTTGCCTTTGGAGATAACCAATAATTAACTAAACTGATCCATTGGTCTTCAATAACACCTTCGTGCACATTTTTTATTAGTTCATTTGGACGGGCATTCTCTTGAAAGTACATACTCTTCAGATAGGACTTGTATTGTGACCACTTGTTGTTCAATCATCGTAGAATCCAATCGTCCAATTTAGAGTTGTAAAAAAATTTTGCCTAAAAAAAATCCAATATGATAGTAATTTTAACTTTAATCAATATAACTTTAAAAGTTTAAAAGAAATATTAACACATACCTTTACTATGCTCAGAATACTTTCCTAAGAACACTCTTGAGACGATTCCAAGATGTATGACTCAAGCTACATAGTTTGCCATTTCTGGCCAGGGTCCCCAAAAATTGACCTAATAAGCCCGCTTCCTCTCCTATTGGTTGACTAAGACTATTTATTTGAACAACCACTCTATGTCCAGGTGGTAGTGTCCAAATATTGCCAAGAAGAGTCTTGCCTCGTGTGCGTTGGGCCCGATTGTCTTTATTTACAATAAAAATTTATATTATTACATTGTCTCATGGGTTGCACAGAATATAACTGACTGGTCAATTACATATATTAGGCACGAAATCTAGTCTGTTTAATCAATAGGATGAAATATAGTTCTAATTAATAGGATAATTTAAGAGTGACAAAATATACCTTCGATAACATCGATACCCTCAGATTGTACTCCAGTTTCCACATTGAGCATGGTGTTTGCTTGATCATGAGAATCTAGTTTAATCAATAGGATGAAATACATATAGTTCTAATTAATAGGATATTAATTAAGAGTGACAAAATATACCTTCGATAACATGGATACCCTCAGATAATTGTACTTCAGTTTCCGCATTGAGCATCATGTGTTTGCTTGATCATGAGAGTCTAATTGATATTCCTCGTTCGTGTGTTGAGTTTGAATACTTCTCATATAATTATTCTGATCAAATGACTTAGAATGAGTGCAGATTCGCTAGAAATGCTCAAATAATTCATAGATACGTAGTATTTGCAAAATATAGGCATATTTTCTATGTATAATTCTATATTTTTTTAATAAGTAAGATCTAAATTACATTCGAGACCATATAAAGAGGTTAACTATTGAGAATGACTTAGTATGAGTGCGCAATCGCTTGAAATTCTCAAATATTGCTTATAATAAGTTTTATTTGCACATTATATACATATTTTCTATGTATAATCCAATATTTTTTAATAAGTAGGATCTGAATTATATTCTAGACCTACAAAGTGCTCAAATATAGATTATTGTCATCAAGTAACTAAGAATGAATGCAGAATGGCTTGAAATGCTCAAGTAATGCTCAAAATAAGCATTATTTGCACATTATATCTGTACTTTCTGTGTATAATCTAATATTTCATAATAAGTAAGATCTGAATTATATATTCGAGGACATATAAAGAGTTCAATATATATTATTATAATCAAATGACTCAGAATGAGTGCTGAATCGCTTGAAATGCACAAATAGTGCTCAGAGTAAACTTTATTTTCCACATCACATATGTATATGCTATGTATAATCCCATATTTTATAATAAGTATAATCTGAATTATATTCAAGACCATTTATGGAGCTTAAATATAGATTATTGTGATCAAATGACTTAGAATGAGTGCAGAATCGCTTGAAATGCTCAAATAATGCATTGAATAAGTATTATTTGAACATTATATGTGTATTGTCTATGTATAATCCAATAATTTATTAATAGGGACGTTATGAATAAAATTTTTTACCATATACACAGCCTAAATAAAAATTATTGTGATCAAATGACTTAGAATGAGTGCAGAATTGCTTGAAATTCTCAAATCATGCATTGAATAAGTATTATTTGTAAATTATATGTGTATTTCTATGGATAATCCAATATCTTTTAATAAGAAATTTCTGAATAATATTCTGGATCATATAAAGAGATTAAATATACATTATTGTGATCAAATGACTTAGAATGAGTACAGATTCGCTAGAAATGCTCAAATAATGTAGATAATAAATATTATTTGCTCAATATGGGCATATTTTCTTTGTATAATCCTTTATTTTGTAATAAGTAAGATTTGAATTATATTCTAGATCATAGAAAGAGGTTAACTATTGAATATTATAATGAATTGTTCAAATATTACCTAGAATAAATTTTATTTTTACATTATATGCATATTTTCTATTTATAATCCAATAATGCTTAATAAGTTTGATATGAATTATATTATAGACCTATAAAGAGCTCAAATATAGATTATTGTGATCAAATAACTAAGAATGAATGCAGAATGGCTTGAAATGCTCAAATAATACTCAGAATGAATATTATTTGCACATTATATTCATATTTTCGGTGTATAATACAATATTTTATAATAAGTAAGATCTGAATTATATTCGAGGACATATAAAGAGTTGAAATATAGATTATTATAATCAAATGACTTAGAATGAGTGCAGAATCTCTTGAAAGGAGCAAACAGTTCTCAGAATAAGCTTTATTTTGCACTTCACATACGTATTTTCCATGTATAATCCAATATTTAACAAGACCTTTTACGGAGCTTAAATGTAGATTATTCTGATCAAATGACTTAGAATAAGTGCAGAATTGCTTGAAATGTTCAAATAATGCATTAAATAAGTATTATTAACACATTATATGTGTATTTTCTTATGTATAATCCAATATTTTTTTAATACGAAAGTTCTGAAATAAGTAAGATCTTAATTATTCAATGACATATAAAGAGTTAAAATATAGATTATTATGATGAAATGACTTAGAATGAGTGCTGAATGGCTTGAAATGTGCAAATAGTGCTCAGAATAAGCTTTATTTTGCATATCATAACCTATTTTCTATGTATAGTTCAATATTTTATAATAAGTACGATCTGAATTATATTCTATACCATTTATATGGAGCTTAAATATAGATTATTTTGATCAAATGACTTAGAATGAGTGCAAAATCGGTTGAAATGCTCAAATAACGCATTGAATAAGTATTTTTTGCACATTTATATGTAATCCATTTTTTTTAATAAGAAACTTATGAATTATGTTCTAGACCATATAAAAAGCTCAAATATAAATTATAGAGATCAAATGACTTAGGATGAGTGCAGAATCACTTTAAATGCTCGAATAATGCATAGAATAAGCATTATTTACACAATATATTCATATTTTCTATGTATAATTCTATATTTTTGAAATATGTAAGATCTGAATTATATTCTAGACCATGTAAACAGTTTAACTATTGAAAATTACTTAGAATGACTGCGCAATCACTTGCAATGCTCAAATATTGCTCATAATAAGCCTATCTGCACAATATGAGCATAAAATCCAATGATATATAATAAGTAGTATCTGAAATATATTTTAGACCTATAATGAGCTCAAATATATATTATTATAATCAAATAACTTAAAATGAATCAGAATGGCTTGAAATGCTGAAATAATGCTCAGAATAGGCATTATTTGCTCATTATATCCATATATTTTGTGTATAATCCAATATTTTATAATAATTAAGATCCAAATTATTTTCTAGGACATATAAAGATTTGAAATATAGATTATTATGATCAAATGACTTAGAATGAGTGCAGAATCGCTTCAAATGAGCAAATAGTGCTCAGAACAAGCTTTATTTTGCACATCATATACGTATTTTCTATGTATAATCCATTAAGTTTGTAATAAGTATGATCTGAATTATATTCTATACCATTTAAGGAGCTAAAATATAGATTATAGTGATTAAATGTCAGACAATGAGTGCAGAATCTCTTGAAATGCTCAAATAATGCATTGAATAAGTATTATTTGCACATTATACATGTATTTTCCCTGTATAATCTAATATTTTTTTTAATAAGAAAGTTCTGATTATATTCAAGGATATATAAAGAGCTCAAATAGTGCAGAATGACTTAGAATGAGTGCAGAATGCTTGAAATGCTCAAATAGTGCTCAGAATAAGCACTATTTTGTACATCATATACGTATTTACTATGTATAAATATTTTATAATAAGTAAGATCTGAATTATATTATACACAATTTAAGGAGCTTGAGTTTATATTATTGTGATCAAATGGCTTATAATGAGTGCAGGATCGCTTGAAATGCACAAATAATGCATTGAATAAGTATTATTTGCACACTATATATGTATTTTCTATGTAAAATCCATTATTTTTTTAATAATAAAGTTCTAAATTATATTCTGGACCATATAAAGAACTTAAATATATATTATTCTGATCAAATGACTTAGAATGAGTGCAGATTCGCTAGAATGCTCAAATAATGCACAGAATGCGCAGTATTTGGACAATATATGCATATTTTCTATGTATAATTCTATATTATTTTATGTATAATCCAATATTTTTTAATAAGTAGAATCTGAATTATATTCGAGACCTCTATAAAGGAGTTCAAATATAGATTATTCAGATCTAAGAGCATCAAAGGAATGCAGAATGGCTTGAAATGCTCAAATAATGCTCAGAATCAGCATTATTTCCACGTTATAAGCGTATTTTCTTTGTATAAGTAGGATCTGAATTATTATCTAAACCTACAAAGAGCTCAAATATAAATTATTGCGATCAGGTAACTAAGAAGGAATGCAGAATTTGCTTGAAATGCTCAACTAATGCCCAGAATAAGTATCATTTGCACATTATATTTGTACTTTATATGTGTATAACCTAATATTTTAGAATAAGTAAGATCTGAATTATATTGAGGACATATAAAAAGTTCAAATATAGATTATTATAATCAAATGACTTAGAATGTGTGCCGAATCACTTGAAATGCGCAAATAGTGCTCAGAATAAGCTTTATTTTGGACATCACATATATATTTGCTATGTAAATCCCATATTTTATAATAAGTATGATCTGAATTATATTGAAGACCATTTATGGAGCATAAATGTAGATTATTGTGATCAAATGACTTAGAATGAGTGCGGAATCACTTCAAATGATCAAATAATGAATTGAATAAGTACTATTGGCACACTATTTGTGTATTTTCTATGTATAATCCAATATTTTTTTTAACAAGAAAGTTGTGAATAATATTCTGGACCATATAAAGAACTTAATATACATTATTGTGATCAAATGACTCAGAATGAGTGCAGAATTGCTTGAAATGCTCAAATTATGCATTGAGTAAGTATTATTTGCAAATTATATGTGTCTTTTCTGGGTACAATCCAATATTTTTTTATAAGAAAGTTCTGAATAATATTCTGGATCATATAAAGAGATTAAATATAAATTATTGTGATCAAATGACTTAGAATGAGTACATATTCGATAGAAATGCTCAAAGAATGCAGATAATAAGGATTATTTGCTCAATATGGGCATATTTTCTTTGTGTAATCCTATATTTTGTAATAAGTAAGATTTGAATTATATTCTAGACTATATAAAGAGGTTAACAATTGAATATTATATTCTCAATATGAAATGACATAGAATGAGTGGGGAATCCCATGAAAAGCTCAAATAGTGCCCAGAATAAGCTTTATTCGAACATTGTATGCATTATTTCTATATATAATCCAATAATGATTAATAAGTTGGATATGAATAACATTCTAGACCTACAAAGAGCTCAAATAAAGATTATTGTGATCAAATAACTAGTAATGACATGCAGAATGGCTTGAAATGCTCAAATAATGCTAAAAATAAATATTATTTGCACATTATATTCGTATTTTCTGTGTATAATACAATATTTTATAGTAAGTAAGATCTGAATTATATTTGAGGACATATAAAGAGTTCAAATATAGGTTATTATGCTTAAATGACTTAGAATGAGTGAACATCACTTGAAAAACCATAATAGTGCTCAGAATATGCTTTATTTAGCACATCACATACGTATTTTCTAGGTATAATCCAATATTTTATAGTAAGTATGATGTGAATTATATACAAGACCATTTATGGAGCTCAAATGTAGATTATTTTGATCTGATGACTTAGAATGGGAGCAGAACCGCTTGAAATGCTCAAATCATGCATTGAATAAGTATTATTTGCAAATTATATGTGTATTTTTTATGTATAATCCAATATTTTCTTAATAAAAAAGTTCAAAATAATATTCTGGATTATATAAAGAGCTTAAATATACATTATTGTGATCAAATGACTTAGAATGAGTACATATTCGCTAGATATGCTCAAATAATGCGGAGAATAAGGATTATTTGCTCAATATAGCCATATTTTATTTGTATAATCCAATATTTTGTAATAAGTAAGATTTGAATTATATTCTAGACTATATAAAGAGGTTAACTATTTAATATTATGATGAAATAACTTAGAATGAGTCGGGAATCCCTTGAAATGCTTAAATAATGCCTAAAACAAGCTTTATTTGAACATTATATGCTTTATTTCTATATAATCCAATAATGATTAATAATTTGGATATGAATAACATTCTAGACCTATAAAGAGCTCAAATATAGATTATTGTGATCAAATAACTAAGAATGACATGCAGAATGGCTTGAAATCCTCAAATAATGCTCAGAATAAACATTATTTGTACATTATATTCGTATTTTCTGTGTATAATACAATATTTTATAATAAGTAAGATCTCAATTATATTCAAGGACATATAAAGAGCTTAAATATAGATTATTGAGATCAAATGACTTAGAATGAGTGCAGATTCGCTAGAAATGCTCAAATAATGCACAGAATATGCGTATTTGCACAATATATGCATATTTTCTATGTATAATTATATATTATTTTAATAAATAAGATCTGAATTACATTCTAGAACATATAAAGAGGTTAACTATTGAGAATGACTTAGAATACTCCGCAATCACTTGAAATTCTCAAATATTGCTTAGAATAAGTTTTATTTGCACATTATACACATATTATCTATGTATAATCCAGTATTTTTTAATAAGTAGGATTTGAATTATGTTGTAGATCTACAAAGATCTCAAATATAGATTATTGTGATCAAATAACTAAGAATAACATGCAGAATGGCTTGAAATGCTCAAATAATGCTCAGAATAAACATTATTTGCACATTATATTCGTATATTCTGTGTATAATACAATATGATCTGAATTATATTAAAGGACATATAAATAGTTCAAATATAGATTATTATTATCAAATGACTTGGAATAGGTGTCGAATCTCTTGAAATGCGCAAATAGTTCTCAGAATAAGCTTTATTTTGCACGTCCCATGCGTATTTTATATGTATATTCAAATATTTTAAAATAAGGATGATCTGAATTATATACAAGACCTTTTATGAAGTTGAAATATAGATTATTGTGATCAAATGACTTAGAATGAGTGCTGAATCGGTTGAAATGAGCAAATAGTTTTACTATAAGCTTTATTTTGCACGTCACATACGTATTTTCTATGTATAATACAATATTTTAAAATAAGTATGATATGAATTATATTCAAGACCTTTATGGAGTTTAAAAATAGATTATTGTGATCAAATGACTTAGAATGAGTGCAGAATTGCTTGAAATGCTCAAATAATGCATTGAGTAAGTATTATTTTCACCTTATATGTGTATTTTATATGCATAATCCAATATCTTTTAGTACGAAAGTTCTGTATAATATTCTAGACCATATAAAGAGCTTAAATATACATTATTGTGATCAATTGAGTTAGAATGAGTACAGATTCGTTTCAAATGCTCAAATAGTGCACAGAATAAGCATTATTTGCACAATATATGCATATTTTCTATGTATAGTCCAATCTTTTTTAATAAGTAAGATCTAAATTATATTCTACTACACATAAAGCGGTTTACTATTGATT
Source organism: Rhynchospora tenuis (assembly GCA_027725995.1). Taxonomy (NCBI): domain Eukaryota; kingdom Viridiplantae; phylum Streptophyta; class Magnoliopsida; order Poales; family Cyperaceae; genus Rhynchospora; species Rhynchospora tenuis. Next base: position 30,150,961 of record CM050889.1, read on the forward strand.
ATTATGGTCAAATGACTTAGAATGAGTGTGCAATCGCTTGAAATGCTCAGATATTACTCAGAATAAGCTTTATTTCCACATTATATGCATATTTTCTCTGTATAATCCAATAATATTTAATTAGTATCTTAATTATATTTTAGACCTAAAAAGAGCTCAAATATAGATTATTATGATCAAATAACTAAAAATGAATTCAGAATGGCTTGAAATGCTCAAAAAATGCTCAGAACAAACATTATTTGCACATTTTATTCGTATTTTCTGTGTATATTCCAATATTTTATAATAAGTAAGATCTTAATTACATTCAAGGACATATTAAGAGTTCAAATATAGATTATTATGATGAAATGACTTTGAATGAGTGCTGAATAGCTTGAAATACGCAAAGAATGCTCAGAATAAGCTTTATTTTGCATATCATCACGATCTGAATTATATTCTATACCATTTATGGAGCTTAAATATAGATTATTTTGATCAAATGACTTAGAATGAGTGCAAAATCGGTTGAAATGCTCAAATAATGCATCGAATAAGTATTTTTTGCACATTTATGTGTATTTTCTATGTAATCCATTTTTTTAATAAAAAACTTATGAATTATGTTCTAGACCATATAAAAAGCTCAAATATAAATTATAGAGATCAAATGACTTAGGATGAGTGCAGAATCACTTTAAATGCTCAAATAATGCATAGAATAAGCATTATTTGCACAATATATTCATATTTTCTATGTATAATTCTATATTTTGAAATAAGTAAGATCTGAATTATATTCTAGACCATGTAAACAGTTTAACTATTGAAAATTACTTAGAATGACTGTGCAATCACTTGCAATGCTCAAATATTGCTCAGAATAAGCCTTATCTGCACAATATAAGCATATTTTCTCTGTATAATCCAATCATATATAATAAGCCTTATCTGAAATATACTTTAGACCTATAAAGAGCTCAAATATATATTATTATAATCAAATAACTTAAAAAGAATTCCGAATGGCTTGAAATGCTGAAATAATGCTCAGAATAGGCATTATTTGCACATTATGTCCGTATATTCTGTGTATAATACAATATTTTATAATAATTAAATCCAAATTATTTTATAGGACATATAAAGATTTAAAATATAGATTATTATGATGAAATGACTTAGAATGAGTGCTGAATGGCTTGAAATGTGCAAATAGTGCTCAGAATAAGCTTTATTTTGCATATCATAACCTATTTTCTATGTATAGTCCAATATTTTACAATAAGTACGATCTGAATTATATTCTATACCATTTATATGGAGCTTAAATATAGATTATTTTGATCAAATGACTTGTAATGAGTGCAAAATCGGTGGAAATGCTCAAATAACGCATTGAATAAGTATTTTTGGCACATTTATGTGTATTTTCCCTGTATAATCTAATATTTTTATTAATAAGTAAGATCTTTATACATTCACGGACATATAAAGAGTTCAAATATAGATTATTATGATCAAATGACTTACTTAGAATGAGTGCTGAATAGCTAGAAATGCGCAAACAGTGCTCAGAATAAGCTTTATTTTGCATATCATATACGCATTTTCTATGTATAATCCAATATTTTATATTAAGTACGATCTGAGTTATATTCGGGACAATTTATGGAGCTTAAATATAGATTATTGTATTCAAATGACCTAGAATGTATGCAGAATCGTTTGAAATGGTCAAATAATGCATTGAATAAGTATTTTTTTGCACATTTATGTGTATTTTCTATGTAATACAATTTGTTTTTAATAAGAAACTTATGAATTATATTCTAAACCATATAAAAAGCTTAAATATCAATTATTGTGATCAAATGACTTCGAATGAGTGCAGAATCACATCAAATGCACAAATAATGCATAGAATAAGCATTATTTGCATCATATATGCATATTTTCTATATATAATTCTATATTTTTTTAATAAGTAAGATCTGAATATATTCTAGATCATATAAACAATTTAACTATTTGAAATGACTGCACAATCGCTTGCAACGCTCAAATATTGCTCAGAATAAGCTTTATCTGCACATTATAAGCATATTTTCTCTGTATAATCCAATGATATATAATAATTAGTATCTGAAATATATTTTAGACCTATAAAGAGCTCAAATATAGAATATTATAATCAAATAACTTAAAATGAATTAAGAATGGCTTGACATGCTGAAATAATGCTCTGAATAGGCATAATTTGCACATTATATTCGTATATTCTGTGTATAATCCAAAATTTTATAATAATTAAGATCCAAATTATTTTATAGGACATATAAAGATTTAAAATATAGATTATTATGATCAAATGACTTAGAATGAGTGCAGAATCGGTTGAAATGATCAAATAATGCATTGAATAAGTATTATTGCACATCATATATGTACTTTCAATGTATAATCTAATATTTTTTTTAATAATAAAGTTCTAAATTAAATTCTAGACCATATACAGAACTTAAATATGGATTATTGTGATCGATTGCCTTAGAATAAGTGCAGAATCGCTTCAAATGCTTAAATAATGCACAGAATAAGCATTATTTACACATTATATGCTTATGTTCTTTGTAAAATCCATTATTTCTCAATAAGTAAGATCTGAATTACATTGTGAACAATATAAAGAGTTTAAATATAGATTATTGTGATCAAATGACTTAGAATGAGTGAAGAATCGCTTGAAATGCTCAAATAATGCATTGAATAAATATTTTTTGCACATTATATGTGTCTTTCTATGGAATATAATTTTTTCATAAGAAAGTTCTGAATTATATTATAGACCATATAAAGAGCTTAAATATAGATTATTGTCATCAAATGACTTAGAATGAGTGCAGAATCGCTTCAAATGCTCAAATAATGCACATAATAAGCATTATTTGCAAAATATATGAATATTATATATATATAAATCTATATTTTTAATAAGTAAGATCTGAATTATATTTTAGACCATATAAAGAGCTTAAAGATAGATTATTGTGATCAAATGACTAATAATGAGTCCAAAATCGCTTCAAATGCTCAAATAATGCACAAAATAAGCAATTTTGCACAATTTATGCATATTTTCTATGTTTAATCCAATAATGTTTAGTAAGTAGGATCTGAATTATATTCTAGACCTATAAAGAGCTTATAAATAGATTATTCTGATCAAATAACTTGGAACGAATGCAGTATAGCTTGAAATACTCAAATAATGCTAAAAAATAAGCATTATTTGCATAAGCGTATTTTCTTTGTGTAATAAAATATTTTATAATATGTAGCATTTGATTTATATTCTAGACAAAACAAATAGCTGAAAATAGATTATTATGATCAAATGATTTAGAATAAATGCAGAATAGCTAAAAATGCGAAATAATGGACAAATTTGAATCATTTACACATTATAGGCTTATTTTGGATGTATATCTAATAATTTTTAATAAGTAAGATTTGAATTATATTATATACCATATGCAGAGCTTAAATATAGATTTTTGTAATCAAATGACTTAGAATGAGTGCACAATCACTTGAATTGCCCAAACATTGTTCAGAATAAGCTTTATTTGCACTTTATATGCATATTTTCTATTTATAATACAATAATGTTTAATAAGTAGTATCTGAATTATATTCTAGACCTATAAAGAGCTCAAATTTGGATTATTGTGATCAAATAACTAAGAATGAGTGCAAAATGGCTTGAATTGCTCACATAATGCTCAGAATAAACATTATTTTCATATTTATATCCGTATTTTCTGTGTATAATCTAATATTTTATAATAAATAAGATCTGAATTATATTCTAATACATATAAAGAGTTCAAATATAGATTGTTATGATCAAATGACGTAGAATATTGCAGAATCGCTTGAAATGAGCAAATAGTGCTCAGAATAAGCATTATTTAGCACATCATATATATGTATTTTCTATGTATATTCCAATATTGCTATAATAAGTATGATCTGAATTATTTTAAAGACCATTTATGGAGCTTAAATTAATATCATTATGACCAAATGACTTAGAATGAGTGCAGAATCATTTGAAATGCTCAAATAATGGATTGAATAAGTATTATTTGCACATTATATGTGTATTTTCTTTTTATAATCCAATATTTTTTCAATAACAAAGTTCTAAATTATATTCTGGCCCACACAAAGAGCTTAAATATAGATTATTATGATCACTTAGACTGATTACAGATTTGCCAAAAATAGGCAAATATTGCTTAGAATAAATTTATTTTGCACATTATATGCATAATATCTATGTATAACCCAATATTTTTTTTTAATAAGTAGGATATGAATTATATTCTAGACCTAAAAGAGCTTAAATATAGATTATTCTGATTAAACAACTTCGAATGAATGCAGTATAGTTTGAAATGCACAAATAATGCTCAGATTATGCATTAATTGCACATTATATGCGTTTTTTTTTGTATAATCCAATATTTTATAATATGTAGGATTTCAATTATATTCTATTGAAAACAAAGAGCTTAAATATAGATTACTATAATCAAATGACTTTGAATAAATGCAGAAATAATGCTTATTTTCTAAATTAAATCTTTAAGAAAGCAATAAATAAATTTGGGATTTAGGAATGTAAAAATATGACATCCCGATTTCAATCGACAATGTGACACTAACAAAGGCTCGAGAATTTGCAAAGCATCTAATGAAATTTTTTTTGCAAAGTTATTCTTTTTTATATTTCCTAAGTTTGTTTTCTTTGTATTAATTCAGATTGACTTAAAAAAATAATTATATTAATGGATGAAAAGAATTTTGCATTAGTGCATTCTAATATCAAGCCCAAGCAAAGGACTTAACTTTTTCATTCTGAAATTAAATCTACGTCCTTGATTATATTAGATTATAATAATATTTGAATCATATTATTTGTAATTAAAAAAATTGGATGCATCTTGGAACTCAAAATTGGATAGATTTTCGATCTAGATTGGATAGACCTTTGAATTGGTGTTTTTTATTAGTAGGAATAGGGATGAGGATAATTGACAATTCACCAATATTCCTCATTTTCGTTTCCCAGAGAACGAGTTGCGGCAGATCCGCAGATCATTAGTACGTTTACAAAGACAATCGTATTTTCTACAACATAAGTTTCAAACAAAATCCATTAATTCGTTTGCTAAATGCCCTGATTACTTACTCATGCGAAAACAAACAGCATAGGCAAACGAAATTTAACTGTAGCCTCCAAAAATCCCAAAAATGTAATTTGCACCCTTGTAAGTCAAAAAGTACCTGACCATCATAATATTTTCTCCTCTCAAATCAGCTCCTGAGATATATTTTAGCAATAATACTTTTTAGTAAATACTTTTTAGTAAGAGCGAGCAATTAATTTATATATTTTTCTTTGATGTATTTTATGGTCATGACATGAACAATTTTACAGCTTTAAGTTTAAGGCCACCCAAAGAGACCAATATGTAAGAGCTTGCCATGCTTTCAATTTAAGTAAATGGATTAGTGGGTTCAGAAACAAATAATTGGGCCGAGACATTGATCCAGAGAAACTATTTGGCGACTCCAAGCGATTAGGAAAAGCGTTTACAAAACCGCTCGGTATCGGTATCTGCTTGGTATTTACTATTTGCCATTTGGTATTCCCATCTCCTCTGATTGGAAACTCATCGTCTCCACAACCAAAGCGAAAACTCTATTCCTAATTCCAACCCTAATCCTAAATGTTAAAATATCATCGGTCGTCGCAGCGGAAATAAGTCTTCATCAGATTCGAGGAGGCACGATCCAAGTGCAACTGCACAAGAACCGTGCCCCTTAGGGTTGCTCAACACGAGGATCTCAGAATAAACAATAACAATTAAAATACAAAGAGAACACGAGATTTAACGAGGTTCAGCACCAACTTGGTGCCTACGTCCTCCACACACACGCACACTCTTTTTATTTATTTTCTGTAATTTTCTGAGATGATACAATACAAGGAGAGAAGATGAATAAATAGAAAAATAATAACTTCTTCCCTAAGAAACAATCGAGTAAGAAATGTAAGAATATCTAATCACATCTTCAGATAATCAAACCAGATTCTCGATAATCAATCATCGCCTTTCTTGTGTATATTTTTTCCTTTTCTGCAATATCTCCAAGGATTATTTCCTCTTCTCTGAGATACTTCTAAATAAGGTCAGAACTGTCCTTTTCTGTCGGTGCCATGCATATGATCCAGGACACAATCTTATGCAGCACAACCCGTGTCAATCCATGCCATGCATCCGATCCCGGGTACGATCATCTGCGGCATCATATTCCAACACTAAACGATGCTTTACAAGGTGATGATGAGAAAGTATTGAGCGGAGCGTTAAAAGTAAAAAAGGTGAAGAATTTTCCGTGCGCTTCCAAGCCATTGGTGTTTTAGTATGAGGGTTCTATGACATTTTTTTTCTCCATCAATCTCGAACACGGAGATAAAAGAAGAAAGTCATCTCGCGCAGAAGAGGAAACAAAGTTGCCAAAACTACTGATAACAATTGCCTAGAGAATCAGAGCCAAGGTTCCGGTAAACAGACAGGATTGCAGATCCCAAGGAGAGCTCTTTCTCTGTCCAGAAAGAGAGCATGACTGAACCTGAGAACCACAGCTCTGTCCTGAAAGATATCATGACTGATCCTGATGACTACATTTCTGAGGTAGTTCAATTCAATATTTCATCTTATCAGTGACTGGAATTTAGGATATTCTTTCGCAACTGAAATGACATCAGAAAACAAATTCCATATTATTCATATCCTCCCTCTATTATGTTGTTCTTAAATATAGCTGATAGAGATTAAATTAATTATGTAGATGACCTTTGCCCATTTAAACGAGGCCAATGGTAATCTTGATTGGTATACCAAACAGGCTTGATTCGTGTTTTTACATACAAAGCAGCTTCGTAATGCTTATCTTACTTGTGCTCGATTCAAGCTATCTCTCTGAGACAAATTCTTATTTGGTGTTTTCAATACAGTTGTAGTGGTGATGTCATTGCATGGAATTAAACAAAATATAGAACGTGCCATCATTATTGTATGTACTTATACCACTTGCCTGTCCTAGACTCTTGCATATTCCACCATACTAAAAGAAAAGGAGCCTCTTTCTCACACTGTTTTGAAGTTCTTTTTTTGGAGTTTGCATTAATGTTTTCATTTTTTATTTCCTTTTTCGACTTCCATGTAGTGCTGCTTTTAAGGTTGTTAAATTTTCTTTTTATGTTGTTAGGATTGATGTAAGTCAGCGGATATACAGCCATTGTGGAGACCTCCAAAATCTGAAGAATATGGCGTATGGGTGCCGAGTCATGTGAAGATAGATGGCCCAGGGAGGAAGAGGCTCACGTGTGATCAATTGGTAGAGATTTTCAACATAGAAGTGGACCTAAGTGGGAGGACAAAGACGTCTGGCAATATCCATGGCAACATTACGTTGCAATGCGGTAGCATGAGGACAGTCATCTTTGATTGCGACAAGAAAAATGCATTGGTGATTCAACAAAAGGCTAGGATACACAACTAAAATGCTTTCATCCACCACGCAGCCAACCCTCTCATTCAGCATTTTTTTTTCATTTTTGTAGGGTTTCTTGCCATTGAAGGGTTCAGATGTAGCCCCTTTGGCTTTTGATTGTGTCGGGATATTTGTTAACCTCAAGATTGATGATGACGAAATTTGTGAAGATGTTGCCGTTTGGGATCCTCGTTATGCTAGTTTTGATGAGTGGTTGCATTACAGATTGGAGGGTAGAAATGGTTTTGTGAATGTTAACCTTGCTATGATGGAGCAAGCTTGGCTTGCAGAGTTAGATGTGAAGGTTATCAAGCCAACAAAAGAAGTGAGTTCAAAGATTTATGGTGATATTGTTGTTTATATCAACAATATGCGCTACCTGAGATACTTTGCATTTAGTAAGGGAATTGATGACTACTCCATTGTCGAGCCTCCAGATTCCATCTCCTTGTCCAGGTCTCTATTTAGTTGCCGGTGTGGATCGTCCCTTGTGGTCAAGGTTGATCTCTGGGATTCATACACAAGCAAACACCTTGCACGTGGGGCATTGCTTTTTCCATCTGAGTATTCTGGCAATTCAGTGGGGATGGTTTCAGGTCCAACTACTGGCACGGTTGAAGTAAATGTTAATTGGGTAACCTTTTGGAATCATTCAAAAACACGTCAAGCTCTTCGATTGGATTGTTACTCCAAAACTAAAGAAACATGAAAATTTATTTAACTGGTATCAAATTAGGTTGGTTGTCCCTTCATATTTAACTTGGTAGAAATTTTATGCTTTTAATGGTTGTTCTCTTAGAATTTATGATTAATTAATTGTATTAGCCTCCGATTTGCAAGACTCTTTTTATTTAAAGTATATATGTTGTTGGGTCAAGATAGAGCCTGCCTAACCCTGTGCTGCTGTGCTTGCTTTTGGAATTGGTGATTTCTTCCATAATGATTTTTTTTTTTAGCTATCAAACATGTCTTAAATTTTTCTAATCAGTTTCCAAAACCCCTTTCCACCTCCCGTCCCTAACCCAAATACAAGGAAACAAATTTCACTCTTTGAGTATTGAGTTAAGCAACACGCGTAAAACCAATGTACAATTATTTGGGTTCTGTTAGAAAGTGAATTAATTAATAAATACAGAATGCTTCGGAATGAAAGTTAAGACTAAATTATAACACTCTTTTAAGAAATAATTATTTAGAGAATGGAAAAGAAGTTCGAGAGGAATCAACAGAGACTACTTGGAATATAAGTACTGAACTAAAATAATGAATCTATTCTCTAACCGGCAAAGCAAACGGGTCCTCTTGTGAATTATAGATACCGTCTATGGTTGCGTCCATACCACACTATATCAGTGTAAAAGATGGGTACTGTTGCTAAACGCTTATTATCTTCCATTTTGACGTGAATTGCATTGTCTGTTTGATATGAATTTAACAGGGCTTCTAAGGATGAAGGCGGAACAAATATGATTTTTTTTATTAAATTTACAAAAGAAAATACCTATCATACCATTAACCCGTAATTGTACGTCCATAAATTTCATACATTCATTTTTTTTATTTATTTATAGTTATACCTTTACATATTATACTTGGTATTATACTTCTTTTTCCAAAGCGGCAGCAGAGACGGATGATACATTTTCTTTTATAATCTATATTGTTTCTCTACGCCATCAATTTGTATACTGTTGTTTGATTTGCTTCCGGCCAGCTTTATTTAAATAAATATGTCTAATTAAATTTATATACATATGATGTGTTGGTGCATTTATTTCGATTAATTCATCTGTGCCCATAATTAATTTCTTTTCTCGTCCGAAACCCCACTGAGAAAAGTAATTAGTAGCTTAATAGTACATTTAAGCAATAATTAATATTTGAAAAACTTGATCCACCAGTTTTACTAATTTGCAATATTGCATTGCACAGAGACCAAGTCGTTGCAGATGAATAGTTTTGTTACAAATAAAAATGAATTTTATATAATTAAGTTTCAAACAAGATCCATAAATTTCTTTGCTAAATGCCCTGACTACCAACAAATATATAGGCAAAGACCCAACAAATATAAAGGTAATCAGAAAAATGTTACCTGACAAAGTGACAATAGCTTGGCGGAGGCTGCCAAAGGGAAAGTAAAAGTAAAAAAAATCTGCCTTTGCAACAATGCTAAAATCTTACAGGATATGCACTCGATAATCGTAATCTCTCCACCCAAGTTGCTTCCGTGAATTATTTTGTAACAATGCTAAAATCTTATTAATTAATTTTCATATATTCTACAAACTTTTTTTTTTTTAATAACATATATTTTTTAAGCTTGCTAATGACATTAACAGGGCGATATCAAGAGACCACAATTAAAGAGAACTGCCATTCGTTTCAAGTAAAAGGATTATTGGGCTCAGAAACAATTAGGCTGGGATCATAGATTGGTAATTGGTTCGAGTTGGAGTGAGGATTGTAATTACAGACAGCTCGGTCTTAGCTTGGTATTCGATATTCCCATTGCTTCCCAAATTAGAAACTCACCTGATCGCCGCTAATTTCGATCAGAGATATATCTCTCCCACCGCATCTCATCTCCACAATGAAAGAGAAAGACCTAGCGCTAATTTGAACCTTAACTCCAAACGATGCTGTACCAGGGTGATGGTGAGATGTCTAATGAGAATTACGGCTCTGTCTTGACAGATCCCATGTCTGATCCTGAGGACGACGACTCTGAGGTAGGTTAATTGAATATTTTTACCTTCTCAATGACTAGAATTTAGGATATTTTTTCACAGCTGTAATGCCATCTCTGAGAAATTCCATATTGTTCGCATCGATCTATCTAATTTGTTGCTCTTAGATATAGCTGATAGGGATTAAATTAACTCTGTAGATGACCTATGCCAATTTAGATGAAGGCCTGGGGCCAATGGACATTGGGCAATGGTAATCTCAATACACCAAAACAGACTTGATTGGTTCTTTTGCATACAGAACAACTTCGTAACACTTACCTTGTGCTCAATTCAACCTGTCCCTCTCAAACGAGTTCTTATTTTGTGTTTTCAAGCCAGTGGTAGACTTGTAGTGATTATACAAATGGATGAAATTAAAAGAAATATAGATAGTACTGTACTTACATCGTTTGTCAGTTCTGGAACCTTGCATATTCCACCATGATAGTGAAAGAAAAAGGGCCTCTTTATCACACTGTCCGTTTAAATTTGAAATTCGTTTTTAAGAGTTCACATTAATGTCATCATTTTCTTTTGATTTTTTTTTCGCGTTTGTGTAGTAATGCTTTAAGGATGTTGACTTCTTTTATATTTTAGGATTATTGTAAGACAACAGACATACAGTCATTGTGGAGACCTCCAAAACCCAAAGAAAATGGCATATGGGTACCGATTCCTGTGAAGACAAATGGCCAAGGGACAATGAGGATCCTGTCTGGGGATCCATTAGTAGAGATTTTCGACATAGAAGTGGACTTAAGTGGGAGGACAAAAACGTATGGCAATATCCATGGCAATGTTGCATTGAATTGCGAAGGTTACAAGACATTCCTCTTCGATTGCAACAAGGAAAGTGCACTGGTGATTCAACAAAAGGTAGGATACACAACTAACATGATTTTACCTCCATCCACCCCAACATCCACCCAAAAAGGGGAAAAAAAAAACTCTCAAAGCAATTTTTGTCTTTCTCGTAGGGTTCCTTGCCATTGAAGGGTTCAAATGTAGCCCAATTGGCTTATGATTCTGTCAGGATATTTATTAACCTCAAGATTGACGATGAGGAACTTTGTGAAGATGTTTTAGTTTGGGATTCTAGTTATAGTAGCACTGATGAGTGGTTGTATGACTCATTGGAAGGGAGAAATGGTTTTGTGAATGTGACCCTTGCTGTGATGAAGCAAGCTTGTCTTGCAGAGTTAGATGTGAAGTTGATCAATTCGACAAATGAAGCGAGTTCAAAGATTTATGGTAATATTGTTGTTTATATCGACAATATGCGCTATCTCAGATACTCCGCATTTAGTATGGGAAGAGATGATTGCTCCATTGTCAAGCCTCAAGAGTCCATCCCCTTGTCCAGGTCTTTATTTAGTTGCCGACGTGGATCATCGCTTGTAATCAAGGTTGATCTTTGGGATTCAGACACAAATAGAGCTGTCAACGAAACAAAAAAAAAGCGTTATGCCGCAACGTTAAGGGATAACGGAACAAATAACGGAAGCGAAATATATTTCGTTAACTAAACGAAACGGCAAATGAAATAGGCCGGTATATAAGACACATAGACGGAACGGTAAACGAAATAGGGTGTTTCGTTTTCGCGTATTCTACGATTTTAGAATTGTTACAAAAACAGAGAATGGCAGAGGAAACGAGGGGACACCTCTGCTCTGACTGAGTCTTCTCCTCTAATTTTCCTCTTTCTTCCCCGCAGCATCATTTCTTATTTTCCCTCTTTACACCACTTGAGAAAAATAAAAAAAAGAAAGAAAAAACAGAGAAAAAAACAAAAAATCCAAGTTTTTTTCTCTGTACTCTCTACAAACCCTAGCAAGGAGAACTTCTCGGCGACTCGAACGCCGCCTCCATGAAACCCTACCTATGGCTACTACTCCGTTTGGATCGCCTCTCTGCTAGGTGCCTCCGCCACCATCGACGACGGGTACAGATGGAGAGAGGTCATCGGAATGGAGGATCAACAAAGGTGCAAACTGGAGCGGGTATTTAGGTGTTGCTGGGAAGGTTACTGTTATAGATCCAGTTTCCAGCTCGAATTTGGAAAACGACGAAGGTGATTTATTAGGGATTAGACCAGTTGTAAATTCATTTTGTGTTAATTTTCGATCGAAGAAGTTCAAATTTGTCATCTATTGCCATCTTTTCTGATTCTGAGAATTTGAAAAAAGTTTTTTTTTTCACTATTAGAATACTAGGACTTAACTAGTTTGACATCCTAAAACAGATGTCTGTTTCTAGGCTATAGTATTTCTCTGGATATGGGGCTAATAGTGGGATTAATTTGAAATTTCTATTATTGTTGGTAAATATAATTGATTTTTGTATTGATTTGAAATTTTTTATTTTGTTGACAAACATATAAACGTTAAATCGTTTATATCGTTTAATTAAACGAAACAATTAACGTAGTTAATTTTTGTGCCGTTTTATAAACGATGTGGTTAACGGAAACTTAATTTGTGCTGTTTAATTAAACAAAACGATAACGATCACAGCCATTTCTGTGATCGTTGGCCACGTTTGACAGCCCTAGACACAAACAAACCCCTTGCATGTGGTGCATTGCTTTTTTCACCCGAGTATTATGGCGACTCTGTAGGAACAGTTCCTTGCGGCACAGTTGAAGTTTAAGGTTAATTGGGTCAACCATATGGATCATTCAAAAACATTTCAAGCTCTGCGATTGGATCGTTACTTCAAATTTAAGGGAACGTAACTTTTATTTTTCTGTTGTTAAATTAGGTTGTCGGTTTCTTCGTCTTTATGTTAGTATGCTGGTAATGGTTGTTGTCCTTAGACTTTTGCAGTGCACTTATTATTTACAGTATTTTTGTTGTGTCAAGACAAAGCATGCCTGACCCTGTACTGGAGTTTAAATTGATGGTTTTTATAATGATTTTTGCATTAAAATTCTTAAACTTTTGAGATCATTTGTCAGAACCATGATCCAAAGAATAAAGAAAAAAGAAAAAAAACAATAATAAACACTTTAGTATTAAGCCAATAAGCACTTAAAACCATTGCACCATGATTTGGATTTTGTTTATAAATCAATTCGACAAATGAAGCGAGTTCAAAGATTTCTGGTAATATTGTTGTTTATATCAAAAATATGCGCTACCTCAGATACTCCGCATTTAGTATGGGAAAAGATGGTTGCTCCATTGTCAAACCTCAAGAGTCTGTCCAGGTCTTTATTTAGTCGCCGATGTGGATCATCGCTTTTAGTCAAGGTTTGTAGAAATACACTGACGTAAATACTTTTCATTTGATCTTCCTAAATCTCTGCATTAATAATACTCCCGCACAGCAATCAGTCTACTTCAAGTACTCTAATTCCTTGAGATAAACTGCTAGAATATTTCATGCACCTATATTTTCAGTAGCAACAGTCTTATCCATCCTCTTTACAATACCAGCAATTACGTAATTCAATAAGAGAGGAAAACAAGTATCAGAATTACACTAAGTATACCTGCCAGTAAATGAAATTTCTAAGAAAAAAAAAGGTAGAAATATGAACAGTCAACCACACTTTATGGGCAGTAAGACTTCCACAAACATACACAACCTTTTCAAATTGAAGAGCGGAAAGCTTCTTATGTTAAAATAGTGCTAATTCTCAGAGTACAATTCATATAATTAAAGAAATGATGAGAACTTGAAAATATAAAAAGAACAAAATATGCCAAAATAGACAGTATAATGTTCAAAACTTTATTGCAACCCTAATAATACAAGCTGCCTTATAGCATCCTTTATTCAGTCATAAAGACTAACAGAATACCCTTATAATCTCCATTATTGTTTTGTCAAAAACTAATTTTTATATTATCACAATTTTAATCATGAAAGAAAATAAAAATGAAGACTATTCACTATATGCAGTTTCTGAGCAAAAAGTAGAAAAGTACAAAGTTAAATAAAGGCTTTATCAAAATTACACACCCTTTAGGATTTAGTGAATAAATAATGTACACCATTGGCTAGCAATTGAAACTACACACTTTCCCAAGCAGAAATTTCTCTAAATGAAGGGTTAAATAAGAGTTGAATTCATTGATGAAAGATAAAATTGAAACTAAATACCACAAAATTGTAGACTATATGATTGAGAGACGACAGGAGCTGACCTTGCCATCGGAAGAGGCGAACTCGATCGCCCGAGGAGAAGGAAGAATCCTTCGGTACAGACCCGCTACTGCCATCGGAAGAGGCGAACTCGATCACCTTTAAAATCACCATGGCTAGATCACCTTTAAAATCACCACGACCGTCAAAATGTAGTGAGATGTTATGTTCAATTTAATCTGATTAGTTACTTGCAGAGTTAAAATAAAAATTAATAAATAATAAAAATATCACCTTTCCAGTAGTGTCTTCACTGTCAATCCCCATTGTACTGGTGATGTAACCTAGCATAAGCAAGCCATTATAAACCATTAATCAAAGACGAAAAATGTAAAAAAAAGACGCCAAATAAAGGCATTCAAGGGGAATACTAACCTGGCGAGCCAAAATATTCTTGACTGTATCAGGGTCTGGGTGGGGCTGTGCATCCGCATTTGAAATAACTGGGATCCTCAGGATTTTAATTTAGGTTGTTGCAAGTGCAGCTTCTAATCTTGACATAGCTGGCTCCATGAAGCTTGTGTGAAACGCACGCAACAGCTATACGTACCTACAAAGATTTAAAAATAAAATCAATGAAACCAGCTAGCTCCTGCGATTTGCTTCGATCGGCAGAGAAGAGAGAAGAGGTGGCCAGAGGGAGATAGTTGCGGATAATCGATTTCCTGCGATTTGCTTCGACGAAGAACTAGCGTTTTCTCTCTATCGATTGCTTTTCTCTCTATCGATTGCTTTTCTCTTTTTCTCTCTATAAAAGTTTGAGAAAGGGATGGAGACGAAGAAGTATCCGTTTACGAACAGACCGTATAAACTGCGTTTTTTTTTTTTCTTTTATTTCGACATTGATCCCCTCGACATCGAACCGTCCATTTAGATCGGACGGTACAGATGCGAGGAAGTCCAGTGGACTTCTTTTTGGAGAAGTCCAGAGGATCCGCTTCCTCATAAGAACACGGAAAGACGGACATAAAGCAGTCCAAATGTCCAATTGCAGAAGGGGTTGACAAATATTTATGGGCCTAAGTTATTTGAAAAGCACACCTCAAGGCCTATATTTTGGAAATGGGCCCAGACAATCAATTTATATCTATTAACTAATGAACTGCTGTAGCAATGTAGCATGCCATATACTTTAGTACGACAAATTTAGATGTCTGAAGTTCTGCTACCACGCATCACTGATTCAATCAGTTTTATCTGTTTGGATTTTTTTTTTTTTACCTTCTTACACAAAATGTAATCCTATTTTATTTTTTTAAAATGCTTCTCTGATTCACTTACAAGTTACAACTTATCGCATTTAGACCGTCAATCCAACTCATTAAATTAAAAACTATAGCTAACCAATTATAATTTTAAACCATACAAATATACAATTCATCATTTTTTTTAGACATCGTGTTTGACTATTTATGCGAATATCAAGGGACAAACGAAAAGGCATTAAACGTTGTTTAAGTTATTATCATTGATAATTTAGAGAACAGCTGGTCTATTTGGAAGTGTCGATGTGCCATTATTTTTTGACAACCGACCAAAACGTCCATTGAACAACTCATATTACATATTGAATCTAGGATAAGACGGTGGATCTTAACAACGGGTTAAGACCTAAGTAGCTTAAACTTTGATTATTTTCTCGGTTTAAATAAAAATTTTGTCCTCCGTTTTTCGTGGGCTGGCCTAAAAAAAAAATTAGAGAACACGTACAAAAAAGAAAAATACAACATCGCCTAGCTTACAATAACATAAGTATTTTTTTTTTAAAAAAAATAGAAGTAATTATATAGTGATTCCAAATGGTTGATTAATGTATAATATCGAGATTTATGAAGTGGGAGAGCGAAAGAGATGGTATAGAATTTCAACGTAAAAACTATGCAGATTAAAATAATTTCTTACAATTTCATCACATAACTTTTTAATTTGTCTAATTTGTATTTTCTTTTACGTGAAATGAAAATTTATAGAATGCTTCTTAATAATTCCATAATTTCAATATTTTACAAACTTCCTTTTGAACTACATGCCAAGTTTTTTTTTTTTTTTACGCTTATCAATTTCAAATTATATAAGGGAAATGTTTTAGCCAGAAGGTCAGTGGTAGAGTTAATTAATCCTACTGAAATTTCAATGCCATTGTTTCATTACTTAATTTTCAATTTTATTAAAAAATATTCTTATGAAAATTTCTTAGTTGACACCACTAGTAAAAAACAATCTATGTTGCATTGTTGCGCCCCTTTAAGAATTTATTTTTTAATTTAAAATTAGGGTAATTGAATATAATTTCTGAAAATTAAAGTGTGGTCATTATACTTGAACTTAGAAAAAAGAAGGAATTCCTTAGTTTCAAGCATAAGGAAGAAAAGATAACTATTTCAAATTAATCACATCACCATCCCATTTATAAGCATAAATTATTAATTATCAAACTACGAATATGGTTGGTCGAAGAAAATGATGTTCGAGGAACCTCCACTACCATTTGATGGTTGGGGGGGGGGGGGGGGGGGGGGGATATAATAAAAATACAAAGAGGGTTATAAACTTATAATCACTGCAGAGCATGAGTCATTATTCGGGCCCCACAGACAAGCTTGTTTAATATTTTGTTAAAACTTTCAAAGAAATAGTGGCCTACCATCAACGCCTTCCCATTCACTATATTATTACCTTCTCAAGTAATTCACGTCATTAGACGGCTAAACCATCAGAATCAGATTTAATTTACAAGATAAATTTGTAAGACGAATCATATTCACATTGAGCTTCGTGCTAATAGCTAAATAATTTATATTTTGACTACGTTGACGAATCCGCCATTATGCGAAGTGAAAACATGATGAAAAATGTCTACACCACTTTCATAGTTCATAATGTTTTAGTGTTTTATGTAGAAAGCATCTTAAAAGATAAAGGCATAAAGCATGTGGAAATTTAACTTAGAATTTTTAACTATTGTAAAAAGTGTTTCCACCCTGGTACCATTTTTCTACTATATCCTTTTCGAAGAGCTTGACACTGGCAATGAAATTCAAAATCTAGTATACAAGGAGATAGTCCAATGGGCAGAAATCTTGGAACAAGTCTGTGTGCTTACAGCCTTCAAGGCAACCCAAGGTAAAAAAAAAAGGGGTCAAAGTACAAAAGTGAAAACATTCTAAGACGAGTCCAATATCTTAATGGTCAAACGGAACGAAAGAATCAGATTTAATTTACAAGATAAATTTGTAAGACGAATCATATTCACATTGAGCTTCGTGCTAATTGCTAAATAATTTATATTTCGACTACGTTGACGAATCCGCCATTATGCGAAGTGAAAACATGATGAAAAATGTCTACACCACTTTCATAGTTCACAATGTTTTAGTGTTTTATGTAGAAAGCATCTTACAAGATAAAGGCATAAATCATGTGGAAATTTAACTTAGAATTTTTAACTATTGTAAAAAGTGTTTCCACCCTGGTACCATTTTTCTACTATATCCTTTTCGAAGAGCTTGACACTGGCAATGAAATTCAAAATCTAGTATACAAGGAGATAGTCCAATGGGCAGAAATCTTGGAACAAGTCTGTGTGCTTACAGCCTTCAAGGCAACCCAAGGTAAAAAAAAAAAGGGGTCAAAGTACAAAAGTGAAAACATTCTTAGACGAGTCCAATATCTTAATGGTCAAACGGAACGAAAGAATAAAAGGATGCGGTGAGCGTGGATCGAACACGCGACCTTCAGATCTTCAGTCTGACGCTCTCCCAACTGAGCTATCCCCGCCTTCTTATTTACTTTCATATTTGAACGTAATTTATAATTAAATGCGCTAACAAAGAGATGAAAGGAACATACCAATTGTATCAACATAAAATGTCCAAACTTTTGTATTTATTTTGGGTTCGAGAATCTCCATGACAGGTCCAAATGAACAAACAAATATGGACCATTTGATGTCCCTAGCTTAGTGATGTTTAAGGAGTAATCATTTGAAAATAGCATTGATGTTTCCCAACTTACTTGTAGACTTAATAAATTTCCGTGTATATACTGTAACTAGGTATGTTCCAACAGGACTGAGCTTGGACAAATACCAATATAAGAGTTCTATTTGGCATGAGATCTTCAATTTTTTTTTTTTTTTTTTTTTTTTTTGGATCAAAGAATGAGCTTCCTTATTTTAATGGACATTAGAGGCAAGATTCTATCGGATTATTAGGCTGTGCTCCGGTAAAAATTTTAAGAGAAAAAAAGAGTGAGGAATGGAAGAAAAAATTTGCGCTCTAATATTGGGTACAAAATCTATTGAAGGCTTGAGAAAATAAAACTATTTTATTTTCCTTTCCATTATATGAAGTAACAGAGCAACTAACTAGCAATTTATTTCTAGAGCACACCCTTCATATCCTTTTATATGGACCTGATATGGAACAAAAATACAGCAAAAAAGAAACTTATTAACGATCTATATAAAAAGTGCACAGTCCAACAAATACATATGTATTTATAATTTTGGCTTCCTGGATTTATGCAAATTATTTGACATTTGGCTGACAGATTGAATCTAACTTATCAATTAAGCTCAATAGCATAGATCACGTGGTAATGGGACTTCTAATCTGCCATTAAATCACGTGGTCCCTTGATTTGAAATTTTTGACAGTAGCTTTTGAATATCTACTTGGTCATTTCGGGTTTACTGTTAAACCCGTTTGCGTAGTATGATATTCACCCGACCCAAATATATTGGGTATGATAGGGTAACAACTAACAACCGGGATTTCACCTGACTCTGCTATATAAATCTAGAAATGTCCAACTTGCACGAGGGAAAAGCATGAAAATTTTTGAACAAAAATAACCGAATTTTGATCATGCTGCTTGCAATATATTGAATGAATCATGCATTATTACCGCTAAAAATTAAACTTAAAAAATGCTTATTAACATACCTCTACTTTTCTAATAAAAATATAGATTGAAGAATATATTTAACTCCTATCTAGAAGTGTAGTAGTGTAGCACATCTTTAAACATAATCAGGATCTTTGATCTTTAAAATTCAATTTGGCCTGTGATTAGATGGTAATCTCCAAATGAAAAGATATTTAACTATTTATTTTTTACATTCTAAATGCAAAGGACGTTGCATTTTGATTGGAATTATCATTTTTCTTTTCATTTTGAAAAGAGATCACGTATGAAATTTTTTTCTCACTTGTGATTTTTTAATTAATTTTATTTATTAAGAAATATCTATTTTTATTAAATATTTTTTTTCCATTTTTATTGTAATTTTTTAAGTATAACAATATTCTCCAAAATATGGAATGAATGAGTATGTTTTCTAGTCATATATAAATAAGTATTGAAATATAGTTATATGCGTCGTGATTTTTCTATCAATTTTCTTTGCACCAATTGCTATTTTCATCTTCTTCGTTATTTTTTTTATTTTTTTGGTAAAGTAGTCAATTAACCTACTTAAAAAAATTGTATTATATCAATAAAAGAAGTTTAAATGAAGACCGAATCAATAAATACATCTTCATGATTTAGTAACCTTTAAATTCTTGCATGTGACTGAAAACATAAAGCTTACACCTTAACTATATTTTACATCGACAAAGTGAAAACATTGGTATATTTTAATTTCCCTTTTTTTTATTTTTATTTATTATTTATTTATTATTTTTTGAAAAGTAAACATATTGGCCAAAAGTCATGAAAGGCTGCTTGGATTTGAATTCGTTTCAAGGCGGGGATTGAATAGAGACCGGGTAAATTAACAAGACCCGATAATACCGAACGGGTCGCTCTCGTCCTACCCCCAGTCCAACTTTCAACCTTATCACCAAACACCCGGGTTGTTCTTTCAAATGGCCACGTCGGACTAGTTTTGTTTGGTCATACTGCATATTTCAAGTATGAACCCCAAACCAACCAAGTCAATATTTGGTGGTGTGGAACCCACTTGTCATATACAGAAACAACTGAATGTTTCGTGCATTTAATAAAGACCAAGGTTCAAATTACGACTCTCAGGCTTGCCTAGTCATACAGTAATCCAAACAGAGAGAATTAGACCTTTTCCAATTGCAAACCATTTAACCTTTCCTTGTATTAAAACGCTCCTCTCTTTTCCTATCCATTGCCAAGTTGATACATCCCAAAACCATCTCAATCTGTTCAAATTCAGACACTACTCGTTTTTCTCCTCTTTGAAGAATTTCACAACTTCAACATAATGAGCAAGCCGAGCCGGTTAAGCCGTCTGTTACTCGCCCCAATTCGTGCTCTCGGCCGTGTGCGCGACTTCTACGTCCGTAGCATCACCGGCTGTGCAGGAAACATGCACTATGGATACGGTTTTGGATACGATGGCTACACCCTGCCGCGTAGCTTCAGTGTCACGTCAGATCATGCCAGTGCAAGCGATGAGGACCTTCGAGAGCTGATTCGGGCTGCTTCCCAAAAACATATGAGAAGTGGTGGTCTCAATGGAATGCCTCCTCGGAGTCGTAGCGTGGCGGTCGGACGGATCGATGAAGATGCACCGTTTGATTTCAACGGTGCTGATAATTTGGATGTCGGCTCCAATCTGTTGTTTCCTCGCAGTCAGAGTTATGCCCCCGGATCAATTAGAGGCCAAAGGTTTGCTAGATCAATAGTGTAAAAATATATAGATGCTTTCTTGTTTGTGTGCTGATGTGTAGAAAGTAAGCAAGGAGCATATATTAGGAGTGTATAATTGTTTGGAAGGATTAGTGATGAATAGTGATTGTTACGATAGTACTCTTTCTTTTTTCCCTCCTTTTCTGTTTCGTTTATGCTTAAATTTCTTGTACATTAGCATGATTTATTTCTAATTAAGGCAGTTGAATTCATGATATGTGAGTTTCCAGGTTATTCATTCTAATTTGATGCGTGCACGCCTATTTCGATGCAAATGTTAATTTTGTTATTCCGTGTAGGTAAAATTTGTTGTTTTCAAAATCCTATGTGAATATTAGAGTTACATTAATTATGTCGGTTAAATATTATGAGCTGGCTGTATGAACAATATTGGCACATACATTATCCTTTTCAATAAATTAACTTCTTACTTGTAGATCTTTTTGTTTTTTGGAATTTAAAAAAATAACAGATTGAAGATTTTTTTTTCAGATCAATTAATATGAGCATTACCAACGGGAGTTGTCAAGTCTCCATCGCTATCACACTTAAGTAGCTTTTACTAAAGCATTGAACTAAACGTATTTTAGTCATTATTGGGGTATCCACGTTAAAAAGGCAAACCGTTTTGGAAAAATTATTATTTCTGTCCATATCAACAAAGGCATAAAGATATAGGCGAATGATTTTGATCATTGAGGTATACCTCAGACTCATTAATTAACTAACTAATAATGTACATATATATGTCGGCATTAATTAAGCATCGATTTTACATTTTATTTTACAGTTATAAATAATTAACACCAGACGCGAGCAAAATGAGCACTTCTCCGTTCTGATAAATTAGTCCGCGACCCGAAAACATAATTGTGTGCGCCTATAACCCTTTTTTTTTTTTTGCTATTTATTCTATATATTTTTTTCAAATTTCATAAAAAAAATTACATTATCCTGACGATACTTTTAACAAGGAACGGAATTGCTTAATGTATATATCTATGTCACTGGGCACTGGGCAAGAAAATGACAGTAAGATTTTGGAAAATCATATTTGGCAGCGGGTCCAAGGATTTTAACCCCCACATAGGGGAGGAGCACTAAATTTTACATTTCTGAACTGTTGAGGCCGGAATATTTTCTTTTCTCCCCCCTTAAGAAGAATGAATTGAAATATATGAATTCGGATGAACCGATATGTTAACAGTATAATAGCATGATAGTGTCATGCATCATGATAACTTTCATTATTAAGTATATATTAAACGACTATTTAGTCCAAGAATAGGGATTACATGTATATTTTAGCATGATAGCAGCTTTTAAAGTGTGTGCGTGTGTGTGTCTGTTTTTTTTTTTTTTTTTTGAACAGGACGCCTAATGGATTAGCCATAGCTAAAACCAACTACATTGTTGGTCAAGATAAAGAAAAAGCTAGGGTCTATCGATACGTACACCCAGCGCCTTGAATTATTGAAAGGATCAATTTATATTGAATTAGAAATATTAAATAAACGAAAAGAATAAAATAACTTTGTTTAGAAAAAAGAGACAATTACAATTTTCTGTGTTAGGGAAAATTACCGTTAGGTCAAATGTAACGGTAAAAAAGGTCAATTCCTATAAAGGATCCCATTCTCTCTGTACGTAGGGAATATATTATATATTCATTCATTCAACAAAAAATCGAGCTTCTCAAGAAACATACTCAAAACTTACAGGAAAGCATTTTTTTTTTTTTTTTAGTAAAAAATGGGGTCTTGCCTTCCATCTTTTTTATATTAAAATAAAGAGTTTACAAATTTAGCGGAAAGCATTTTTTTTTCCTCGATTATATGATTGCATATTTGCATCTGAACTTTGTTTATTACTGGACTGGGATCCTCGGAGGTAAAAAAAAAAACTGTCGAGCAGTCCTTTTTCTTTTTTTTATTTAAAATTTATTTGTTGAATCCAAACTGTTGATTTTGTTCAATTTTACAGACGATATGTTTTTATATAAGTTTTATAAAACTTGGAGTTTATTTGATATTTGATTAAGTGCTTAAATTATGAACATATTAGAATAAATCAAACCAGGTTCGTTCATTTGTTAAGCACTTAATCAAGTATCAAATCAACTTCAAATTTTATAAAACTTATATGAAAACTCATCGCTCGCAAAATTGAACAAAATTAACGGTTTGGATTCAATAATTAAATTTTAAAAATTTAAATATTAAAAAAAAAGAAAGGACTACTCGACAGTCGTTTTTTTTTTTTTTTAACGCCGAGGATCTCAAACTCTTTGATCTTTACCGGATTCTAGATTGACAAGTACCAAGCAGGCAGAGGTTGACTTCTTTCATTGATGAAAAGGGTAGGACCCTGCTGGGCTGATTGGAAAAAATTGTGGTCAACAATAAGACAAGAATGAGGCCTTCATACGAAACAATGAGAGGACTGAGGATTTTCGAAAGCAAATTTCCCGAAAAAATTATAACTAACCTTAATTAATTAAGAAATTTTAAAATAATCTATTTTTAATCAAAAATTTAAAAATGACTGCGCAGTTTCGAAATCTGAAATTCCGAAACTAATTCTGCTTAGTTTCGAAATCTGGAATTCTGAAACTAGCTAGTTTCGGAATTTGAGATTCCGAAACTAAAAATTCAAATTTTTGCCGTATCTGATTGCTATGATCAAGTTGTAGCTAAACCCAAATTTAAATCGGCAAAACTATATTTTTTTGTCTTGTCCAAAAGTCAAAGCCACTGTTGTACTATATAAAAAATAAACCCACCGCTGTTTTGCTACCTTCACCCAGTCTTTAGCCATAGAAAATGAAATGATGATGTTTCACAAGCTGTATTTGTTCTTTTGTATCAAGTATACTCTATCAAATGATGAATCCAACCGACATGTTTGAATTAATCTTAACATTTTAGTTTTTTAGATTTTATTTATTGACAGTTGGGTATCCATCAAAATTTAATTAATTGAATAATAAATTTTGATGGTATAAATTCTACAGCTCTTATGAAAAAATTTTCAATGAAATTTGCAAAATTCCCAAAAATAACTGTCTGAAAATATCATGAATTGCATTCAACATGCTAAAAGTTGAGACTTTGCAACTGTGCTATATTATAAAAATGAATGCCTACAACTTATCTTTTTATTTTGATAAAACTCTTGTTGATGA
This sequence comes from Rhynchospora tenuis, assembly GCA_027725995.1. Lineage (NCBI taxonomy): Eukaryota > Viridiplantae > Streptophyta > Magnoliopsida > Poales > Cyperaceae > Rhynchospora > Rhynchospora tenuis. The sequence goes on from CM050889.1 coordinate 30,175,315, forward strand.
GAATCCCTGACCATAAAGTTGAGTGGTCCAATTATAGTACTACAACTTATCTTTATCACAAAAAATTGAAGCAGTTTTGGTGATAAGAATGTAAAAAAAAAAATCCGAATACAAATAATACAAAAAAAAAAAAATAACGACAAAAGGAAAAAAAAAAAAAAAAAACTTAGCGAGCTCGATTTTTTTTTTGGACATGCTTGACAGTAATTGTCTAGTAAAGAGATCCATTCCTCAAATCAAACAAAAGATTGAATTCTAGCTATTACTGCATTTATTGTAATTTGTTTCAATTTTTATTTATTTTTAGTTAGGTTACAAAGTTAGAACCCTTGAAATCTCCAATTTTGAATTTTTATTTTCTATCTTGAACTCAATTTCAATAAACAATTATTGATCCGATGATATCCAACATTTTTTTGTTCTTATGGAGATAAGAAACCAAATAATAAAAAGAGAAAAATAATTATCTTAATAATTTTGGCAATATATTTTAAATCAATACAAACAAATTCTTGAAAAAAAAAAACTAATGACGTCTTTTTAGCCAACAATAATAATATTAAAAGGAGCAAAAATAATTATCTTAATTGTTTTGTTTCTGATGACATCCAACATTTTGTTTCTGGACATAGATTTCTTGTATATAAAAATTCCATGAAATTAAAATATCATTTGATATTCTCGGCAGCTATTACATCTAGACCATTGTAAATTCCGAATCTTATGATGAAAAATAAATGTAATAGGTCGTTGTAGATTAAAAATCTTTTGATGATGCCTACGGGCTTTAGTTTCAAAAAAAAAAAAAAATCTTTTGATGAAATATGAAAAACTTGTATCCAAAAGTTCATACATGATAATTATTAAGATCTTCAAATGAATATATTTATCAATGTTTTGAGCACCCATATAATAGAATAAGGACACGAAGCATATAGCTAATTTGGCCTTTCTCATTGTACCGCTGTAGTATTTCAAGAAGGATTATTTTTCCAATAAAAATGTGATGAAACCCAACTTTGTGCTTCGTTTTCCGAGATCATCACCAATAAATGATCTTGGACAGATCAAATAAAACAAATTTTGATCGGATTTTGAAAATCCGATCATAGCAATCAGGTACGGCAAAAATTTGAATTTTTAGTTTCGGAATCTCAAATTCCGAAACTAGCTAGTTTCGGAATTTGAGATTCCGAAACTAAGCAGAATTAGTTTCGAAATTCGAAACTACGCAGTCATTTTTAAATTTTTGATTAAAAACAGATTATTTTAAAATTTCTTAATTAATTAAGGTTAGTTATAATTTTTTCTGTCATCCTCATGGGTTTTTGTCGAATCCAAATCTGGTGTCGCGCGACACCAGTTGTAGCGCAAAGAGAGAAAGAGATCTGGCCGTCCGATTTTGATCTAATGGATAAGGGAGCCCCGTGCATTCCACCACTCCCGAAAAAAATTATTGGCCCGAAAAAAATGAACCGCCCGATCAAAATCGAACGGCTCCTGGGTGCGCGCTACAAGCCGTGTAGCGCTACACCAGATCGGGGTCCGTTTTTGTTCCAATATTGAATCAGCCCTTGTGAAGCCCATGGACTAGGCCGTTATCATTTATAATATTAACGCGCGCAATCTTTTGACCTTTGAGTCTTTGACCCGCCTGTAGATCTGCAGTGCTCAGTACAGTAACAAATCGTGACCGTTCAATCTTCATCTGCGTATCTTAGCCCTCCGATCCATCTCTTCTCCTCCGTTGGATACATTTCTTCTGGAGAGTTCCCAGCTGCTCACTAGTCTCTCTCCAGTCTCCTCCTCACTCACATATGTCCTCGATGGACCGAGAGGATGGGTAGCCCATGCAGCTCCAGTACGGAGCTCATTCCAAGGAATGGTCCTGGTCTTTGCGCCGCTTTCACTTTCTCCTTCTCAACCCTGATTCGGTGTTCCCTGGTGTTCCCTGCAGTGTATGAGTCGTTTCCTTCTCTATTGTCGCGCGCACCTGTTTTTCTAAGCTGACACATGGAACCGGATCCTCAGCAGTCGTTTTAAACGACTGCTGAGCGGTCGTTTCCTTTATTTTTTTTGTTTTTTTTATTTTAAAATTTAAATGGAGAATCCAAACCGTTCAACTTGTTAAATTTTACCGGCGATGCGTTTTCATATAAGTTTTATAAAATTTGAAGTTGATTTGATACTAGATTAAGCGGTCAACAAATGAACGTATTAGAATTAATCTAACCAGGTCCGTTCATTTGTTGACCGCTTAATCTAGTATCAAATCAACTTCAAATTTTATAAAACTTATATGAAAACGCATCGCCGGTAAAATTTAACAAGTTGAACGGTTTGGATTCTCCATTTAAATTTTAAAATAAAAAAAAACAAAAAAAATAAAGGAAACGACCGCTCAGCAGTCGTTTTAAACGACTGCTGAGGATCCGGTTCCGCTGACACATTACTATCCTTGCATCTCTTCTTTGGTTACCATGGTCTTCGTGTAGGAGAGGGTAGAAACAAGGACAGGGAGCAGGTGTATTGGGTTAGATCGCCTTTTCTCAGAGCTCCTTTTCTCTCCTACACCTATTTTCTTTCCATCTTTATCGTTTCATTGAGTTTTGGGTATTTCGTTTTGGTTTCTATTCTTCAATTTGTTTTTGTGTTTACAAATTTCCACAGCTCATTTTTTATTCCATGGATTAGAACTTTGATTTTAGTGGTCAGTGCTAATATTATCCGAAACATCAGCTCAATTTGGGATACGATTACAAGTTTCAACACCTGAATTTGTTCGCTTTCCCCATCTATTCTTTCCATCTTTACTGCGTTCAGCTCATGTTTGGGATAGGATTAGAAATTTGATTTTATTGGTTTGGTTAATTACACACAGAAACTTTGGTTCTATGGATTACATCCTTAGGTGTTATCTTTTCTCCAAAAGCCATTTGAGATCAGTTCAAGTTAAGCCCGTATTTCTGATTTATCAAAATATGCTCAACTTTTGTCTCCTATTTTTATTTATTCTGGTTAGCCGTTTTGTAGACATAAGAATAATAATAGCTTTTGGTTTCTTATAATGTGTTGTATCTTACAGCTTAGGATGATTGTTGACTGGCGGCAAATCAATACATCTTGGCAGAAATTTCGGAGAATCAGCTCTGAGGTAGCGGCGATGAAAGTGCCGATCGCTGAGCAGCACAAGGTTGGTACAGTGTCTTCATTCGTACCATAAAAATTACTTCATTTCTGTTTTGTCTTGCAAAGAATGATTTATATATTTATCCCATGAGAAATTGTTTTAGTTAAGTTTCATGAGAAATTGCTTCGTTCATGTCTACTGTCCAGGTCAATATTTTATTTTGCTCTTTATCATAAATATAGTTTTATTTTGTTAATCTTCATTTCAATTTCAAGATTCCTGATTTGTGATCCTCAATTTCAATTTTATTAGAGTAGGATTCTGTGAGATGTACAAGCTTTGTTTAGATTGCTATGAAAATGTAGATAATGCAAAATAAAGGTATGGTACTTGGACGAGATAAGGACGATGAAAGTGAATGAAAGTGTCGATCACTGAGCAATACTTGGACGATGAAAGTGTCGATCACGAGCAGTACTTGGATTTCTATTAGAGCTGGTTCGTATGCTACAAAATAAAGGTTCATAAGATCCATACTTGCATAAGGTATGGTACTTGGACGATGAAAGTGCCGATCACTGAGCAGCACAAGGTATGGTACTAAGATACATACTTGGACAAGACAAGGAATTAAACTTTCTTTCCTTTTGCTATGGTACCGTTTTAACTTCATGTCCCAATTTAGTTCAATTAACCTAAAAATATATGGGAGTGAAAGTATCTATACAAGAGCGTAACCAACATTTTTGTATTATGCACCTTAGTACCTTAGCCTTTCAATTTTCATTGCTTCTTATTCTTACCTTTTGTCAGATAGCCTGTGCAAAGCTAAATGAGGAGGAATTTAGAACAATACTCAAATGGAAACATGCATCTATTTTAGCAGTCTATAGAGCAAAGAAAACATGCCGAAGAACTTTGCAGCTCTCCCTGATAGTCTAATATATGTGTTGACTCCATTTGTTCCCTTCAAGATACCACTAAATTTGGCCTATTAATAATTTTATATAATGCATTCTATCTTTACTTATTGTTATACACACAAAAGAAAAGTGAGAGGAATTAATGAATTTAGTTTACGGTTGGTGCCTCAATGTTTTTAGTTTGTAATTTTTTTTGACTAATTAATGGATTTGGCTGTTGAATTGTTTTCTTTTTCAATGTGCAGGGCCTGCAGGCTGATACACGTACCTCGGGATCAGCACAACAACCAACAACACAAGCCTTTGGACGCCACAAAGTTTGAGCCTAAGTGATCATCGTCGAGGTATTTCATGAAATTTAAGGCAATTAAGTGAGTTCTTTGAGACTTGATTTTTATTGTAACCTAAAACAAGGACACTCTTACTTAAATTAACGATGGTGTTGGTTTCAGTACCAACACTCTTATAAAAACCTCAAAATTAAGTTATGTGTGTTGGTTTCAGTAAATGAGGTTTGCATAGATATGTAACATGTGTTGGTTTCAGTAAATGAGGTTTGTCGTTAAGAATGATCAAAATTAAGAATGGTACCAAATCAAAGTCTTTGGATTATTTTTTTGTGCTCTAATGTTATGCTGTAGATTGCTAGCTCGCCTTTTGGTGACTGGTTTTTTGTATTGGAGCAAATATGTCTAATTAGGGCAAAGAGGAGCTACTGTTCAAACTCGAATATCTATACTGGCAGAATCCTATTGTAAATGTTTGAATCAAACAGCTATAAATTACTTAATTAGATGACTAATTTTCATTGTTAACTGAATGTTTCTTTGATGGTTTTCAACAGAATGAATGGTGATGTCCTTGCCCATTGCTTTTGAGGTTAGTATTTATTTTTTTAGTTCATGTTTGTAATTTCCTATGTTTATATTTACTTGGAAAGAATGGCTTTTTGTCGTAGCCTTGCGTAAAAATATTATGCAATGAATATGCAGTTGCAAAGAATTATTTACATACTTCTCCTATTAGCAATATATCCAGGTAGAAATGAATTTTTATAAACCTTCATCAAATTATTTCCTTGCAGATTATTCCAATGATTTGGATCTTGATGAATGCTTTACTCGCAGATTCTTCTAAAAAGGGAGTCACCATAGAGCCTTCTCTCAGGTACCAACTAAATGTCATTTACTACATTCATATTGGTTTTCTTCTTAGTTTGTCTGATGGGATTTGTGCATTTGTGTGTTCGAAAGAGAGGGAGGACAGAGGATGTTGTTTTCCCCCTTATATGTTGTAGTCTACTATCGATAAGTGTTCAAAATTATATAATGAGAATCTAAACACCGAAAAAGAATTGATAATTGTTCAGCTCCTCATTAATATTTGATGATTTTTTTTATTAGTATTTTGGTAATTTGATCGTGCCTTTGTAATTTTACTATTTTCATGCATCTTTTATCTTAATAATATGAAACATCTACAAGAATTTTTTTTTGCAAATATGTTGGAAACTGTTAATTTGCCAAAAAAAAAAACTGCATCAAGGCTGATGACTCTGTTGTGGCATGTAATAACACCTTTCAATTACTACAGACCCATGCCATGTTATTCTTAATGATCAGTGGTGTTGGATGGCATCATTATATAATAAATTTTTTATTTTTCTTCATCAATTTCAGAGGACACTAAGAGTACGTAGGTGCTCAATTGCTCACGGTTACAGGATATGTTGGCCCAAAAGTAGAAAAACATGCGGCTTGCAAAATGGCTTTAGGTTTATGCTATTTCGGACACAACCAATATAAATATATCAGAGATATTTAGATCACACAACCATTTAAATGAATCTTAATATGACATTTCACCGAATATTATTAATCTTATAATATCAATAACATTTCTTTCGTCCAATATTAATAATCTATGATCCTCATGTATTAGCAAAAATATTCTGCACAAAAATTAGCCACTCATAAACATAGATCGCGCAACGCGCGAGCAACCACTAGTGAAATTGAATGTGCGCGTGCACTAAAGCGTCAGGTTCGAGACTTTGGGGCAAATGACCGTCATTTTTTTAATTAGTAAATATTATAAAATAATTAATGAATTTAGTAAATCGAGAAAAGAATTAATAATAGTAGTAAATTCTGGCCAATGCCCCCTCTGAGGCGCCGTTGCCCATGGCGCCGCATGAGGCGCCGTTGACCATGGCGCCTCCCAACCGAATAAAACTTACCCCGCGCCTCACTTCCGCTGCTCATTTTTTTCCACTTCCCACCAGCTGCGAGAGAGAAGGAAAGAGAAAGAGAGAGATAGCGCGTGGGGCCCGGCTGTAAAAGGGAGGAAGAAGAAGAGAAGAGTAGAGCAGAACGTGGGGCCCTTCTGTAAGAGATAGAAGATTGAAGGTACTTTTTTTTAACCGAAATAATTATTTGTCTAAATAATTACGTTAGTTTACATTAGTGAAATATTAATCGTTACGTTAATTATTAAAATAGAAAATATTTAATAATAGATAAATTTAGAAAATATTATTAATAGTTGTTTAACCGAAATAATCAATTGATTGATATTGCATTAGTGAAATATTTTCCTTACATACATTCAGTTATTTGTTTAAATAATTATGTTAGTTTACATTAGTGAAATATCAATCGTTACATTAATTATTAAAACAGAAAAATTATTAAAACAGAAAATATTATTAATAGGTAAATTTAGAAAATATTATTAATAGTTGTATACCAAAAGTTATTTTAAATATTAACGTTAATTGTTCATTGTTAAATTATTAAAGCATACAATAGTTCAATACGAAATTCTTTGAAATAGTTACGTTAGTTGTTGATAGGTAAATTATTAAAATTAACGAAATATTATTGAACTATTATTTGTAGTATGTAGGAAAATTTTATATTAATAATTAACAAAATTTTATATCGAAATTTTATGTAGAATTTTTATATTTATAATAAAAAAGTATTTAACGAAATATTATTGAACTATTATTATGTTCACAGAATGCCACCACGTAGAGCTACCGAGACACCTGGTGAGCCTTCTGGTAGAAGGAGACGCACTGATGCGACGACTGCTGCACGAAGTATTCCGCCTCTTGCAGAGGGAGAGGATCCAAATGTGTGCATTTTTATAGGAGACGAGCATAGATCGAGTGTTCCTATCACGCATCCAGATGTATGATCTAATTAATATATTTTGTTATTATTAATAATTGTAACTAATAAATTCTTAAAATGTTGTTCTTAATAATATTATTTAAAAAATGCAGAGAGATAAAATGCCTAGGTATAGGGTGCATAGACCTAGCATTAGGAGCCATCCTTTTCTGGAGTACAGATTAAGGAATGTTGGACTTTTCAATTTTTCAAGGCTTCGCGAGGCTGATGATGAGATTGCTATGCTGCCAGAGAATGTAAGTGACTGTGAAATAGTTATATTTCTTTTCACTTAGTTTGAGATGTTATTTTTGTTCTTAAAATTTCGACTTACACAGGTGGCTAATAAGTGGAAGGGAGTTTGGTTGAAGCTAGACCCCGGTCTCATCACAGCTTTGATAGAATTTTGGAGGCCGGAGACCCATACCTTTCATTTCCCTGCAGGGGAAATGACGGTGACATACGAGGTTAGTTAAATTTCATTTTTATTTTGAAATTGGACAAAATTTGAACTTTGAAAATATTATTCTTACCTGTAATTGATGAAATAGGATGTGTCTCATCTGTGGGGTCTTCAAACATGGGGAGAACCGTTGATTGGCTCTACAAACGTGCGTGACGAGACTATTGAGCAATTGCTTTTTGATGACCCTAATGCGAGGAGGGCGCAGGGGAGGTAATTTTATGTCAATTTAGTTTTTTGTGATTCTCAAATGAAAATAGTTGTACTAATATTAATTTTGTTTACGAAATATGTACAGGAACCAGATTAGTTTATCGTGGTTGCGTAGGATGTGCGCCCAGTTTCCTGGCGTGGATGACAATGACGGCTGGGATCGGTACGCCAGAGCGTACGCAATGGAGATGATTGGTTGTGTTATGGTTCCAGACACTTCTGGATCTGCTGTCCCAGCTTGCTATCTTCCATTCCTTCAGGTAAATTCTTACTCTATTGGACGTTAATAAACTTGTTATTTGTAATTGTGATTACTAATCATTACATATTTTTGTATTGCAGGATGTGAATTCTCCGAGGAATATTAATTGGGGTGCTGCTGTGCTTGCTGTTTTATTCCGGACTTTAGACACGGCATGTATGAAGTGGGACCACAGCAAGGGCGAACAAAACATTAGCGGACCTATGCTGCTGCTGCAAATGTGGTCTTGGACACGGTTACCGGTGTGTCGACCAAGAGTAAATTTCGATTCTGACATGTTCGGATATCCTAGCAGACTATTGGCAGTCCCATTTGGAAGGTATAAATAATATATTTTTTTAATAAAATAGTTGTATATCTTAAATTAAGTAAATATAAAAATGCTTTACAAAAAATCAGGAAGTGGACGGACCCAAGAATTTGGACAAATAGCCCGAACCGTGTTGGTGTGGCGATTCAAAGGAATGAGATTGCAAGGTTGAAAGCAGACTGGGTCTTATGGACTCCATACACAGATTTTCGGGAATATAGGTATGTGATTTACTTTAAAATTTCATGTAGACTATTTTCAGTTATGTAAATTTCGAAATTAATGGTTTCTTTACGATTACAGGCCGGTCACTGCTGATGAGATGGACGACTCGTGATTAAGGTCGGTTCCAGTTGTGTGCTTCTGTAAGGTCAGTTGGATTTATCCAGGGCGATGCGCGCGACAGTTCGGAAAGCGTCAGCTGCTACCACCTCCACGTACTCTGGTTGGTTTATCAACCTATTCTTATTATCATCTTTTAATTTTTAGCATTATTATGCAACAATTATGTTTACCTTGCATAAGTTGAACAATAGTTCACTTTTTAACTTCCATAACTTGCCTAACTTGTTATGGAAAACAGTATTGGGAGACGCAAAAGTGGCTCAATTCAATAACCAACGCGACAAATAGAGTGGAGGATTGGAGCATCTCGTGGAACTGGATCAGGGACAACTGGAACAATATGGAGAATAATTTCAAATATCGAGCGGGACCATTTGATCTGGCAAGGCACGACAGAGAGTACTGGCCATGGTACAATCAGTACGGAGCATCACAGCGAGTTATTCCTTCAGACGTTGTGCAAGGACCGCTTGAAGTTGGTGAAGCTCCACCACCGGCACCGCAAATTCCTGGATTGCAACATGAACCGTCCTGGAGGCGTACTAATCGGACGGTAATATTTCTTTTCTTACGGATGCATTAATATTTCTTTTCTTATGGATTCATTACCAAATATTTATAATTTTTGTACAATTTAGGTCGGACGGACGTTAAGCACTGCTGCTATTGCGTGCAAGTTAGCCTTGCGACAAGGATATAGGCGGCTCGCGAAGACGCTATTGATGACTTGCAGGTATTGTTAATGCATATTTTCATTAAGGCAAATAATAATTAATACTCATTAATGAAAATATTGTTAATAACATTTTAATCTTTCGAATTGCAGGGGAGAGCTTGAGGATGCCAACAAGCCAGGACTGTTGCAACATATTTTGGATACGCACAATCTTCCGGCGATCGATGACTTGCAAATAACTCCGCCGGAGGAAATAAGTGCCGACGATTGTTGTCCCTATCCTCCGCAAGATGCAGTCCTACAGTGGCTCAGTGTGCAGTCCATTCCAGAACCTGATTGGTTTAGTTTTCTTAATGAGGATAACATCAATACGACAGGTACGGTTTGAAACTTTGAATTTTATTTTTTGGTATAATTACTTAACTTGATTATGTTACTTGATTATGTTATTTTTTTCGTACAGGTGAGGAGCAGATACCAGACCCTGCTGGGACACAAGATGCACCACCAGATCCGACCCAGGAAAACGTCTCACAGGTGTTTGGTACGCCCCAGTACTTTCAGCCGGACTTGAATATAAGCGTCACGGACTATGGCTTTGCTTCTTCTGGACACACTGCCATGGACGAGTACGGCTATAGTTCTCCACGAGTATTTGGAGAGGGGGCACATGATTACGAGGCTGGTCCGTCCGGAGCAGGTGATTCTGAGGCAGAGTTGCAGACCGTACCGACCGTTGATCCGACGACAGCGACAACCCCAGCACCTGTTGAGCCTAGGTACCCAGATCGTGAGAGGAGAGAACCCGTTCGGTTTACACCTTCTATGTTCCCATGAGAGTTGACTTTATGACTTGTGTGTTTAGTGACGTTATGACTTGTATGATTCTGCTGTGTGTTTTGTGACGTTATGACTTGTATGATTTCTGACATTATGACATGTGTGTCTTATTTGTTATGACATATTTGCATGTTTTTTTCCTTTTATGTCTTAGCTATTAAATTTAAATTCCACCAAACATTAATGAAAAAAATTAAACGGAAAACACCAAGATAGTTTATTTTTGAACTGAAAAAACATCACGAGGTACCAAAAGTTGGGCGCTAGAAAACCAACAAGAAAGTTTCAGAAAAATCCACAAAAAATGCACAACACTCACCAGAGAACCTATTTTGCAGTAGCCAAATTTCACAATTTTTGGACGAACCGTTAGATCGTAATAAAAATCACAAAACAGCAAGATAGTTCGTTTTTAAACTGAAAAAACAGCACGAGGTACCAAAAGTTGGGGGCTAGAAAACCAACAAGGAAGGTTCAGAAAAATCCACAAAAAATGCATAACGCTCACCAGCGAACCTATTTTCCAGTACCCAAATTTCACAATTTTTGGACGAACCGTTGGATCGCAATAAAAATCACAAAACAGCAAGATAGTTCGTTTTTAAACTGAAAAAACAGCACGAGGTACCAAAAGTTGGGCGCTAGAAAACCAACAAGGAAGGTTCCGAAAAATCCACAAAAAATGCACAACGCTCACCAGTGAACCTATTTTCCAGTAGCCAAATTTCACAATTTTTGGACGTACTGTTGGATCGCAATAAAATTCACAAAACACCAAGATAGTTCGTTTTTGAACTGAAAAAACAGCACGAGATACCAAAAGTTGGGCGCTACAAAACCTACAAGGAAGTTTCAGAAAAATCCACAAAAAATGCACAACACTCACCAGCGAACCTATTTTGCAGTACCCAAATTTCACATTTCTTCGACGTACCGTTAGATCGCAATAAAATTCACAAAACACCAAGATAGTTCGTTTTTTAAATGAAAAAACAGCACGAGGTACTAAAAGTTGGGCGCTAGAAAACCTACAAGGAAGTTTCAGAAAAATCCACAAAAAATGCACAACGCTCACCAGCGAACCTATTTTGCAGTACCCAAATTTCACAATTTTTGGACGTACCGTTGGATCGCAATAAAATTCACAAAACACCAAGATAATTTATTTTTGAACTCGAAAAACAGCATACGACTTGGAGGCGCCATGGGCAACGGCGCCTCATGCGGCGCCATGGGCAACGGCGCCTCAGAGGGGGCATTGGCCAGAATTTACTACTATTATTAATTCTTTTCTCGATTTACTAAATTCATTAATTATTTTATAATATTTACTAATTAAAAAAATGACGGGGCAAATGAAGTGGTGACTTCAGCTAAATGCTAATAAACCCATACGATACGGCCATACATCATTTTTATATTACTTTGCCAATGCAGAATAATTGACACTTTGACACTATGTGCAGAGTGGAGCTTTATTAGCAAAAAGACAAGCGACGCGAAATGGATAAATCATGTTGTAAAGATTGTATTGCATGACATGGTCATGCATCATTACATCTCGTCCTTGTCCATGTATACAAGTTATGTTAATGCAAAGAAAAATGCATATTATACTCTTCTTTGCTTTAACAAAATATGAATAGCAAACTTAATGCACATATTTATACATTCATATACATTGAAGCAATCAAATTTTGAATTAAAATATTGGAGTAAATCAATTAAGACCATTATTTTGATCATGTATATTTTAATATGTTTTGATTATGTGCTTATATATTTTTCTTGACCTGAATTATTTTTTTCTAAATTTTTTCAATAATTGGGTGAGTGATTTCTAATTAATCGAAAAAGTATTGGTTGAACCATTATGTGCAAAACTAGTTTTACTTTTTTCAATTTCGAGAAAGGTTTTTAAATTGCATCTATGTGTACTATTAGTTCAATCGCATCTAAACTTACAGTACTACAACGCCTGAAAGTTTTGTATCAAGGAATTCGAGTATTATGTGGTGTTTTAGATGTGAAATAAATGAATCTCACAATCAGATTGCTTGTCATTTTTTCAATTCGCGTCTAATTTACTTATCGTTTTTCAGATCACATCTAATTTGTTTGAAATTCAATATTTACCCACATCGTTTCTTGCAAAAATTTTTATTTTCAATTATTCTACAATAACTTGTGAATCCAACAAAATTTATTTAGGTAGATTTCTTTGAGCTTTGAAGGTATAAAATTATGTATCAATGCATGAATAGAAGATAATAAGATCCAATAATCATTTTACCTCTCCAGCATGAGAAGGCCTAAAAATATTTAATGAAATGTAAAATTATGTTGTATAAATTGATAAAAGAACATTTATAAGATTTCATACTTTCTATTGCAAAGTTTATATTTATTTGATTTAGTAGTTTTTTTTTTGTCTAATATATCTTAACAATAATCTCAGCAATGTTTTCACGGCAGCGACCTTTTAAGTTTTATAACTGTTATTTCGCAATTAGAGGGAATCTATTAACTAGCGAATCTAAAAAAGTACAGCATACCGATCAATAAAGATACATCTACAAGCCCTAAATTTTAATACTTAACTGTATTAAAAAGGTTTCGTAAAAACAATCTTTTTTCAGAACACTGAAATGAAAGAAACAGAGAGAATAAATAGCAAACGCGAAGCCATTGTTATAATTAATATATTAATTATAATTTAATGTGGCCTATATTATTAAATATAAACCAAGTTCATTTAGTATATTTAATTAAAGGGTGCATTGGATTTTGATTGAAAATCCAATGGACCATATTCATTAAAATTCTGATCCCTTTAATTACCTTAGACCCTTAGTCAATTAAATACATCCCTCCTATCATTAATTGGCATCCCTTCCCTTAATTTGCCTAATTAAGAAATTGAGACATCGAGGAAAAATGCCATAACTTTTTTGCCATCAATTTTGACTAAGGAAAATTGAAGAATGTCAGGATTTCCGCATAATGCCATGTCTGCCCTTCAAAACTGTGAGTTCTAAATTCTGGTTTACTGATTTATATGAGATATGTGATTCTAGACTGTTAATTAAAATATTATTATGATAAAATATTTTTACGTCTAACAGCCATTTCAACTAATGAAGTTCATACAGAAGCTTAATTACCAATCATACAACAAAATAATCATTATTTTCCGAGGTTTTGTTCATTAAAATGTTTGACTGTTGCTTTATGCGAATCAAAGTAAGAAACTAAAACCGTGTAATATAAAATTAATATGGGAGTTCATTTTTTTTTTTACTATTTTCTTTTAGAACAAGACAAGGTGAGTAAAAAATGCTTTTACTTTATTTTTAGAACACAATTTTAAATGTAAAGCTCAAAAAATAGTAGAACATAACATCGTTGTCTTCAAACAAAATAAGACGGAAAATTTGTTTTTGCGTCTGAAAAATTGGATCTATTTGTTACTATTATTCTCTTTTTCCCTAAATCCGGATATAGTCCATACTGCGCATGCAAGTTAAATGCATCTGCTTTTAGAACAATCACACCAAAGCCTTCAAAAAAGGAACACCAGTTTAGCCCAAATTTGGGCCCAAAACCCTTTCTAGTATGTACAAAACCACGTAGGCAAATAGGCCATGGAAATAAACCTCACTTCTTTTGTATTTCGTTTCAAACCTTGGCATTTTGTGGGCACAGATTTGACACCACCTCATCCTGATTCCTAAGCTGTCAAACTTTGAACCGAACATAAATCTTGTAATAATGTCAAAGCGACATTATGTGTGGCAAGAAACAATTGACTTATTAATAGCTTTTTCTGATGAAATGGGGTTAATTAATTTACAGAAATACAAGGTGGAATAAACTGCTTAATTAAACCAAATCAGAGTACTTTTGTAACAAGTTGCTATTCAAGTGACTTGTTTTGTTGCGCATTTTCATTGTATCTGTTAGGCTTGCCCAAAGGTCCGCTAAACAAATGCTTTCATTTATACTTTTGAAAATTTGAATTTATTATATTTTTGCTTATCCTTTTACTTTCTACTCGCCAACCGTGAGGCAGTTTTACTACAAGGATTCTTACTATGTTTTAAAAGTTTCAGGAATTATAAAGCCAGTTAAAACAACTTCTTTTCTCTTTTTTATTTGACAGATATAAGCTAACATATAAAAAATACTAGGAAAAATAAAGTCAAACTTCGAAGGTCTACCCTGTAGCAGTTCTTATGCCAAAAAAGAAAAAAAGAACTAATTAAGAAACTGCCAGCTAATAGGCTGAAAACAATAAAACCTTGACCTTAGTTGTCACTTAGAAATTAATAACAATCCATACGTTTCATGCAAATAAAATTAATGAAAAAAATGAAACAGTCACAGTTTTCGCTCATCACGAAGATCGAGGTTGATAATGTTCCCCACTCATCTCCCGTAAATCCTAATTGCGTATAAAATGAATTAAAAAAGAAAAGAGCGCCAGAAGCGAACGCAAACAAAATTCCAAGTCGCGAGCTTTTCTCTGTTCTATCTAAAAGACCAAAAGCGCACCATTTCTCATAAATCAAAATCGTTATCAGTTCTTCTTCCTTCAAGTCTTCAACAACTCAATACTCATCTCTTCTAAACTAGAAACTTCAGTCAGAGATGCAACCGACTTCCTCTCGAAAAAGCCTCAAAATTCTCTCTATCTTGGCCGGTTTAGGTCTGGGATGTTTAATCCTCAGCCTATCTACAACTGGTTACTTCGACTTGCAGTCGGTAATGATTCAAGCCCGCACCAGGTTCGACCTAGTTAACGGTACACCGACACTTGATCTAAACCAGTGGATCAAACTCCCGTCGAATCCGATGCATAGCATGACGGATGAAGAGTTGTTCTGGCGGGCCTCGCTGGTTCCAAAAGTGAACCACTATCCATTCGCAAGGGTGCCAAAGGTTGCTTTTATGTTTCTGACAAGGGGGCCCTTGCCCCTCTATCCTCTTTGGGAGAGGTTCTTTCAAGGGCATGATGATCTTTTCTCAATTTATGTTCATGCCTTGCCGGGCTATGTACCGGAGTTCGGCCGGAGGTCAGTGTTTTATCAGAGACAAATACCAAGTCAGGTAATCAGTTCTACTTAAATATTTATTATTATTTCTTTTATGTGTAACTTTTCCAGTGCTATTTGGTTAGTTACCTTGTGTAACTTTACTAAAAGTTTGCTTGTGTGAATGGAAAAGAATGTTCTTTGTGATAGCTTCTTTTAGTTTTTTTCCCCCAGAATTGCTTAAAAAAATATTAAATAAAAGTCAGTTATATAGCATAGGAAACAACGGCGTAACATAATTTTGTAAAAGCAGAGGTAATTACTGAAATTATATATTTTTTTTTGACTTCTAGAGAAGCAATTAAATGAAATTCTGTGTATGCAGTTTCGTCAATTAAATAGGAAAAAGACGCCTCTGGCTTAGCATTTATCGACGGCAATAATTGATTGGGGTTTCCTGGAAAGTATGACACCATCCATAAAAACTAAATAGAGGCTTTTTAAAAAAAATATGACTAATGAATTTATGTGGTTAACATGCCTATATAGCTAGAGCTAACTGTTAGGTATTAGAATTGCAGGCATTATCATCATCATCATCGTTATATGGTCGTTGTTGGAATATTTCTTCCAATAACAAGCAACGTGTATATTATATATTTTTTGTTTAATCTAATATAATTTTAAGTAAACCCCCCACATTTTAGTAATTTTTAATTGTGTATATGGTATAATGTATTCAGTAGTATTTGTTTAAATTTATCACCTTACTCAGCACTCCACGTTGAATGATTGCATGTATATAATATTGTGCTTTGACTTTGTAACCTAGAAATGATTTTGCAATTACATATGTAAATTTTGATTATCGGACCTGGGGGCTGGGGAATAAGAGTAAGTTTAACGAGAAAACAAATAATATATCATATCAGAAACAAAATTCATACGTCTCTATGTGCTTATTGCATGATGACATACTTGTGTGTTTTAACTCTGTTAAGAGGTCTGATTAAAATCGAACTGTATAGTTCAACTCAAATATTCTCCATTTTTACATCGGACATATTGCAGGTCTGAGTTGAATTGAAACTGCTCGAACGATTTAAATAAAATTAATGACAGCAACGTTTATTTACAATAATAAAAACACGTGTATAGTCCTAAACAAAATATGCAATTTAAGTAATTTTTGTTTGATTTGAGATAATTTAGTAGGTTTTGCATCGGCTGCTTGATCAGGGAAAAAAAAAGGGAAAGAAAACCTAACTAATTAATCTTTTAGTTAGAATTAAAACACAATCTAAAAAGATTGTTTGGGAAATAAACTTCCATTATAGATGCCATAAGTTGTCGCTTTACACATCCGTGAAAAATAGACTAATTAAATGAGTTCACATGATCTGAGTTAACTCAAAATTTGAGACTTAATTAGTTAATTTGAGACGATTCGAACTGTCTAACATCAATCACAAGTAAGATTTATAGAATGCGAACAGCTTTAAAGTTCAAAACTAACAGTCCAAATTCTGACTAATTTCTTGATCTACTTGAGAATTTGAAGTTTATCAGTTTCTTACTCTAACAGGTCCAAAATTACAAGGGACCACTTCGCATTACTTTCCTTTCCTCTGCCCCACTTATATAAATTATAAAACAGACTCTATGATTCTACCGCGAAGAAATTTCTCTCAGTTGTCAAATGACCTCTAGTGTTAGTCAAGTATATGTCGTCTTTATATCGTAGGAAAACAACCTTTTTCTTTGTTAGAACAAATTGCAACTGTTGTGGGAGACTAATTGTTAGTGACGTGCTCACGGGGGAACAGTGTGGCCACCTCAACAGAGAATTTCGCATTTTTTTTTTCTTTTTGGAGGCACTGAAGGTTTTTTAGTGAATAATATTTGTATTTGAAATTGATTTTTTAGAAAATTTTATACTAAGATCGAAGTTTTTTTTCATCCGTATATAATTTCCACATAGCTCCCCAAAAAAAGAAATAAATTAATTAATAGCATGGACCGGAAATATTTTTCTATCCCTGGTTTAAACCGATAAGTTTTTTTTTTTTTTTTTACACTGGAATCGACCACAACATAAATATTTATTTTTATGTAACCATTTTTATTTTCCAAATAAGCTTTTTTTATTTTACAAATATGTGATCTTGGATCAAAATACTTTTGGGTCGGGAGAATCTGGGAATGATAAATAAGCCCACTAAGAAAGATCTTCTGGATTGCAGCCCACCAAATTAATTTTATGTATTACGCCATAAATACACATCATTCTTGTCTTCATTCATTACTATAATATAATTTTCTTCTTCCATATATATGCAGCCAGCGCAGTGGGGAGAGATGAACATGTGCGAAGCTGAGCAACGGCTATTGGCGAATGCACTACTCGACTGGTCGAATGAGCGCTTCGTTCTCCTCTCTGAATCATGCATCCCGCTATTCCCGTTCCCCGTCGTCTACAAGTACCTAATTGAATCAAAAGAAAGTTTTGTTGGCTCCTTTGATGACCCTGGCCCCCACGGTCGAGGCCGCTACAATCCTGGAATGGCACCTGAGGTGACCTGTCACTTGCTTACATTTATGTCAACAAAATAACTTTGTATTGCAATTTTGAAAAACTATCATTGCATTATTACATTTAGATAGTCATACTTCATTGTCAGTCATAAGCTAGAATATAAATAGAGAAAAAAGAAAATTCAGACCATGATTTTAACATATTTTACAGGTTGATATCTCTCAGTGGAGAAAGGGGTCTCAGTGGTTCGAGGTGCAACGAGCACTGGCAATCGACATAATATCCGACACTAAATATTACCCAAAGTTCAAGTGGTTCTGTAGGCCGCCATGCTACGTCGATGAGCACTACTTCCCAACCATGCTGACGATTGAGTCTCCTAGCTTGATTGCACGCCGAAGTGTCACCTGGGTTGACTGGTCGAGAGGCGGGTCCCACCCCGCAACTTTCGGCAAGGGGGACATCACAGAGGCTTTTCTGAAACGGGTTAAAGAAGATCAAAAGTGTCAGTATAATGGTCAGGAATCCTCGATTTGTCTTCTTTTCGCTAGGAAGTTTGCACCGAACGCCTTGGAGCCTCTTCTCGAATTTTCTTCGAGCGTTCTTGGATTTAATTCCAGCTAATTTTTGCATCATTTTTTTTGTTACGGATTTATTATTTTAATTCTCATATATAGAGACTCAGTATACATGTACAGCACTTCGTTTAATTATTATAGGCATACAATTGAAATAATGGAACAATTTAAAACTAAAAAGTGGCTGTGAGATTTCTTCATGCAAAATAACTTCGATTTAGTGCAAATGATCAGGTGAGAGGCTGAGAGCTGAAAAACAAAGTATAAACACTGTAACTCAGAAAATAAGGCAAAGTTAATTACACGAGCATCCTAGATTTTCTCACTTAATTTGGTTTACGGTTCGATCATTTACCTTATTAGTTATTAGTACGTACAGTGTTTGGATTGCAAAAGAAATCAGGCCCAGTAAAAATAAACAGGCTCGATATTTAATTGCCGTCAGTATTATTATGCATAGAATAGTAGTTGAAACTCTCCCACTCTAAATACCAGCATTACTAGGACAAGAACGGATCATTAATTATACGCTTGTTTCAGAGCCGAGGAGCCTTGTAGAAAGAATTGTTAATTACTTATTCCTCTGTTGCAAAGATGTAAAAGAAGCCGTAGTTTTATTAGTATGCTTCTAGCTGCTTAGAATTATGAAACTTATTGTGAAAGATTCATTGTTTCGTAATTTATCTAAAGTTAAATTGTGTAATTTGTTTGGAATTATGATTTATATTTGTTATCTATCTGAATTTTTAATCTCACGTGTGAACTCTATATGGTTTCAATGAATTGGAATTTATTATATTATGATTAGAAGTTGAGCTTCCACAAACTTTTCAACTCAGAGGTTAACAATTGTTAGCAATATTTGTATGTTCAATTTTATTTTTTTTTGTTAATTCTTGTAATTTCGTACTGCTACCTTTTGTGGTGTTAATTGTTTAAGTACTTAAAAATTTTAGCTCAAACAAAATTAATGTAAGTGCTAAGTTACAAGTAAAAACTCCAACCTGAATAAGTGTAGCTGTGTAGGTGCCACATTAGAGATGTTTTAGAAAAAAAAAATTAAAAACATAATATTGTTTTACAAACAAAAATAAACTAAACTAAATAAACTGTTTCGGTGCCACATTAGAGATGTTCAAATTATATAAAAGGAACAATGATAGTGTTAGTGATGCTTAGTAAATTACTAAATTATAAGCAAGATTTCTACAAAATAAGCATCGATATCACAACATCACAGCACGTACTGGGAAGAGGTGAAATCACAATATTGCAATATGTGACATTAATACTCGGTTAGCCCCGGCTAATAAACCCAACACTTTAGCTTTTACATAATAATAATCCCATAAGTTAACTGTAATATCCTATGAGACAAAAAGAAAAGCCTTTGCAAGACTATAACAAAGTAAATCTCTTGAGGCAACCATACATATTTGTGGAAGTTGTATGCTTCATCTATTGATTTAGATTCCATGCAGCCAATAAGTCTTCAACACCAGTATTATGGTTGATGTCATCCATCTGTCAAAGTAAATGGTGTCTTTTTTTTTTTCCCATCATGTGAAGTTAATTAAAGAAAAAAAAAATTTCCATGACTCTGGATATATAGATCTTTAGTCAGGCAGGCATGGCATCAAAACAAATTATATTGGACAGTTCTGTTAAGATATAGAAAAAATTTTTCTATATCAATAGATGAAGCATGACTCTGGATATATAGAAAAAAATTTCCCTTCTGTTAAGATTGAGTGCTATATAATAGATTTATATAGACTATATCAACAAATTATAATGCTCTACTATCCTACTCTAGCTGTAATATATTAAGGATTCGAAAACATGTTGTTGTAATCAGATAGTCGGTATCACTATCTAATTACCGAAAAAAACCTAAGATGATATTAAAATAATATGTATCTAAATTAGGCATGTCATTTTAGCAGTTAAAATTGCAGGCTTTGTAGCACATGTGTTGTTATAGAAAATTAAAAAGCCAAGTTTTTATAATCAAATAATAATAATAATAATAATAGATGCTAATCATTATCTAACTTTGCAACCATCAACTAACTCATCATTAAGGAACAAATGATCTAATATTATCGATAACATAATTAAATTAAGTTATTAAAATATCAACTTCTATGACATAACTCCAACATGCATATATTTTGTTTTATATTTATCACTTTAATTCTCTCTTTCGCCTCATTTCAAAATTTATTTTCTCAACTATGCCATTTCTCTTTATTTCTCCACTCTCTCTTTACTAGATAAGCTTTGCTTCTTCTCAATTTGAGTTTTTTCTTTGACTGGTGGCCACCCATTAGATGTTTGACTTTTGCCTTTGATGAATTTTAACATCGAAATCTCCTATCTCTTTTCTTGCACTCATTTCTTTGTTTTCACTGTGAGAGCTCTATTAGAGATTTTATTTCATTCAACATCTGAATCGTCTCCAAATTTTAATTTTCTTACTTCATTTCGAGTTGCTCATTCCCTCTTTATTTAGTAGTTTCCTTATGCAATTTGAAATTAGCACTCAAACCTCGACAAAATCTAGGATTTTTAAGGAACAATTCAAAATCCAGTCAATTTCAAAATTGGAAACAAAATTGAACAAACAAGGTATATTGCAATTTGAATTAAGTTCTCTTGATATATAGGGATGTAAAGATACATTATTTAATTATAAGGTGATAAAATAATCCAAGCATATAGGGAAAAAATCGATTAACCGTGCAAATGATCAAGATTAATTAAAACATACATATCAATAAAGGTCTTAATTGATTTACTCCAATATTTTATTTGATTCCGTCCTTCAATCAATATGAAAATATAATATGTTATTTTTGCTAGTCATATTATGCGTACATCATTTTAAAGCAAAAGGGGAACAATATGCACTCTTTATTGTATTTTTTTTGGGTTAGTAAACATATTCATCTTTGTTATAACAAACCTTATGTAAATGGACAGAGATACAATAATGCATGACCGTGTCATGCAACACACTCTTCACAACATGATATAACCACGCATTGTGAATTATTTTAATATAAAGTGATGTATGGGTTTATTAGCAATTAGTAGATGTCACATCTTCATTCGCCCCCAGAGTTCAAACCTCACGGAGTGACGGTCAGTACTCGCGCGTATTCAATCGAATAGTGACTTCAGCCCATTGGCTTCACAAGGGCTGGATCAATACTAGGCCGAAAATCGATGATGAAATTTGCATGAAATTAGCCGACAAGAATAGGATTTCATCGGATCTTCTCATGATTTCGTATAAAATATAGGCCGCTTTCTTGTCTCACTATTGATCCATAATTTTTTTTTTTGACATTATTTTTTTAAAGAAGTAGGATATCCTACTCCTTTCATCAACGAAAGAACAAAGAAATACTAAGTATAACTGATGTAATCACATAATCCGGAGGGAAAAAAAAAACAGAAATGCTTTCTTGTTAACTTTTGAGTATTTTGCTTGATATGCTCGAATTTTTTTTTTTAATGGATGATCATATTTCATAAGGGATAATTGGGCCCTTTTATAGGACTTGACCTTCTAATTGTATCGCTGAAGACGAAAGGGAGTAGTTTGTATGCAGCTGTTTTGAAACGTCGCGTCTGGAGTCTGGACTTCCATATCGTGCAGTGTGTAAATCTGTTTCTTTCCACATCCTAATTTTACAATTGAGTACCGTAAAAAAAAAGTGTAAATAATGTTAAAAATATAATTTACAATATTCATTCTTTTCCTACTTGGATTGAGATCTAAGAGTCTATAGAATAAATCATCTATTCTTTTTTAAATTTTATTTATTAATTTATTGATTTATTTTTGCTGCCAACGGCTCTGGTCAACTCCAAAATTTATTGACAAACTACAGGTCAAACCATATTTAGATTCTTATATTTTATATTTGAAAGGGAGGCGTTATTTATTTGGATAATTGGTCTTGATTTAAAGGCAGAAGGAATTCAATAGATAAGTACTACCAGTTTAATTTATTTCATATGGACAACATCCATGCTAGTCCCAATAATATTAAATTACTCCCGAACTCCATAACTAAACTAACTCCTCTTCCCAAAGCAGCTAAAGTTCAAAAAACTTTGTGCCTGAACTCGGAGAGAATCCTATGAAGTTTGTGCTAATTTACCACAGAAACTGTGCAACTTAAATGAATAAATGTCACCAGAGAACCCTCACCGCTTTCTTAAAAAAATGTCACCTGACAAAGACATGGTGCCAAGGTGGGGGCCATGCTATTTTGTTTTCTTTTCTTTTTTAAATTTTCATATGATATGCCAATTATGACTTGTTAAAATACAAGTTGTTACACGAATCTAAATTTTGTCTTGATACTACTGCATTTTATAGCCATATCCAATATGAACTGTGTTTGTTTATATCCTTATATTATTGCTCTGTTTCGTAGATTTTTAATTGGTAAGTTGATAGGAAAAAAAAAATAGAGGGTCAAGAGGTAGGCCATTTTTTGGGAGGTCGGTTATGGGTTTTTTCTTTTTTTTTTTAAGATGGATATATATAATAAGAACTGGTCGGATGTGACTGATAACGACTGTTCTTTAAAATTCTTATCGTGCCATATATGAATAAAGGAAATTTCTTTCTAGAATGATATTATAATGGATTGATATGTAGATGATTCGGTCATCTAAATAAAAATGTAATTAGGAACAATAATGATACCAACATCCTGTGAGTCACGGTGAATCAACAAACAAAAGAGAATTGTAAAGGCATATATTGATTTAATTCTAAACGAAAGATATTTGATCTTGCTATTCATGAGTACTTCACATTCGCTATTAGTTGTCAGTTGTTATTTAGCATCACTAGATTACTAACACAGATGGCTCTTAACACTTCATCTTAACAGTTCTCATTTTTCTATACATTTTCACAGTCGCTATTATCATGAGAAATGCATGTTGCAATGATCTCATTTCTTCCTGAATTCAGAACCGAATAATTAATATATTAAACACAGATGTATAGTCTTAATTTGGAGAAAAGAGGCAATTTTTGTGTATGATCGTTCTTCAATTATTTTTTATACCTTACGTTTCGATTTTGTTTAATTACTTTGGCATGTTTACTCTTGCTTTAAAATTTAAATAGACAGTTGAAGTGTGGCCCAAAAAAAGGTGAACAGGATTCCGTCTAGTTCAAACCAAGCATATTAATAATTTGTATCATATTGGCTGAAATTTCAAAGTCACACAATGTCATTAGCTACGTCTTTTGAGAGCTAAGTCATGACCTCAGGTGAGATTAATTTTATATCATGTTTGAAGAAGATTATAATATATTGTTACGAGATGTACAGCAGCAAAAGACTACTTTTGCTTAATATAGTAGAGAAATTGTATATTCAAAATGTTATTGCTTGATGGTCGCAAGTTTGAAAAGTATTGCTTAATGACTACTTTCTAATACATTTTCTGTTGTTTATTCTTGGAATTTTAATTTGGCTCAACTGGGAATTCCAAACAATGTCGTTATGTCAAGCCACAAAAAAATGCCCCTCCATATTGACTACGACCGTGTTTGAAATGGGAAATGTTAAAAAGGTATTCACACATGTAGCTTGCCTGCAACCGCAGATGAGCAATTTAAATTTAAACGTGTTTCTTTTTCCTAAATTAATTAAATTTAACGTACATACGTGAAACGTTTTTCTTAGTCTAAATCTGCAATAGAGAGAATAAAAATCTAAACGTACGTATGGTCTCAATTAAATTAATTTTTTTTCATACATATATTTTTCAAATACCAAAATAATCATAGACATAATATGTAAACCAGTATATAATATTTAGTAAATAATTACAGGTAGAATCAGTATATATTGATGTCAACGGATTCATAAAACATAATTTCATTATTAATAAATCAATTACATCATCAGTAATAAATCTATGTTAACACAATAAATTTAAAACTTTAATCACTGCTTCTGTCGCTGGTACAACTCAATCTATACCCAATCTTCAACAAAGACCCACCTATACAATTCTAGTTGGTCAGATTCTTTCCTCAAATACTCACCTTTCAACTAGACACGAGTTTTGAGTATTACAATCTTTAACAAAGAAAAATTGTAAGAAAAAATAATTGTCCAACCAGTTAACAAAGCGACTTTTTTCAGTCTCTAAGTCATGCTTTTTGAGCCAGTTGGACGCCTTAATTTCTAATAATTGCAATTTATTAGTTTTCTGAAAATAGAAGTTTGGTCTTAGTGGCGATCAGAATGCAGTCTTCTATACAGTAAAATAATAATTAGGCAAGGGACCCAGTGTGCAGCAACTTACTACACAATTAACACATTGCAGCCGCCACAGAGATTAAAATAAAACGAGAGGCGCGGAGCTAGCGGAGTCCAAAAAGGCAAAATAGCTGGGGAACCACCGAACCACTCTAAAGTAACAAACACTCAGTTTTTTGTTAGTTACTAAATTAAACAATTTTAAATTTTAAAGCCTCAGTTCTCTCCAGTTGTACTCCAGTCTCAGTACAACTGGAGAGAAAGTAGTATCTAGTTATGAATTGAAAATTATAACTCGGTTGACTGAGTAAGCTAACTCCTTCAAAATAAATTAAACATGCAACTAATTAAGAAAAAATGAACAAGGATATACTAATGGAACAACTTGTAATTCTTCTAAGATTCCTGTGCTATCAATATCAATTTTCTTATGTACAGTTCTTCTAAAAAACAAAGAACAAAATGAAACAAGAGAAGGAAGGGAAATAAAGAAATTCTGAGATCATTCTTTTGGTACCCTGAGATTGGATCTCAACTTTGATCCGCCTCTCCAAAACAGGACCAACTTTTTTCATGTTTTATTTTTTCTTGGTGTAATCTGCTTCTAACTGTCGTTTATTTTATGTACACACTTGTACTAAAAGGTGAAGAAAAGAACCAAAATTTCCCCAAAGAAAAGAGAACAACTTCCTAATCTGATCATCATCATTTGATCTTCTTCTTCTTTTCCTCATCGGTTTTGTCTCGTAGCACCCAATATTTGCCATAGTTGCTCCCATATTCATGGTCTCTCTTGCCATAGAAATGCAAGAAAGCTCCCAAAAACATCCCATTGAGCATGGAATTGACAATCCAAGCACCAATTCCGCTACAACCTCCTTTACCAAAATGCATGAAGAGAAACCCAAAATGGCAAAAGAAGTTACAGAACAGCATCAGGAACTGACAGCCCAACACAACCGGTGCCGACCCAGTTGCAACCGGCAACCCAACACCAGCCCAGAACCGATACCCGAAAACCACGGCATATGCAAGTGTGGTAGAGAGGATAGCAAGCACCTGGAACGATTGCGAGAACTCCAACCAGAGGAAAGACATGGCAACGAGAGCGCCATGAGAGAACACCCTGGCAACCGGGGCCTGTCTCCGACGAAGGATTGCGAAGTAGGCACGGAAGAGGTGAAGGAACCGAGAAAGGTAGAAGGCGTATGACCAGAAGAACACTCGACCCGACGGGCGGGTCCCGGGAGGGAAACACAACAGCCACTGGATCGGGGAGTTGTGGGTTCGGCCCCGCCATGCCCACCGAGTGTCGCGGATCTCAGCTACGGTCGATAGAAGGATGCCGAGAAAGATAACCCCAGAGACCATCGCCATTAGAAGGGAATGAAGAGCTGGGATTGGGCCGAGAGGGATTGGTCGTTGGCGATTGAAGAGGGAGAGGATGAGGTGGAGCGCCATGGCTGAGAGGAAGTAGATGGAGAGAGAGCAAATGAGGAAATACCATGTGGAGCCGAACAATTGGTCGGTGCTCCATCGGAATCCGACGATCGCCGGATGCTCAGATAGCCAGTAGTTGATGTCGCGAATCATTGGAGAGGATCCAGCCTCGTTTTATGACAGATTCGGTTGTGCGCGTAAGGTGTTCGATGAAATGCGGCGTGTGAGGTTTGTTTGATTTAATTCTAAGCTGAGATTGTATGGGGAAGGTCAGGGAGGATTGAATGGAGGTGTATATAAAGAGGCGAGATATGAAGAGAGGGTTTCGAGAAGGGAAGGGTGAAATGGTAAATTGGACAGAGATGGAGAGTAGCAACGATAAAAGGGGAGGTGCTGAATTGCTGATTGGCACTCTTGGACGGGGAAAATTGACCAATTTGTACTCTCCATTTGTTTTTATTGGATGGATCCTTTTTATGAATGACTATTTTAATGTAATTTTTATTTTTATGTGGAATTTTTTAAATAAGATTAAGGGGGAGATTAATGAAAAATAAAGAACATAATTAGTGAAGGTTGTGTTCCAAACTTCCAATGGATGGATTATGGATACCATTTTGATATTAGCTCAGCTATTCTTCTAGAAATTCATTGGTGATAATCTATTTTCTAGCATCTAACGTAATCAAAGTAAATGAAATAACATGGATGACAAATAAACTGGTGGCATAGTCTAGAATTTTTTGACAAATTATGTAGCAGTGTACAATGTATTTAAGTCTCTTTTAAGTTTCAACAAGTTATTATATTATTGTATATTATTGACTATATGAATGTAGGGGACATCTTTAGTATCAAAATACATGAAAAAGGCGTAGCATTCCTTATCCTGGTTTTGTAACGGATTAATGTGTTATGCAAATTTTGATCATGAAAAAAGTATCCATTTTAAATAGCCATAAAATATTGAAACAGCTGAATATACATGCTACATTTCTTGTTTGTTTAAGTTATTTTGCTTTAAAAATTTTATTTCTAAATATCGTTACATAAATAATTAATTTTTACTTCTTAGTTCTAGAAGCAGTTCTAAATAATTTGCACTAAAATGCGGCAGAGATATTATTAATTTATTTTTATTTTAGTTTTTTTGAAAAAAAATTGCATTTCTTTTTTGTAGTGTACATTTGAGGAGAAATCTTAGAAACGTTGTTATGTACTGTAAGTTATCTTTTACATTAATAAATCAAATCAAAATTCAACTATTTAGGAACAATATAGATTTGATCTCTTTACCTTCTGCTGAAACAACATAAAATCTCATAATTATATATAGTAAACAAGCATTGATCATTACAGTAGTCAAGCTCGATATATTGATTTTATTACATATAATTTGATTGTTAAAGCAAAAAGAAAAAATGCAGCCTTAATTTGTTTGAAAAAATTGTCAATCAATCCCTTATTATTCGTTTTTATATTCTTTAGTATATCCTAGCTCTCTACCATAGACTCATAGAGCAATTACAGTAGGTAGAGGATAGTATAAAAATAAACTTTTTTCCCAAAAAAAAAATAAAAAATCCCTTCTCTATTTTTGTAGTTTATGTTGTTTCCACCCCTTACATGTCCAGTTTCGGACAAATGGTGAACAGAAAGGGAAGACCGGACTGACACTCGTGGGGACAAAAAAGACGAAAATTTTGTTTGTTTCGGTGCACAGTGGACCGGGCGCGTAACCGGAGGATTCGCTCGTGTGGTCGGTGCACCTGTGCCCGCGTGCGCCTGGCGTTTCTCTCGGAGCGCGTTTTTTATTTTAGTTTTATTTTTGTTCGTTTAAAAAGATTCTAGAAACTAGTTTTGCTGGTTTTGTTTGAATTTTTTGTCCTGTTTTTATCTGCATGCCGTTAAATTGTAGAGGCTACAGTTGGTATCTGTCCTTTACGAGACAAGAAGGACGCTTCTGTTGTCACTTATAATTCGCGAGGCTTATAATGTTATTTTAACACGCAAAGATATAATTATTTTCTAACGCTCGAGATGTTGAAATATTCCACCTCTGTGTATACTGTCTAATATACATATACATTTCTTTTTTTTGTTATGTTTCTCAAATTAAATTAATTAATAGTTTAGGTGTGTTTTCTGTCATTCAATTTGATTTAACTTGGAACTCATTTAATCATTATCAATCAATTTTAAAATAGAACAATCTCAATTTTACGATATTTTAATAGGGAATTGTTTAGAGTCATCCCCTCATTTGTCATCCCATGTCATCCCATGTAAATCACTCCCTACCATACCAAAGAATAAATCTCTCTCTCCCTCTTTTCAGTACAGCTCCACCTCTTCTCCTCCGATGTCCGATCTCCGTTTCTCCGCCTCCCCGCCTCCGCCCTTCCTCCTCCGCCACCCCTCCTCCTCTCCTCCTCCGCCGCCCCTCTGCCTCCTCCGCCTCTCCGCCTCCGCCGCCCCTCTGCCTCCTCCGCCTCTCCACCTCTCTGCCTCTCCGCCTCCGTCCCTCCTTCTCCGCCGCCCCTCCTCCTCCTCCTCCTCTCCTCCTCTGACATCCGCCTCTCTTCCTCCGACGCCTCTCCTCTTCCTCTGACCTCCGCCTCTCCGACTCCGCCTCTCTTCCTCCGATCTCCGACTTTCGTCTCTCCTCCTCCGATCTCCGCCTCTCCTCCAACCTCCGTTTATCCTTCTCCCTCTATCTATTACACGCACAAGTTATAATAAGAAATCTGATTGTTATAATAAGATATCAGATTATTATAATAAGTGATCAGATTGTTATAATGAGATATCAGATTGTATAATAAGGGATCATATTGTTATATTATAATAAGGGATCAGATTGTATAATAAAGGATCAGATTGTTATAATAAGTAATCATATTGTTATAATAAGTGATCAGATTGTATACTAAGGAATCAGATTGTTATAATAAAAGATCAGATTGTATTATAAGGGATCAGATTGTATTATAAGGGATCATATTGTTTTAATAAGAGATCATATTATATAATAAGGGATCGGATTGTTATAATAAAAGATCAGATTGTATAATAAGAGATCAGATTGTTATAATAAAAGATCAAATTGTATACTAAGGGATCAGATTGTTATAATAAGAGATCGGATTGTATAATAAGGATCAGATTGTTTTAATAAGAGATCGGATTGTATAAATAAGGGATCAGATTGTTATAATAAGGGATCAATTAGTGCTTCCAACATCCTTTCCATTTTTAGTTGGGATGACAGGGGATTGCAAATTAGGGGATTGCACTTATAACACCCTATATGATGACATAAAGTTTATATATTAAGTAAAATTTGACATACGCTATCTTTAAACGATCAGCAAAGCGCCTATAATTTTTTTTTTTTAATGCCAATCGTCATAAGGAAAGATATCATATCTACAAATGCACGCTAAAACTATGTAAGTTTGAAAATAATATTTTGACGTATTGCTATAGCGTTATGTCAAAGTATTAGAAGATCAATAATTAAAAAAGGTTGTAGGTCTAAGTGAAGGGCGACTTAATATTGTCATGTAACGTTACTATAAATGTCGCATTCAAATAAATTGATATTGCACTGATCGACTTTTTGATGGATTATGAATAACAAAATAGCAACTAATAGCTAACATAATAATAATGTTCTAACGGAACAAATGAAATTTTCAAAAAGACCTCCATTCAAAATTTTAAAAATACTAAAGCTCAATTTCACATCGAAATTTTGGACATTTTCTTTCATTAACCGAGGATAAGGGCAATATATATATAACAATTTTCCAAAGGAATGCAAGGAGAGTGTCCGGGTATAATTTTGTATTTTTTTGGTAAATATGTCCTGAAATAATTTCGTCAAACGGCACTAAACACAAATTTGTTTTGCCCTTAGAGGAGTTACCTCTTGAAAGTTATGTCCATGTAATTCAACAAACTTGCAATTGTATTCTGTTCTCAGAATAGTTTGAGGTTTTGAATTTCCTTCATTTCACTTCTAGTAGTAACGACTGATTCAGAGACAAACAACAAAATATTTTTCTAATTTCTATGTTTATATATTTTATTCTTTATAAAACACATTTATGTGAGGCACTGAGGCTTAAGCACAATTCAATCCCGACCGGCTTTTTAACTTTTCTAACTTTAGATAATAATAATTTTTTTTTATCCTTTAAGAATAATTCTGGGGCCAATAAATGGTACTGCAATAAATAATAAGTTCAAGTATCGTCCTTATGAAAACGACCATAAGGCAGAAAAAAAATCATAACATGGTTTTAATAAAACTTGAAGTCCAAAAAATATATATTTAGCATTTCTGCCGGCGTAATGAAGATCTAGATCTCAATAAATTGAAAGTAACAGATTATACGGTTTCCATATGAGATGGATCTACAAATTATAATCCTTAAAAAAGTTAGAACTTAGAGAGCATCATAAGCAGGGAGCAAATGGAGCATACGTGCCCTTGAAAATGTCCGATGCACATTTAGATTTACAATTTCCATCATCAAATGCATTAAATTTTGATCATTTAGCTGCCTTCTGGTTATAAAAAAATAAAAATAATACAGCTGCCTTCAATTTTTCTTCTTTATTTAAAAATAAACAAAATCCAACTGATATGGATTCGTTATGTGCCCAAAATACTTGATAACCGTTGACTGTCTTTGGGATATTCATCTTAAAATTTCATCTTACATGAGACTCGCTCTTTAATTGGCTATAGAGTGCTGCCCCCCCACCCCCCCCCCCCCCCCCCCCACCACCCACCCAAAAAAAAAAAAAAAAAAAGGTATAGAGAATAAATTCTAAACTACGAGTTAATTGTTGGTCCCCGCCACCCCGGATTCATTTAAATGTAATTCGTCTAAGTTTGTCACATATATGAAATATTTATTGGAGAAATGTACATCTTCAAATTCCACCTGTCATTAATCTCGCGTCACACATCGTTATTAAGTTTGAGGTGTTAATTGTCCTCCTGGTAGGTGTAAAATTTTAAGATAATGATTACTTTGTCTAACAAAAAGCAAGGTCCGAATTAATAATTAATGATTATCACACTTTCTTTTACTATTTATAAAGGTGGTTATTTGGCGGAACATGAAGTTTCATGAGCGATCGCTTCTCAAAAATATGGATATTTGTGCTAACTTTTGTTCTTTTTCACCTTTTTAGCATAAATATGGATATTAAAGTTAAACCTAACTAGTGTTCTCAGCATATAAAAAAAGATGCTTTTGGCAAGCTGTCAACATTTCTGATCATTAAATTTCGTCCCGTTACATCCTTTTTTTCAAGGGCATGTGTTGCAGATGCTGATGCCGTCGCACTCGACAATTATATATTATTAATTACAATCAATGAATAACATCAGAGAAGATATGGGGAATAACATATTGAGAAATGAAAAACACGGATTATTTGCCCAAACCAACACAAAAAACAAGCTATTATTATGAAAATAACAAATAAAGCAAATGAGGGACGAGGATTATTTGTGATATGCTTCCTCACTGCGATTAATAGTAAGAACCAAAGAGGAGCAAATAATGATTAAAAACGCTAGCAACTAGCAACTAATTAGCACGAGGATACCTAAAAATACAACTAATTAGCAAGTACAACCATTCCTAACTACGTACGCTAATATCATTGTAGGAGTCGGACAAATCTAAAGGCTAGTTAGGCCTGATCAAAATCCTCTTTTAAATATGGGATTTCATTTCATTAAAAATTTTCTAATCAAAATGAATGAATTTAGTGTCATTTAGTTGGAATTTCTATGTTATTAACTCCAACGAAATTTTGAGAAATCAATCGAAATGAAATAAAATCTCGCGTAAAATACATTATGATCAAGGCCGTAGTCTCCTTTTGTTGTTCTTTGACATGCTACAATTTCTACTTTCCTAACTACTAAGAGTCATTTTTCAAAATATTTAAATATAATAAAAATTATCTTAAAATAATAAAACTTGGGTTTCTGCAAAAACTTACATGAAGAATACCTTTGACACATTGAATCGCCCATTTAATTAAAAAAAAAAGAACAGAGAGATAAATATCCCTCCAATACCGTAAAACAATACCATCGTTGTTATCACAAATCATTTAACTAGTCAACAGTTTGATCAGCGAATAATTCTATTAATCGATACTCCAACAATCAATTTTTTTTTATTGCATGGAACTTTTAATGGTGCTCCGATGAACTTTCAGGATGATCGGGAGAAACCGCCTGAGGTCCAATAAATTTTTTTTTTTTTTCAACGCGACAGTCCCGCGAAAAATTACCGTAGCATTGCTAGAGTTCAGTCTATATGTTTTAGTAATTAGTTTAAGGTACAGTAAATTTTTGTTGGCTTACAGTTTAACATTCATTTATACAGTACTATTTTTTTTAAAAAAAAAATCGGTGGTTATTAAAATTTTAACCTCTATAACAACTTATTATCTGAACTTTGTTTTATTCTTCTTACTCTGCCAAAAATCAAACGTTTGTGTACTTTCTATTTCATAGACTAAAATTTGAAGATACAAACGATAACTTCAGCACTCCAATAATTAGCTAAGCTTATGCACTGATTAATTTGAACAAAAAAAAATAACTTAATCTGATAGAAATTAAAATTAAACAATTACAAGTAATTTAAATATTTAGGGGAAAAAAATTGAAATTTGTACTGCGTAAATTTGATGAAAAATAAAGTCACTGTGATAGCTGAGCTACATCCAAAATATCTCGCGTTGGATGTAATGATTTCAGTGGTTATGTCAAATCTAATCGTCTATATAAGGTTAAAGTTGTCCTATTTTGTGTCTACTCCATATACATGATACATCCTTTTACTTCTGAGGGCAATAAGCGGATGAATAAAGAAAGATATAAGAGAAAGTACGCACTATTATAATTTTGGACACAATTGACAAAGTAACCACTTACACTGCAAAAGAAGACAATAGAGAAAATGTGTATGTCATGCTACGACATGCACGCAGAAGTAACATAGGGTGTGTTTGGATGGGATGGGATGGGGTGGGAATAAGGAATAAGCCCCTTATTTCTTATTCCGGTGCCAAATCAAACACCATGGGAATAAGGAATAGAGGTCTATTCCCGGCCTAATTCTAATTCTAACAAAATATTAGAATTGGAATTAGGAATAAGGATTGGCACGAGACTCTAAATCCGGCCCCCTATTTCTTATTCCTATTCTTATCCGGCCTCTATCCAAACACACCCATAGCTCGTTAGCTGTGTAATTGTCTGTACTTTTTTTTTTTTTTTTGAAAGAAGCTACCTATGAAAATATCTGAACTTGCTAAATTCTCTGTTTTACCTTTTGACCCCTTGGTCCGAAATAGACATGTGATTTACTATGCAAAAATTTGAGTAAAATATCATCACCTCCTATATAATACCCTGAAAAATCATTTAGTGTTTGTAATAAAAAGTTAAAGGTGATATGGATTGGTGGGTGTTTTTTTCCTCTACCTACTAGGAGACTACTAAAGCATTTAGGAATGTGTTGATTAATCAAAAGTTAATACGACAAAACGCATTTCAAATCCATCCATTTCACTGCTAATTAAGTTGGGATTGGCTTTCAACCTACGGATACGGAGATCGGTGTATCAATATATTCCAT
Organism: Rhynchospora tenuis; assembly: GCA_027725995.1. NCBI lineage: Eukaryota > Viridiplantae > Streptophyta > Magnoliopsida > Poales > Cyperaceae > Rhynchospora > Rhynchospora tenuis. The sequence goes on from CM050889.1 coordinate 30,209,236, forward strand.
TTCTACTCCATCCGCTGTCAAGTGTATTCGTTAAAAAAAGTCATAAAATTTAACAATAAGCCCTATATAAAATTGTAGTTTTTGTAACAGCACCCTGTTTCCTGACTTTGGATATTATTAGATCTATAAGGGGCCCATGTAAATTTTCTGTTAATTTAGACATGCATGCAACCTTAAATATTCAAATTGATCAAAGATTCCTTACAAATAATTTTTTTTTTCTTTTTATTGAAGGTCGATAAATGAATATATCATAACGATCATTTCCTTCATGTAATGGAATTAAAGGCTAATTTTATTTTGTTTTTTTTTTATCTTATTAATTTTAATGTGCCGTGCCAGCAGGTTCGGCATGTCTCACGTGTACAATACGTTTTATATATTTTTAATATGATTTATTTCCTGTAATAATCATTAAAATTGTGACAACTAATTTTTTTTTTATATTAGCAGATATTAAACCTAGAGAAATAGAACAACTTTTTTTTTCTAATATTTGTTATTTTCGCTAAAATATCTTCTTTAAATCAAGAAAACTAGAAAAAAGTTTTAAAAATAGTACATATTTACGCTATTGATTCATCATAACTCTAAAACTTGTAATTTTTACATTTCATAAAAAAGTTTGCAAAAATAAATATATATTTTTCAAAAATATTATTTTGAACATGCGATTTGCCTGGTTATGTTACGTAACACATAGCTGTCAAGCTTCTTAGCATAACACGTAACACATATCATATCTTCAGTGCATCTTATGGTACCTTGTCATGTGCAATATCATATGTTCATAGACGAAACATAATATTTTATTCTTTATTTCTTAGGGTAATTTTATCTCAAAATCAAATTATTATTAGCGTTTTTTGTCCAATGAAAAAACATATAATATATTATTTGTCGAATATATTGCTTATTATTTATTAGAGAAACAAATCTTCCTTTTTTTATCATGTTTGAACTCGAGGCACAATATGGACATAGACTTTTCTAAAATAGCTACCGTCTTTGAGGAGTTGAACCTCGCTTGAGAATAAATTTTTGACGGGTTTTTGTAAACCTTATGATTATCTGATGCTAATATCAATTTGTTAAGGGGAAAACAATGAAATACAGTACCTGTTGTATCATCAATTTAGGCCATAGAAAATAAATGCATGACCTAAGCCATGATATAATTGCAAGTACGCCTCCTGAAATTACCAAAGAGCAATAGGTTATAGGTATCTTTATTTTAAGAGGATTTTTCTGGTTTCTATATTTTGTGTGTTTTAAATGTCTCTAAATTCATTTATTATTCATTATTTTAAAATAAAAATTTTAAATATTGAATCCAAATAGTTTATATTATATAATTTTAATGAGTGATGTATTTTCCTATAGGGTTTGTAACTTTTAGAGTTCATTTGATACTTGATCGAGAGATGAAGAGTTCAACAAATGTTGTTAACTATGATGCGTTAATTTTAATACGTTCATATTTTTTCATATAGTTGACTATTAAATGAATTTCAAAACTTACATGGAAATATATCACTCGTCGAGTTGAATAATACCAATAATTTGATTTGAAATTTAGATTTTTAATTTAGAAAAAAATAATTAAAAAACGATTTCAGAGACATTTGGGACATGAAGATGTGACCACCTTCGTATTTTAATTACCAAAGTACTCTTAAACTAAAACAATTATGTGTCTTCGTAAGTTGTCTGCTAGAAATTCATATTGGTCAATAGACGAAGAAGCACGAAATCTAGAAGCTATTGCCAATGATAAGCCAAATTGAGGGAATATTTGCTTTTAGACTGGTCAATCATTACGTATTGACACAATTACAAATCTACAATATACTAGTGCCAGGGAAAAATAAAATCTTCTACAACTTTTCTTTTTTGAAAGCATTTCCTTTAATTGTTCTGTCAAACGTCTTTCGAGGTTTTCAAATATTCATAGAAGGTTGGTTTTGGGTCAAGGTATTTTTCAACAACCGAATGGTCTTTCATCGCTTTCGGGTCAGTCTGGCAGAACCTAAATTGTGCGCCGTTATCTTGTTTTTTCTATTTCTTATTTAATTCCCTTCAATTCCTCCTAATTTGAATCCTTCAATCCACTTGGAGTCTATACTTTTGGTAATCATAACGGACATTGCAAAATGCAAATGAATATTAGACTCATACGGTCTGGTACAAATTATCCACATCATTTCAGAAACTTCTAAATGTGCGCATGTCATAGTATTGGGTACGGACGCGGTATGTATTAATCTATAATCAGACATAATATGACAAAATGTCGACTATGTTTTATATATGCTGCAGAAGCTATCCTGATTTATTTACATTTTTTGTTATCTCATGTTGGCGTTTATTTACTAAAGAAATATAAATTATAAAGTAGTTTTGACCGACTTTACATGAAGCAGATATTATATTATGGTTCGGTCACGGGCGGTGCTGTATGGGTTCCTATTTTATGTTTGATTGTTTGGTTGATTAGATTTCCGTTTGATGATGTGTCTCTCTCAATTCATGGAATATTGGAATACTTTTGCAGCGAGTGGCGACCCAGTTTTAAAATTTTCATCTGAGCCGATGTTGATCCAATTCGATATGATCCAAAATTTTAGAAGTCTGGACAGAAGTAATCGAATCCGTTATATCCTTTGTAAACAAACACTTTATGTTCCTACTTATTTCCAACAAGATCGGATCAGATCCGACCTTCATATCATATATCATATAATCCAATAATATTTTGAAAGTTAAATAGACTGAAATTCAACTCAAAAGTTACAAAATTTAATTTAATATAAAGTGACCAAGTCGAGCAAACTCGAACGCAACCTCATGTTTTTATTACCGTACCGGATATCGAAAAATGTTGATAATACCGAAAACTGAACAATGACCGAAACGAAGGTGGACTAAATATCTAAAGAATTTGGAAAATATCAGATTTCGGCCACTGAGCCGTTAGATGTCAGTATGGTATTAAAAACACTGCCTGACGCAACCTATTAGTAATCGGAAAACTTTTAAAAGTCGACGAACTAAAACCCAACCAATTTGACTCGTGATCTCGTAATATGTTAAAGTCAATCTGATCCAACTCGAATTTAATCTGTTACGATCCATCTATAAGACGGGGTATTAATTTTATTCTACAATAACCTGTTTTCTTTTAGTCAATGGATAATTAAACTTGTGGCAGTAGCATTCCCTTAAAAGTATATTGTTCATAAAATCTTACTTCCTAGTCTTCTAGAATAATGATTCCTAAATAGAAGATACGATGAACAATTGTTATGTCGTCATGATTCAACCTTTTTCAAATTTATTACCGGCACGCTGCTTTTGTGTGGGGATAAGATCAATAAAATCGGCTAGAAAAAAAATGTGAACATTGCGTTTTAGAACCACACATTAAGATATCGAGTTATTCAAATTATGTACTTATCCAGCAAGCCATTATTTGACATGGTAATCTGATAATCTCATCTAATACAGTAACATCGACTTCTGTTTTTAAACGCACAACATCGACTAGTTCAGAAATTTGAATGAAAAGGATGTGTATTCAATGTTTGTTTTTTTAGAATGAATTTAGGTATAGATAAGTGTTTCATATTCCTCCTTTTTTTCTTTCAATCAATTTAAATTTTAGTACGATTGTTAAATTAGGAATTTATTAATTAACGTTCAGAACTTATGAGAAAATAAGAGTTTGTTCAACATTCAGTTTTTTGCTTCAGCTTAATTGTTTGGTTCTTTCATTTCCTTCATCAAAGCTTCATTTCTCTCAAGACTCGACTTCTCAGGAACTTCCGTGACATGTGAAAAGATGCCTCCCGTCTCTGTAATTCCATTATTATTTCTAATTGGAATAACATAATTTGTTATTAATTTGGGCATTCCAACTTAAACTGAATTTATTGTGTCAGAAAAAGTTAATTTTTAGATATTATCAGCAAATTAGTCACATGAGTGTATCTGAGATCAGATGAAAAGGACAGTAAAAACATATTTTATTAACTTATTTGAGTTCATAATAACAACACATACAGATGCAGCCTCCTAAAATCTGAAAGTTAATTTCACAATTTTCATGTGTTTTAATGTTCTGGCACGACCATAACAATATGGACAGACATACATGGGAATTTAATTATTAATGGGCCTTACAGGCTGTAAGGCCCAACATTGTAGGGACATCTTGTTTAGCAATTACCACATTCGAATAAGGTGAAACTTAGAATTTTGTAAAGAACTTCTCTGCATAAATCAACTTCCAAAATAGGTTATTGACAGGGAAACAATCAAACAAAGAAATACAAGCCCCCCTAAATATAAAATCTCAATGAATCCATTTATTAAATTCTTATTCAGGGCCCAATACTGTTGTCACACATCACACATGCTTCCTCATACATAGGGTCCGTTCTACTAATCCGCCCAAGTTTGTAAACCTATCTTCATCCTATAACCAATCAAAATCCAACACGTGTCCTCCTACTATTTGCTGAAAATACGTACGAAAAACACAACACTTTTCCCAGAAACGGCGTTGAGAATCCACAAGTCAATATAAAATAGACAAAGAACAATCTGGACCACGCGAAACTGTCGCGAAGCTTCCCTCAAGTTTCCTTTCCTTAAAATCTGAAATCCTTCTCCCCATTTTAGTTTTGACAGAGAGGCAATAATTAAATAAATCGACTGATCTTAACATCATTGGAAGTATCCAGTCATTAGGAAGCACAGAGTTATGCAAATTTTCAGTTTTATATATAGAAATCTATTTCAGAATAGAAAGGTCGGGATTCTAGTTAAAATTATACAATAAAAAAGGGGAAGACTTCTCCGAAGGCCTCTCTCATTTGGGGTTTTTTCTCTTTGCGACATTTTGAGGTAACGAATTTCCCTTTCTTCATAACTTCATTCGATTATGTTTCAATTTTCTAATTTGATGTCATGTTTGATCGATTCTGATCTTACGATTGCGCCGATTTGACTTGCTTCCCTTGGAGATTTCTGTAATTGGTGTTAAAACTGTCGCTATTGTGCCTCCCGTTTAGGTCGATGTCAATTTATGTTAATTTTATTGAGATATCATGTTTTTTTTGCTTAATTATTTTGGGTTTTAAGTTTTAACCCAAAAGAACTCCTGTTACGTTATTGATCTAAATTTTATCACCAATTCCTGTGCAAATAATCGAAATTTTGCATGATCTCGGACTGAAATATGTAATCAATCTGAAATAATAAACACTTACAAGAATTCTTCTCTGCAGTTCAATATTCTAGGAAAAAATAAAGGAATGTCAAGCAGCTTTAGCGGATCCACAAGCACCAACCCGAACCCGGCTTGTTCCTCAAGCAATGACTCAACTGATGGATTTTCTTGCAACATTTGTTTTGAACTTGCACAAGACCCGGTAGTGACCCTATGCGGCCACCTCTACTGCTGGCCATGCCTCTACAAGTGGTTGCGGGTCCATGCCCGGTCCCCTGAATGCCCGGTTTGCAAGGCCTTGGTGGAGGAAGAGAAGCTTGTGCCTCTATATGGGCGTGGCAAGAACCCCACTGACCCACGATCCAAAACTGTACCGGGAGTTGAAATTCCACATAGGCCTACTGGACAGAGACCACCAACTGCACCCCAACCTGACGCAAACGCAACCCCAAACCTGAACCCGTTCCACAATGTGAATTTTGGAGGGGGTTACAGTTTTGGGTTCGGGACCTTCGGGTTGTTTCCCATGTTAAGTTTCCAAATTAATGGGTTTCCAGGTGCTGGTTATGGATTCGGTGGTGGGTATAATCAGTTTGGGTATGGCAATCCGCATGGTGTTCATGTAGCGCATGCGTACAGGCATAATACACCACGAGATCAGCAACAAGACAGAACTCTCAAATTGTTGCTTATAATTGTTGGTGTTTTGGTTGTGGCTAGCCTTATTTCATTCTAGCCTCTCTGTGCTTTTATTTTGTTTTGGATCCATTGAGATGGTACTAATTTTCTATGTTGATACGATTATGAATTGGTAATGAACAGAAAAAAGTTGTTCTCTTGTGTGTAATGCATCTGTCAGTTTGGTACTGTGTTTGTGAGAATTGAGATATAAACATTGCTGTGTAAGAGGATCATGATAGTCGTAATACTTTTGTTATACCAGATCAATATTTTTAATTTGTTGTTAATTGCTGTAGGAGTGGTATTCAATTTATTAAATTAATTAAAGTATGAATTTTAAATATTATTAGCTCCAAATGTCCAAAATAACCAATTCTACCAGGGAATGTTATTACCTACTATTAAAATTTGTCTGAAGCATGCTAAAAATTTGTTTAGAATCTGATTAACCATTGGCATGAATTTGCACAATGCCACAATCTTCCTTTAAAAACTGTGTTGTTTTTATGCAGCTCCGAAAGGATGAGAAATACTATTTTAAACTTGCAGTTCCACTTAATTATACTGTATTAAATTTCGCAACAGGCGCTGTATCCAGTGTTATGCACCTGGAGGCTCTGCTGGTGCTATATATTAATCAATACCAAAACAGTACCACATCATATCGGTGCAGGTTCCCTTGTAAATGAAATATATTTATTAGGAATGAATAGTTAAGTCTTTTGTATGTTTTAAATCGACATACATCATCTTTTAGGCTTGTACAAAAATGCTACCTGTCTTGTACCATTGGTATAATTATTATTATTATTATTATTATTATTATTATTTTCTGTTACATGTTGATGTTGTGAGCACTTAGGTTTCGAAATTAATTGGTCTCACTTAGGTTGCTAAATCAGTTTGGGGGTGTTAGCTTCCACTGGTACGGGGTGGTACATAATGAAACCGTTCTAATCAGTTTGAAACTTTGAATGTACCCGAATCAAATGTGCGCCTACCAACTTCTCTGTGAACCAAAACCCGGCAATTTTCCTGGCTAGAGAGTCCCAGTAAAGTGGAATGCGCACCAAAATTCTGAGTGTGTGAAATTATACGAGTTTGTGTAGAATTCATACTTTAATTCTGGTCGAAGCTTCGACCAGTCAGCAGGAAGCTTCGACCAGTCAGCACCAAAACTGGTCGAAGCTTCCTGCCTTAGGTTCAGTTCCAACTTCAAAGGTGTAGAATTCAGAGTAACTATTTAACCATGCAGTTTGAACAAAATAGAACTTCCCCTGAAAAAATGTAATATCATCGGGGACACAGGGGGGAATGCCAGTTATAGTTGTCCAGATGGTATTGCCTCCCCTCCAAAAGGCCGGTATATAATATTCACCGTACAAGATTAAAGCTGTGAAATCCGACCTCGTTCTAGGATCATAATCTAAGATGGCCTTAATCACTAAAGGGCGCTGCAATTCTGCTGTGTCCAAATACATTTCACGCTCAACATGACCCTCGTAAAAAGGAGGAGGACGGGGAAGGTCAAAGCATTCCCCCGTCAACGGATTGACAAGACGGAAATTCAACTTGCAGTCCAAAGTGAACAACCAGCCATATGAAGAGCCGCAAAGGACCGTGCCACAGAGCTCAGGGACATCGAGATAATAGTGTCCGTCTTCCAAGAGGTCATAGAATTTGCGTTTCTTCGTATCCTCCAACTCCCCCATTGCCAACCATGGGATTTGTTGGGCTGGAGAGTGACGTCTTTCTTTGGCCACCATGCCCCAATATCGACATACTGCACTGAACCGGTGATAGTCTTGGATGGGCAAAAAACCAGTTATGTGCTCGAGCATGTCAGCAGGAAGCTTCGACCAGTCAGCCATGCGCAAGGATCTCACACTTTAATTTAGTTTTCAGCTGAAAAAAAAAACATTGACAAATCTACTTTATATTCCTTAAAAATTAAAAGTGAAAATTAGGAGGTCATCAAGCTAAAAATGCTCCGAACAAAAGAAGTCAACAGAATAGAGTTGATAAGGTCAGAGAACAAAAGCAGGCAAGCTATTGGGTATTTTAAAAGCACTAAAACAAGGAATATAATTAACACTAGTCAAACCCTATTAATACAAAATAGTATTAAAGGAACTTGGTGTTGAATTTGAATTACTTTGAAAGGTTCAATTAGGACAGACAAAAAATTTAGGAGTTTTGAATCTTTGTAGCTTTTGCTTAATCACTTCTTTTTCCAAAATCTCTTTCAATTATTGGAAAATACTTTCAGTGTTCCATTACTTATACATTATACTTATAAGCAAATTAATACTCCCGTATGTTCGATTGTTTATATATATTTATTGAGGGGTAGGGTTGCAACTTGCAAACTTGCAATTCCAAAAAAAAAAAAAAAAAAAAAAAAAAATTGAAACCACTATCCATTTATTCTATATAATGTTATATGCGCATGCGCATATAATTTGATTTTCTCTGTATTTAACATAATCATGCATACATGTGTTGCTCGCTGCTATTTAGGCTAGCAAGACTAACATTATATGTACCTTCTACTTCTTTGTTGAAAAACAGGTGGCACACAAACAGTTGCAGAAAGGGAAGTTGCGTGAATCTTCTTCAGTAATCTGCAGGAAAGTGGAAACCGATTAATAATTGGGTCAAAAGTTCGACTTTGAGAGTAGAGAGAGAAGAAAGAATGGGAAGCAAGGCAATAGAGATACCTTGGGACTTGGGAGGAGGCAATTGCTGCAGATAGTGTTTTCCAAAACGTGTCGTGTTTGACGTGTTGGTACGACACGCACGCGTGTTGGCACGACACGACACGACACGTGTACGGAAATAACACGACACGTGCGTGTCGACGTGTCGTGTTGAAAGCGTGTCGTGTCAAAGGTTTCATCATGTTGACACGTTTTAACACGACACGTTCTAACACGCAACACGACACGACACGACACGCGACACGTACAACACGAGTTAAGATGGTAATATAATAATATGTATAAAATTTTAACCGTTTGATTAAAGTCGAAGGATGGTACAGATCGAACTTGGGCAAGCACAATCTGTGGGTTTCAATTTCAGCCAACTAGATAGAGCCATGTGGCAACATTTAATTGGTTTGTTTGAAAGAGAAATAAGCGCGCTGTCATGTCTGTTTTGCAAAATTCGTGCACGCTTGTCAGGCATTGCATTATGGCCTATGGGGCTTATAGCCTCTTAGGTGCCTTTGGAGTTAAATCCAACGGTTTTTATTTTTTTTAAATTAAATACAAAATTATCAAACGAAAGTCTGAATTGGACCCAGGCATCCAACACAAACTAATATTTTTATAAGAATTATTTATATTTTTTACAAATAACAAAATAAATAACGAGAATAATATCTCAACAAAATATTTTTTTCCTCAACTAGATAATAAACCCCTACAATTTACTGCGAGATTTCATTATTTTTATTCTTTTTAGATGTATTTAATATATTTTTTGGAATTTTTAGCTAAAAATTTGAAAATTCCATCCTGACACGTCCTGACACGTCTAACACGCCGTGTCGTGTCGTGTTGACACGTCGTGTTAGACGTGTCGTGTCATTAGACGTGTCGTGTCAGTTTATTTCTCCAATCAACACGACACGACACGACACGTTGAAAATATTAACTCGTGTCAACACGACACGACACGAGATCTAACACGCGCGTGTTTGACACGACACGACACGACACGACACGTTTGAAGAACACTAGCTGCAGATATTTTTTATTTTTATTTTTTTTGACAATTGATAATTAAATTTGCGGCGAATTTTGAAAGAAGAGATGTAGATGCAAGGTCTACCAAATCTATATCTATAAAAGAGGCGCCGCTTTCCTTTTCCCTCTCCAATCGAATCCCCCACCATTGCACCAAATCTTCTCCGCCTCCGACGAGACAGAAGACGGACTTTTTTCCATAAGGGCTTGAATTAATATTAAAATTTCCTTTAGGGCTCAACCCCTTATAATATTATCCGAAAGAGTCTTGGATAAGTTTGTGCGCCATAAATATTTTTTTATTTGGTCTCGGAGCACGTATGTTGTCCGCCGATGCGCCTTATATCTATACAAGCATGTGAACGTGCAATTGATTGTTAAATAAATATGTGTGTACATATATTTGCATTTATTATATAACAAAAAAAAATATCGGAAACCACTATTCAATTAATTTGTGTCTTAGAAAAGTTTTGATATAGATAGACTTATGTTACTTTATTACATTTCATTTTCATAAGAGGGACGCGACGAATATGTTCTAAGTTCCATCGCCTTCAAAGGATACCAACGTTATTGTACAGTATACCATTTAAGGTCATAGCCAAAATAAATTTGGCAAAGGCATGTGACTTGTAGTAATTAAAAGATGTTGTATTTTATATATATATATGAATTAAGATGCTTGTAAGTTTAATCTCGTGCTCATTCTGAACATTTTGAACTTGGGTCTATTTCCGACTCCATAGTGCGTAATTATTATCTTTTTTGTGCTTGGATAGATAGGTAAGGTGCATCGGTGGACTTCAGGATGTGCTTCGAGATCAAAGAAAAAAAAAACATATAGGCGCATAAGATTACCCAAGGCCCTTTTGGATAATATTAAAAGGGGTTGAGCCCTAGTGGAAATTTTAATATTAATTTAAGCCCTTTTGGAAAAAAGTCCCAGAAGACAGTGCTCTCGATCGGGAGTCCGGACGAGAGCTGCTAGTGGGCTGGACCGTCCGTGGACAGTCTGGGCTGAAAAATGCTGAACAACTATTGGACTGGGCTTTATTCGGTATGGATTTAAATCGTCCAAGTCCAGCGACGAAAATTTATTTGGACGCTTTAGTCTTTAGGCTGTGCTCCAGAAATCTATTATTAAAGAAATTCGAAATTTCAAAATTTTAAAACTTTTAAAATTTAAAAACTATTCCCAAATTTTAAATATTTTAAAATTTCAAATTTTCGAATTTTTAAGTTTACTTCAATAATTTTCGGTAAAATTAGTGATTACTTCCTTAATCATTAGATCGTAGAATTATTATTAAAATACTATATGAGTAATTTTTTTTTACAATATGTACTTAAAAAAAAATTAAAAGTTCATCCATATGGTTATTTTATGGCCAAATAGTGGACTTGATTGGGTTTGAAGATGAACTGGACATGAATTGGATATATACTATATATATAATGAACTTGGTTTGATCATGAACTTCAACTCCTCATCGTTAGACGGAGTTGGACATGGACCAAAACCCGTCCATTAGCCGCCCCTAGTGGTGAGGCAATGTGCTCAACTTGCAGCGTTGATTTGTGGTCCAATATTTTGTACCGAAGGCTAGACAAAACTAGGTAGCTTATTATTACTTTTTTTATTTAAGAAAGCAAACCTCAGCTTACATTCTAAGTTGCATATGAGTTAGTGAATTCCTACGTCATAAACCAAAAAAAAAAGCAGAAATAATAATGGGGCAAAAATTACAGAAAGAAGACCAGAAGAGAGAATATCAATTTTTATATAAAGGAAAAATAATGAGGGAAAAAAACAAAATGAATACACAATGTGACCACCAAATTAAACAGAGGTTACATATTCAATTCCAGACTGGGCAGTACCGACAAAAAAAAAGAATACATAACAAGTCGATAAGAAAATACAATAATCGTTGCATGAATAGTAACTATCTGGAGATGATTTGAATGGATTGTAATTGTTGTTCCCATTATGTTGTCACTTGTCAATGCCAAGCATGGTTGACCAAGAACAGGTATTAATACCAAATTTTAATTCTACAAGTCCTGAAAGAGAATTCCAAGAGCTGCAGAGGGCAGTCCTTTTGCTGGATCTGTCTGATTGGAATCCAACGGTGCGCTAGGAAAGACAAAAATAAAACTCCCTCATCAGCCCTGCCCGTTTTCCCTCTGAAATAATAAAAACACAGAGAAACTTCCGTATGAAATGAAAAAAAAAAAAAAAATGATCAGAAGAGTGAACTTGGATTCCCGCCAAAAGCATCGGTTCGCCTCCTCAGGTCTGGAAGAATGAACTTCACCAAAATAGTTCGGGAATCAATTGGTATATATCCTCGATTCATATTTTCATTATATGCAAAGGGATGAGTTTTTGTCAGTTTTACCTGAAATATTTTTGTAGAGTTAAAATTGTGTATCCACTTATGATGCAAATAATTGGCTCGAGAAATCCCCCTAACGTTATAAAAGCTCTATTCAAGGCTTTAAATGCTCTAAGTTAGTTTCAAAAAAAAAAAAAATGCTCTAAGTTTATTTTTAAATACTCGAGGAATCTTAATTGATAAATACACAAGTGTTGGAATTAAAGGAAATGGCAGGGTCTTGTGCGCAAAAAAAGACAATGCACCTGTTAAATGCTGAAAGAGACATATATGCGAAAATTAATATGGTATTGGTAGACCCTATATTGAAGCCCGTACAAACTATTAGCCAATTGCCCAATTCCATTCAACTCCTCGTGATACTAAAGAGTCCTAGCCGGTGGTTTCCGGTGAACTTAAATGGTCGGAGACCCTTAACGGGTCCGTAACCCGATTAGGTGACGGGTTTGTTTCAAGTTTCAATTGCGTTTATATTTTATTCATACGGAAGTGGGAAGACGCGGGCAGGGCTTGCGGTATTGACGAAGCTTCCCGTTTATATCACTTTGACCGTAGTCTAACTCATAATAGTATTATTCGAATTACGTGCCCTGCTGGTGCCGCATTGGTGCAGTTTTCCCTTATTAAGTGAAATATATTTCTACTAGAAGTTAGAAGATAGTCTTTTGTATGTTTATTAATAATACATCATCTTTTAGGCTACAAAAATTATACCTATTTTGTACTGTCAGTATAATTTTTTTTTTTCCTGTTACATATTAATGTTGTGATCACTTAGATTTCTAAATCCATTGGCTTCGCTTGGTTGCTAAATCATTTTGGGATGTTCGTTTTCTTTGGTACCGGGTGGTACATAGTGTACCTCATTAATTAAATTAATTAATGCTGGTAGTAATAGTCAACCACATCAAATTGGATTACAAATTAGTCAAGAAAATCTACAAGCATCTTATCTTCTTCTGGAAAATCTTCGGAAACTACCCCCAGAGACATACGATATGAGCTTGTTCTGGTATGCAATCTTCTGTACTGACCCAATGGATATACAGTGAGCACCACACTTCTAATTGATTAACTTTAATTTCTCAGAAAGGAAAGAGTATGAAAAAACTAATTAATTCAGAATTGTAGACTAATAGTGTACTTAAAACCAATATGCCAATGACTCTTAGTGTGCATATGTACAATTTCCAACTACCTTTATCAAAGAAGTATAAATAGTAAATGGATCATCAACGAGTTGAGACAATCTGGTCTACTAGAAAATTCTAAAGTACACAAAATAAGAACAAATTATAAATTTGTTGAATTAGTCTTGTTTAGGCAATCTGGTTCATAATTGGGGGAGTTGGAGAACCAGTGCGTAATAAGCATCAAAGTTTCAATTCTCTGTAAAAGATACTTGTATAATGCATTATGCATCGCTCTAATAAGTTGGATAACAGGATGGAAACAGTTTTTTCTCTCTTTCCTCTTTTTGCTCCAAGGAAGAGCTGGAAGCAACAAAGTTTGAGTGAGGCTAGAGTCCTGTGCATAGCTCTAATTGGCAACACTATATCTAGATTTTTGAATTTCAAACAGCTGATGTGAATCGTTTATATCAGTACATGATTCAATGCAGCTCAGCATCATGATTTGTTACTGATTTCATTTAGCAGAAATACACCTTGTATAGTCGTATATTTCACACTATCATAGAAAAACGAAAGACTCAACCAACATATGAATTCTAAATAGGACATAGTACATGTATGAGTGCAAATAATAATTCAATTTGTTGTTCCATGTATAACATAACATCACTGTATCAGCATTAATTCTGTTAAGTTAAAGCAAGAAGGCATCATATTTCGAGTTCATTTGGATTATATGCCTCAATATTCAGGTCTCAGATCTTGGAACTGATTTTGTCATTTTTCACGCCAGTATCTTTGTTCTTACTGTCCTTTTGCAGGCTTCCTTTTCTAATTGCTCAAATTAACGAAACACTCTGGATAACTGTGTCAAATGGAAGTTTACACATAAAACCGGGCTCAAGTCGGGTTCTAAATTGAGTCTCAAAGTCATAATATCTTGTTGGCATATTATTGAACCTAGGGCTACAAGTGGGGCTTTGTTGCCTGGTACAAGTTTTGGTATAGCAGTCTAAATTTGACCCAACCAAAAGAAAAAAAAATACTGGTCAATCAACAATTTGTTCGCTCAAGTTATGTCAAAAGGTTTGCCATCCGAAATCAATCCAACCTAAAATTGACCCCTGACAAAACCTCACCCTGATCTGACTTGAATTAGACTATTGATGGAACTGAGATGGCCCAACACCTTGAAACCCTCAATTCCATGGTCCCAAAACCCAATCTTTGTGCCTTTCGTTTTGTTCTGTAGGGACTCGTAGTTAAACAAAACTTCATGTTAAAATCATTTTTTCTATCACGCATTCTGCTTTGTGTACACACGGCGTTGGTTGAAAACAATGAAAAGTCAAAAAAGTTATAATTTTGTTAATACTTTTTCCTAACAGGTAGTTTGGTAACAATTCATAAATCTCCCAGGTCAAATAAAATGGGAGAGGAGTTGACAAAGTTTTTCACTGCGGAAATTGGAGACAACTCGTTCTGATTTTTTACCTATTATTTATTAGGCACAAAGTGCTTAGTACTTGATATGTACCAGAATCAAAAGTGCGCCGACTAACATCTCTGTTGCCTGGGTTTTTTACTTTTTTATTTGAATATTGGATTATTTTGAAGAATTCATAAATTTCTTTTCCTTTTTCTTTTTCTTTTGGGTGAATGTTAAGAATTCATAAGTTGTATATGTGACACTGACATGTATTTCCTCTAGTAAATTGATGAAGTTTGTAGACTTAACTAGTGCCTGTGACCTGTGGCAAACATTATGTCGGCCATGAGTTAGAGACACCACCAGCTAACACATATAATAATTGTGGCGGATAGAGGTTAGAATACATAAATAATTGAAATTAATTATAAATTCTGTATCAGCAGTTAAGCACAGCTTTTGAGAACCTGGTTGTTTGATATATTCTTCATGATAATGTTATTATAACGACAAGTGCACATGTGGCTCACATTAATATAAATCGATTGACAAAAAAATTCTATAGAATGGAGGATTAGTTTCTCTAATTGACAGTAGTGGGTATTATACTATTATTCTATACTGAAATGTTGAAATGTTGGGAGGACATGAAAAAATATAATTGGAGATAAGTAATTTAATTGTTGAGAGCAACACTAGCTCGGTTATTAAGATAGTAATCTACATGAGATACAGATTCGACATCACCTAGACGGTTTCAACAATGTATTAAAACGGAGGCCATCCTTCTGCAAACTTAGAAAAACTTTTATCTTTTTTAAGCTATGCATGCTTGAGATTAGTCAAGTAATTTTAAATAGGTATTAAAAAAGAAGGCATAAGTACTAAATAAACAAAGGGTTCTTTCATGTTTAATCTTGTTGAATGTACTTAATTTTTTTTTTTTTAGAAAAATTGACAGCGGCTGTCAATTGGAAAAAGAAAATAAAGCTAACAATATTTTAAGTAACTACATCCTTCCTGAAGCACCCAATTCGCCACTGAATGTACTTAAAATTCTGGTAACTCATAAATGAGAGTTTGCACAATTTGGGCAAATACCCTGCAGACTGAGCAGACAAAACATACTATGTACAACATCATTTTCAGTATTTAATTTGCAAGCAATCGGCCACGTGCTTTTGGATTTTAAAATAGGAACTTTGATATAGATAGAACAAGTATTTTCTTTGTTGAGTATAGAAAAGGACATAATATGCTCCCCTTCATTATGCTTCTTTTATTAATCATTTTTTACTCTGTAATAGTTGTACGTCAGGTCATCGGGTACTCTGGTTTTGCAAACAAATCACTAGGAATGTTGGATTTTATAATGTTTTTAGTACTGGGATAAAATCTATATCTTGATATTCCCCTCGAAATATGATATACTATAACTGACAAAATCTAGCAAAAAGTCCATAAAGCATCACGTACTTTAAATCCATCCTCGATATTTTTATTTTCAAATTTTCTTTTTCACATAAATGTTGCATCTAATTTCTAATTGTAATCTCCAGAAAAGATCAAATTCTGGTATGCTGGAAAATCAGTGATGGCGGAATATTTTTCAGTAAACACTCAATTAGTTCATTTTCTAATTTAAATTTGTAATTTTTTATTCCCAGCTTTGATTGGAAAACAACTTAGAAAGACGAATTAATGATACTAGGTACAATCCATAAGCAGACTACTATGAGAGATACAGTCAAAATGAATAGATTATAAAGAATGGATAATTACAATAAAGATTTTGGGCCATCAAGCTACGTAAATTATTAATAGAGTGCCACTCTCTTCCTATAGTGAAAGCTTATATTGATAATAAAAAAAAAAGACAGGAAGAAATGAAAAGATAAAAAATGTATAAATAATTAGCAAATAAATTATTTCAAAAAAGTAAAAGTTAAAATTAAATGCTTTAATTAAAAAGAACATGAGGCCTTTAATAAATAGGTACATAACAAGTGCAAGCAAGCCGCTGCTCATGCATGATGGTACGGCAGGCTCAGATCACAGCAGGAAGGCATGAAGTGGCGCTTTTTTATTCAAAGAACAGGGTCCCATTTTATTTCAATTGATATCATAGTAAATAGCATGGCTTATCTAAGCATTTTCTTTCATTGCACCTAGGGTTTGCCCCAAAATAAAATGAATAAATAACAGTTCCTTTCATTAATTTCGGGAGCCTGCGAGTTCAGTTAATTCCTATCATTTTCTTTATTTTCTCAAATTCAAGGTCTAGTATAATTAAGCGTCAGATATAGCAAAATTACCCAAAAAAATATTGTCTGGTATTTGAGAAATCTTCACTTTGTTGGTAGTCAATTTATTGATCGAATCTGTTCACTCCTGTTATAAAAAATGTATCACTTTTCTTCTGATGAAAATTAAATTGCTTATTTTTTTCGTTTAAGAAAATTAAATTACTATTTGAAAATAATAAATTATTTATGCATCAACGGGTGATTCTTTGTAATTTTAAATGTAATGGAACTTAATAATCATGATAATATATAAGACAGTCCATTGTCCAATCAATCTTATAAGCACTTCCTTTGGCTTTTCACACTAGCAGTTTATGTAACTGGTAAAATTATTCAATGTATAGCTAGGTACACTCCAACAGTCCCAACTAGAGCATTAAACTGTCACCTGTTCATAGAGCATCATACTGATACTCTGTACTCTGGAGTCTCCATGTGGATTAATTTCTTACTGCAAATATAAAATATTGGTGAATATTCACTCATGCATAGGTGGACACAGAAAGTAGATTCCAAAAATTCAAAGCAGAATCATGCTACGTGAAAAGGAACATGGTAATTTAGTGACTATATTCGGTGTATTTTGAAGAATAAATACAAAACTTAGGGCCTATTTTAAAAGTTTAAAGAGAGTAGGGTCATGAAAAGAGGTACTAAGCTGTCTATATTCAGGTGTATTTTTTAGGAGAAATATAGAATCTAGGACCTTGAGTTTGAAATTGGAGCTTGACATGTGAAAATGAAAAAAATTGAAATTATGTATTGTTGAAATTACAGAAAATTAAAGAACCACCAATTTATGTCAGATTTGCCTTTATTGGAATGAATTAATGGGGTCATGGTCCAGGACTAAGTTTGAATTTGAATAGTCATAGGATTTACACTGGCCAAGTATAATGGAATATCTTCTCCCCCATCCCACTAGGCACTAAACCCTGCTTGGGTTAATTAATGTCACATGCTTCTTGTTTTGACAATTGACATTTCAAGCGTTACACGGTAATGTGCAATTGAGGGATAAATAGGCTAATTTGTAAGAGCATCTATTACTTCTTCTAAACTACAAATTGCGACTTCGAATTTTATGACCTACGAGGCTACGAATTTCCAAAAACCAAAAAAAAAAAATATATATAAAAAAATGTGCTACCTCTCACCAAAAAAAAAAAAAAAGTAACTGAATTATATACTTTTATGAATCTCAAAGTTATATGTTCCATAAAACTAGTTGAAAATTTAATTATAAGAATGGATTCTTCAGTTTAACCATTTCAACAAATAAGATGCCCCATAAGAATTGTAATTTTCCAAATTGCTCAATGAATAGCTACTAAATTTTCAAATTGCATAAAATCTTATACACAATTTACTATACTACAATAAAGTATCTATAATTTTCATTACAAGTTTTACGATTATCAAATAAATTCATTATCAATAATGCTTACTTTGAACTTTTAATTACTTAGTAGTTATTCCTTATTTTTCGTTTCTTTATCTAACTTATAATTCATATCCCAAAAATGTGGCCTATAATCCGGCAACCACATGAAAAAAATGTTAATTACATGATAGCTCAAAATATAGCCTTTTTGGTTAAGTAAAAGTATCTGATGGAAGCAAGGTTAAGAGTTTGTTAAAAAGGAGAAAAAAAAAAGGAAAAGAAAGAAAGAACCCGGCCCTTTTAGCAGCTCAGATTTAATTGTTTAGCTTCTAGTTTAGAAATTAAAATGCAGTTTCAATTTTCAAACTAATCAAATTTCAATTGCCCCCCCCCCCCCCCCCCCCCCCCCAAAAAAAAAAAAAAAAAAAAAAAAAAAAAAAAAAGCCCAAAACAGTAATGACCACCTTGTCACCCACGCGTCATGTTCCCATGGGTCCCACTTGCCCAATTCATCATTTAATTCGTTCCCTGTCCATTACTCCATTTCTTGATCATTTCCGGAAGGGTAATATGGTCAATTCCTATTCAGGTAAGAGTTCACCCAAGTCACGCTGACTGGCTGTCGGTGTGCCCAAAGCCCAATCGCCCATGCCCAAGTCATCCCGTCAACCCATAGCCGCTTGTTTTCATGTTTTGTTCCTGTTTACTATTTTTAGAAAAGACCCGTTTAACATGTGTACATAATTGATAAAAAAAAAAAATTATAAGTATTTTCTTTGGAAATAAACTTTTGTTTAATAGATATACATTTTTTTTTTGTTCTGCGGAAAGATAGTATAACAGATAATTTTGTGGTTGCAAAACCAAAAAATAAATTTATAATGTAAACCATCTGACGTCTGCCATTGGAATGCTTGTATATCTCTTATGGCGCTATAACAGACTAAGATTGTTGATCAAAATGCTAGAAGATTAGTTTTTTCCTTTTAAATAATTTTTTTTTGTGGCTTACAAAGTCAACAAAATTCGGGCTGAAATATTTGTGTTTTTTTTTTCTTTGAAGAAACAAATATCTCGGTTATTTTGGCATATCTTTTTTATTCAACTCGATGAAATTATTGATAAATTTATTCCTGTCATAACCTAATTACAAAAAAGAAAAACACCAGGACCTCTATGTGCCTATTTATGTGCATTTATATATTTTAAAGGCACAATTCGTAAATATATCCAGATTTGAAAATCGACAATAATGCTTTATTATCACATCATATCCACTACTGCACCAGCTATAAGTTGTGTCAATGAACTGTGTAATGGATTCTATTTTTATAGGCCTCTAAAATGTGCTAAATATTTGGGGGTTTAATTTCATTGCAGGTCACTCCACTGTGTATCAATTTTTTTTCTCAACATTGTTATAGACATTTATCGTTCGTAATAAGTCAACCTTACTTTTTCTCCAAAATGAAAAAAGTATGTTTTTATTTTTTATTTTGAGTTTCAAGAATTATTAGCTAACTTTTTTTTTTTCTTTTAGCTGTTGAAAAAGTATGCTTTGCATAGCAAATTTAAAGTTTTTTGTTTTGCATATCAACGCCATTATTATTAAAAATAAAATTATCTGTTTCACATGTGAAGTTTACAACAGAATATTATTATTTTATTGTAACTTAAATGAATAATACCTTTAGACGGACATTAAAACTGATTTTGAACTATCAAAAGAGAGAGGAAAAATAAAGCAGCTATAGGATAAAGTCTTGTGAGTTTATTTTTTTATTTTTTTAATTTTTTGAATATCAAATCTTGTGACTTTACGAGCGAACCCATCTGTACATTTACTTTTCATCAAATAAAGTTACCTTTATTAGTGTAGTTTATACCAGCCAGCGTGTGGCAAGAAAAGCTCAGAAAACGTTTTTTTATGGGATAAATGCAAAAGATATTATCTACAGTCCCGGGCGAAAGTGCCAAAGTGGGTTACAAGTGATTTCTAATTTATTCTCAAAAACAAAAAGGGCAAAAAAAGTGATATCTGTTTTTATCCGTCACATGTCAAAAGATATTATTATATTCTGTTCAACTATCGGTAAACGGGTTAATCCCACCCATGTTTAAATAAAAATAATAATTTTAAATCTTATTGCACAAGAAAAAAACGTTATTTTGTTACTTAATTATCATAAAATTTGAATATTATCATAATTTTGTACCTTATTATAAAAGCGAACTCTATACAAAAATAAAAATATTATAATATATTTAAGAATAGAAAATAATTAATGGCTCGTCAGCTGGATAAAAGGATCAACCCCTCCTAATCAATTTAAAAATGAGTAACCCAATTCATTCATCTACTTAAAGTTCGATCTCAAACGGGGCGGATTAACCTGTCAGACCGTCTCAAGAAATTGGCATTCTCAATTTTTGTGAAGGGAACAAAACAGTTATGAGGTTAACAGAAAGCTAAATACTGTTATTTTAACTTTTTTAAGAAATTTTTAAGGAATAAAAAAGTTATGAGGTTACTATAAAACTTAATTCTGTTAATTTCATTAACTTTTCAAAGAAGTTAGTAAACTGTTTTGAACGTTCTTATTATCAGTTAATAAAACATAACATAACTTTTGTGAACAAATCTTTCTGAAAAAAGTACATCCCACAAAAAAATTTCGGAAACAAACAGTGAAAACTAAAAGGCTCCAACTTTTAATTTTTGACTTAGATAGCAGCAGTACGGACACCTCCATTTTCTCTCTATATATAAACTCAAAGAAACCTTCTGTCAACTTCATTTCCCACCTCAGTCATCACCAAACACCCAATGCCTCCTCTCCTTCTCTTCCTTCTCCTCCTCTTCTCCTCGGCACTCTCCTGCGCCGCCCGAACTGGAGACGATCGCCACCACAATCCCCTCCCTCAATTCCGCGAAGCGCCTCAATTCTACAACTCCAAATCCTGCCTTTCAATCTCCACCATCCACGTGGCCATGACGCTCGACGTGGCCTATTTAAGAGGCTCCGTCGCTGCCATCTTCTCCGTCTTACAACACTCCTCCTGTCCCGAATCCATCCAGTTCCACTTCATCGCCTCCAGTTCGATCTCTTTTCTCAACTCCACCATCCGCTCCACTTTTCCTTCCCTTTCTTTCCAGATCTACCCCTTCGACGAGTCCCGGGTTTCGGGTCGGATCTCCACCTCGATCCGAAAAGCTCTCGATCGACCATTGAACTACGCCCGATCCTACCTTCCTCTCCTCCTCCCAGAATCCGTACACAAAATCGTCTACTTGGATTCGGATCTTGTTTTAGTCGACGACATTGCCCGACTCGCCTCCACCCCATTACCCGATAAGGTCGCACTAGCTGCGCCCGAATATTGCAATGCGAATTTCACCTCGTACTTCACACCCACCTTCTGGTCTAACCCATCCTTATCCATGGCGTTCGAGGGAAGGAAAGCTTGTTATTTCAACACGGGAGTAATGGTGATGGATTTGGATAAGTGGCGTGTTAGCGGGTTCACGGCCCAAATCGAGGAATGGATGGAATTACAAAAGCGGATGCGGATTTACGAGCTCGGATCTTTACCTCCTTTTTTATTGGTCTTTGCGGGTCGGATTGCGGCGGTGGATCACAGGTGGAACCAACACGGGTTGGGAGGAGATAATTATCGTGGGTTGTGTCGGAATTTGCATCCGGGACCCGTTAGTCTGTTGCATTGGAGTGGGAAAGGGAAGCCGTGGGTTCGGATCGACGCGAGGCGCCCGTGCCCGTTAGATGCGTTATGGCAGCCGTACGATTTGATACGGAGGCCGTTCTCAATTGAAGACGCGTAATTGGTTCTTTTTTTTGAAACTTTAGTTTTATTGACTCTTTTGTTTCTTGGTTCTTTTGTTTGGTGCTGCTTAACAGCTCACACGCGCTAATGCGGACTCCGAGGTTGTTATTCGGATTAAATTGGGGAATTTTGCGTATATACCCAGGAAAGTTTGTTCTTTTGTAAATAGTCCTGGAGTACTAGAACTGGAAATATAGATGCAAACTTTTGTTTTTTACTTTTTTGAAGTTTAGGTGTCAAAGTAGTACAAGGTAAATTCCTTGATTGCTCTGTAAGTAATGCTGGCAAACTGTATCTCCAATAGTAAAATTTTTTTGGAATATTGGATAATTTCATGTCCATTTGTACTTTTGAGTTTGGGCGTTAGAGATATTATATGTGACTTGGCTAGGTCGGTGAGTTCCATGATATTTTAAGGGTTTAAGTGAAGTTTGATGTGAAGTTGTGAACCATAGTAGTTAATAAAGTCCAAATTTGATGGTTAATGAATCGATTCATCCTGTTGAAATCTCTTGGCATAGTTGCAATAACTTTTCAAAATTTTTATTAAATGAATTTTATTATTGTATGAAAAGTTAAGTTTGACGCTCGAGAAAAAAGTTACCGAAATTGTGTACATATGCCATTGTGCCAAACCCAAAAAACATTCAGTACATGGAACTATGGAAGACTATATTTTATTTGAATGAGATTATTATTATTTTTTTTCAAAAAAAAGGAGGTTTGGAGGGAAATTAAAGTGAAGACGGCGTGGGGGCCACGCCTTTGTGGTGGTTTATATCTGAAAGTATGGTAAATAAAACGGTGAACATATCTTGCAAATTTGCAATACATGTTCTTTTCTATTTTATTTCAGTCTATGTATTTAGATACGCAGAATCATGAATTAAAAAGAGCTAAAAGGTGTGGTTAGAA
This sequence comes from Rhynchospora tenuis, assembly GCA_027725995.1. Taxonomy (NCBI): domain Eukaryota; kingdom Viridiplantae; phylum Streptophyta; class Magnoliopsida; order Poales; family Cyperaceae; genus Rhynchospora; species Rhynchospora tenuis. The sequence continues at coordinate 30,232,314 of CM050889.1, forward strand.
AGGGAACGCGCTTAGATAGAGTGAATGATGGCCTGGGAAATGCGACCATGCTTTATTGCTTGGCTTGAATAGGAATATGTTTTGGGAGTTGGGGGCATTAATTAATTAGCTTTCAGTGATCCAATGATATAGAGCATCTTATATCATGTGTTGTCTATGGAAAGCTACTCATTATTCCAACGCAACTTTCATTTTCTTATCATATCTGTTTTAAACATCTTGGTGTGTTTAGGACGCATGAGATTAGTAGGGTTAATGGTGTAAGGTTAGAATTTTTTTGGATTTTCGAGGTGCTTTTTGGAATTTCGAGGTAGAATAGTGAGGAAATGAGATTTTCGAGGAAATCCAACTAAACTCGCTAAACTTTTTGGAATTTGGAATGGCTCATGGAACAATTATTTGTGGGAAGCTTATCTTAACTATTCATTTAGGCCACTATCATTTCTAAATCCATGTGCATTTCAGTATTAGTATATAGCACCATTTGTTATGGGATAGACTCTGTAAAGCAAATGCTTTGGCCCATAGTCATAGAGCAGTGAACATTACTGCTCTTATCATGTTGTGACGACTTCTGATCGAGTACAAATATTAACTTACCAGATAAACAGTACAATGAAAAAATTTTGTATTATGGTACTCTGTACAGATTACAGTTCATAGTAACATATTTTACGTGGTTGTTGTCTACTTGGACAATTATATGAACGTTTTTTATTTGATAATCACGTATTTTCGTTAATTTTAAAAATAAGTAAAGCATATACATAACTGAAAGATAAAATATTAAATCAAATAAAATCTTAAATGTAGCTAACTCATATCGTACATGCAATCATTTCTACTCTAAATCGTGTTGTCAGATGGTACTATTCTGATGGAAAGTCCTAATTATGAAAAAAATGACAAAAGTCGGTGCCAATGCAAGAAGGGAAAAACCACAAAATTAAGGTGGGGGGAAACCGGTTCCGGATGACATGCCGTATTAATGTTTTGTAGTTGGTACAAACATTAAAGATGCATTAAGTTATTGATCACCTTTAAAGAACCATTATGCAAAGGATTAAGTAAGAAGGATATGTTGTTGCTTTCTGTTCAGGTACTTTTTTTTTGTCATATACTAGTATTTCCATCACTCAGGTGGGACGTTTCTTAGCTGTATTCAGGTATTGAGAGATCTTTTCTAACTAAAGAAACAAAGTGCTCAATTATTATTTGATAAAATTTAAGTACTTAATTTATTAAAAGGATTATGCCATCTCCCTCTCTAATAGTCTAATTATTCATGTCCATGCAGAAGTGCTCGCGGGCATAGTAATAATTTAATAGTGTTATGTTTATGTAAATGTTCTCAGAGGTAATGGAAAATGCGTGAAAACTGTAATGTTAAATTTGAGTTTCAAAAATTCAAACGGCTATAGGACATTAATTGTTAGTCTATATGTGTATCTTTTGAGAAAATATAGAAAGAAATCCATTTAATTTGAGGCCTAAAGGCCCTTAACAAAAGCGAATGGCGGGCTGCTCTTTTTACTTAATTTTACCTGGTGGGTTTGTTCGGAAGAATTTTTTCTTTTCAAATAACTGAATCTATAATTTATTGACCTAGTGAAATTTTAAAGAAGTATATGTCGGATATTATTGACTAAATACTTACGGGGACGGAAATATTACACATTAATGCATTAATTTCTGTCTGCGAGTCTAAGTAGAATTGCTAAATAAGTATTTGCATATTGTTGATTTAAGTCAATCTAATGAAATATTCTTGAGTATGACTCATGACCCAATGTAATAAATTTCAAATTAAACTAGAAAATCCCTATGAAAGACATGTTACGCTAGGGAAGTCCTGTATTGCTGTACCCCAGCAACTATGGCCTGTATAGCTGGTTGTATTGACTAGTAATTCCTTCAAAAATCGCAATCTCCAGATCAAAAGATAATAAAAAAAGTAGAAGAGTAATTTCGGAAAAAGGAGAAGAGTCTCACAGATTCGTATTTATTGTACATAACACCTAACTGCAGTTTTAAAAGAAACCAATAATTTCAATTATTTTTCTAGAGATAATTCCCGTAGGCTTCCGTTTGTTGCATATGCAGTGAGTACCCACACATTTTTTTTTTTTTGAAAAAAGTAACCTGCTGGTATCCAGTTTGATGTAATCTGTAATGACTGGTAAAGAATTCAGAGCCTACTGGTTCATTTGAAAAAAAAAAAAAATACATGAAACAAAATTCGTACAAAGAAAGACAAGCAAAGAAAATTAACAGCTCTCTACCCATTCCAGCCCCAGCTAAAAGGTGTGGTTAGAAAGCAAAGAAAATTAGTGCAACAGTAAATTACTGACAATCATAATTCCTCAAATGTCTAATTATCTTATCCAAACAAAACCCAAAATGAGTCTACATACTGCCCACAAAGCACAGGAAAGTCTCTTCAATCTGACTCTCACAGTAACTACTGATTATTACACCCAGTTATTTCAACAAAATCATATTAAAGTTTTGAACAAATGCCAAAATAAAAGATCCACTTTTTCTGGCAGCCAGCCTTGCTGCTCTCTAGCCTGCTGCTACCAAGAGACATGATATTTCTCTATGTTGTTCCTCCTCTGCAGATCATGAGGGTAGGTGCTGATGCTTGAAGTAGTATTTGCTCCAAAATCATTTGGCGGCCAGTGATGAATATAGTCTTCACATCTTCTCTAGCCAAACCTGCCCAGTAGTTCACTATTGCACAAATTTGAGACATTAAAAATGCAATTATTTCTAGCTAACCAAATAGACCAGCAAAGCGACTTTATTGTGTTTTTTTGTAGCTGAGAAACTATGTCTTGCAAACTAAATTAAGAAAAAATGTATTGGCAATACCCATCCAGAACCAAATTTACTGAATACAAGGGCATAAGAGGAACAAGTGATTAGTGGATTCCTCTTGTGTGCAAAACAAACAATGAATATCTCCTATCCAACCTCTACACAAGTTGTCTAAGGATTTTATTCTTATGAAACAGCCACATGAAAATTTGTATTTTGTGCCTTGGTTTGCCACCGCATTCCAGTTTTCTGCAGTTCCTCTTCGGCATAGCCTCATTAGCTAGAAGGTATTGGCCTTTAAGAACTTTCTACATGCACATATAAGATGTGTACACAAACCTCATATCTCTCCGAGAAAGAAGCTCCTCAAAATTTCTTTCAATAATTGCAGATTCCAGCTTGCACAATCAGGAAAAATATGAAACAAAGATGACGATATAAAGCAACAATTGGCTGTATGTACTCAATAGCATTGTATAGAGTTGTGCCCCTGGTATGAAAACTATCCAGATTAGTACCAGTATAGCAAGCAAAATTACCCTAATCATAAAGTTGGACAGAAGTACCCCTACTCTTCTTGCCTCTAATTGAAACCACATTTCGTCCAATATGAACTTTTCCTCACCTTTGATACTAACCGGAATATGTTACAAGATCTTCTTGAGGATCTGTGTACAAATTGAAGGAGCAAATAATGAAACCTAAGTGCAGCTTCGTGGCGAACCACACTTCCCAAGAAGAGAAGATGGTAGCTTAATCATTAGGAGATACTGATCTAAGAATGCACATAGGAGACGATGACCTGAGCACTGACTGAGTGGATCCTCTGACCCTGACTCCCTGAGCTGTTGGCAAAGCATCATGGAAGCTCTCCACAAAAAAATTCCTAACATTTTTACAAAATTTGTTTAAACAAGTTCAAAGTATCTAGCAAAAATTGTTTAAAGTTCATTTTCTAAACAATTCAAAGCTAACAAACTTTTGTAACACACCATAACTCATGTCAAACAGCAAGGTGGCTCCTCCCTGACCCCACCCCTCCTCCCAAGGAGCATTTATTTCTTTTGATAAGTTATGAAAATATTACATACAGTATGTAAGCCCCCTAGAGAGCTTACTGTATGATTCTAAATCAGAGAAGCAGCTAAGCAAGAAATCACTTTTGAGGTCAGTGAGCTTACAATGTTCTTTTGACTGCGAAGAACTCTCATAACTTATAATGTCATATAAGCACGACAACAAACGTAATTTCAATTGAAGCTATGAATTAAGAATGCAACGAAGGAAACTTAAGGTATGATTTTTTTTTTTTAGAGAAAGTCAGAACAAAATACAAAATAACTGCAGAATAAACCACAAAAGAACATGCATATAGCATATACACCCACACCCTCCCTCCTCCCCCGGGCCATCGTAGGCCCCGACCCCCTCCCACCCCTGAGGCTCCCCGACCCCCACACCCTCCCCAGAGGCCGGGCCCATCCTAGGCCCCGACCCCCTCCCTCCCTCCCCCGTGGCCAGGCCATCCTAGGCCCCGACCCCACGACCCCACACCCTCTCCCAAGGTCGGGCCCATCCTAGGCCCCTCCCTCCCCCGAGGCCGGGCCCATCCTAGGCCCCTCCCTCCCTCCCTCCCCCGTGACCGGGCCATCCTAGGCCCCGACCCTCCTCCCCTCCCCTGAGGCCGGGCCATCGTAGGCCCTCCTCCCCTCCCCCGAGGCCGGGCCGCCTTAGGCCCCGATCCCCCTCCCCAGGGCCAGAGTTTTGTAGCCCCGAACCCCAGAGGCCAGGCGCTAAGCCCGACCCCACCACCCATAGGGTCAGGCGCTCAGCCCGACCCTAAAGCTGCCTCTGGACTCCAGCCATTAAAAAGGCCGGTGTGCTAGAGGACAGCTCCTGAGTGTGTGCCAGAATGGGTAGGGGTACCCCACTATTTATAGGAACTCTAGCGCAGGAAGAGTCCCTCTGGCGCTGAGTGGGACTAACGAGGCGACATGGCAAATGTTCTGAGGTTGCTCCGGTTCGGAACCGGACATGAGGCACAAGTACCTTCGCAGAACTTTCCTCGCGCAAATGACCGTTAGGATGAGAATCTTTCGTAATTTCGCGTTCACACTGTTGGAGATTTTAGAGCGTAGAGAAGTTTGAGACGAGGAGGATCTTGAGCATTTACACAGCATATCTTGAATTTAATTCGCTTACACACGATGGAAGGAGAGTATTTTCAGGGACCCCGATCTGGTGTAGCGCTACACAGCTTGTAGCGCACCCAGGAGCCGTTCGATTTTGATCGGACGGTTCATTTTTTTCGGGCCAATAATTTTTTTCGGGAGTGGTGGAATGCACGGGGCTCCCTTATCCATTAGATCAAAATCGGACGGCCAGATCTCTTTCTCTCTCTGCGCTACAACTGGTGTCGCGCGACAATGCACGGGGCTCCCTTTTCCCTTAAGTTTACTGTTTACGGGATGGGAGAAGATTTTAGAAGGGGATGAATGTTGGGTTGGGGAGAGGTCGAGAGGAGGCTCTGCAATGAAGTATTCTATATAATACCTTACTATTGCGCTGGTTTATACAATTTCACATATTACAATTTCGCTGCTTTTTGTAGACACCAACACCATACAATTAAAGGAAATTACAGAAATGCAGATAGATCTGCTTAAGCATTCATTTCATAATCTTGTAAATGAACTATTTGTCAATATTTTTCCCTTGAATTTCTAGAATATATGTATTTCTGTTTAGATTTTTTAATCCTCCTTTAATTATGAGTATATTTGATCCTTTTATTTAATCCAATGCGGCCCTTCTAATACAAGTGGTTGAATATTAATTTAATCCAAATCTTATTTCTAATTTCTTATGTATGACACCTCTTTTGTACGCAACAACACTTATCTGCATGGTTATCATTTTTTTTTTCGATGTTGTTACTGATTAGTCTGATATCGAATTAGATGATTTGATAAGAAAAAACTTTCTTTTGAAAAACTAACTGCAATTAAAAAGGAACAACCAGCCACGTACTTAGCATGCACAGAGGGATCATTTAAATCTTTGTTGCATTTTGTAACCAAAAAATAAATAAATAAATAAAACAGTAACAACAATTTTTCCAACTAAAATTATCCTGGAATATGTACTATTTCAGCATTAATATGTCCGTGTCTAATATAATGTTCCACAAAATAACATTAATAAATAATCGCTTATTCCCTCCTTTTCTTCTCCCTTTTTCTATATTCCTATAGATTTTATATTTTTTGTAACCAATATCTACTCTCAATCACATATACTTTAGCAAACTTACAAAATTTACAATTTAGTGAGCGCTAATTTCATGAGACCCCCTGCAAAACATCAAAAATTTCACATATATATCCCTGCAAAACAGGAAGTATCACCAATACCCAAAAAGGAATTAGAGAACAGTGCTTGTAAGTTGTAACTCTACAACACCTCAAAAATTGCTCACAGCACTCTATTTTCCTCTCTTCAAAAACTGTCCAGCCACCCCACTTTCCTCCTCTCAGGTCTCAGTATAAAGAGGCAAAAATGGGCATTTTGGTAGTCTTTGAAGAAAGCTAAAGAGACAAGGCAAAAGTAATTTTCTTCCCATATCCATCCTATTTTAAGAATTGCAGGGATATAAATGAATATTTATCCTTCTAATAAGGAAAAGAACCAGTATACTTCATATGTTCTAGGGTGGAACGAAGACCATATTTGGTAACTGCCTTATTAGCAAGCCGAAAGCCATCCCCATAAGCAGCAGAAGTATCTGTTTCGATCTGATTCTTGCAAAATTCACCAAGTTTCTTTTCAAAATCAGATTTAGGCCCTTTCTTTGAAGACGTTGATGATGATGATGTCGAAGCTGATGTTGATGCAGTATGTGTAATGGTGGTCGAGCTTGAACCAGATGTAATTTCAGACTCAACCCACATGTGAGCCAGAACTTGGCATATGCCTTCCTCCACCTCAGGACTAAGAGCTCTAAAACCTGGATGGACAAAAAAGGAATATTTTTGCTTAATTTCCCTACAGTCTATGAGACCCAATAACAATCGTTACAAAAATTGGACATAAAAAAATGGCAATTGCATAAATACAAAGTTGTGCTACATAAGAAGGTTGTATTCAACAAAGTTATGGTACAAACTGTAAGGTGCAAATAAAATCTTAGTCCACAAGGTGTGTTGCACAGATCATCTAGTATCATATGTAGATATGCTGCACATGATACAGAATTACAATACCTGCTAAGCATGGGAGATTTTTTGGTTAACTTTTACTCATGTGATGACAGTCAATACTCAGTATATAACTTTTCAACACAATATAATTACTTTAACTTGAAAATGATAGCAGTAATGGAAGTGAAAAAGTAAATAAAATAGAAAACAATATTGTAAAAAAAAGTAACTTGCAAAATAATGTTAAACAGAAATATCACCCTTAAGACGGAGCCATGCATGCATCATTTCATGAGCCAGTATTGAACCAGTCAGCAATCTACAACATTATTCAATTAGTAAATCTGATATTCCAATCAAATGAGAACAATATATCACAATTACATCTACCAGAATGATACAAGTTGGGTCTGATCAAGGCTTTACTGCTTTTGTTTTGCCCAAATTTTGGTTGTTACAAATTACGATCCCTTATCCAGTATCAGGCAGGTAGTGCACCGTACATCAGTACCAGCGGCCCAAATTTCTAGTCATCACTGTTTATATCTAAAAGTCCCGAATTTCCATATAAGCTGAATTTGTTGAAATATTTGGTTAATATCCCTCAGTTGTGCAATATCCCCTCTGCAACCTGATTTGACTTCTGTCCAGAGACAAATCAAAGGAAAGCAAAAAATAGGCAAACAAGTAGGAGAACTACTCTATCTGGTATTGCCACAATTCTTCACTGCTATTTGTTGGTAACATCAGGTTCAATACATCGGAAACTAAGAAATAAAATTTACCTAGGTAGCCCAAAAAGTATCAGGATGGCAGTAACTTCACACCGACGTACAAGTTTGTGAGGCCTTGTCATCATTTCTATAATCGTATTTCCAGGACCGATAACTGGCCTCTTCAAAATCTGAACATTGTATTGAAATAATTATTTTAGATGCACTTTCATAATTTTTTTTAAAAAAATCCACAAGGGGTAAAAAGTGAACTCACAGTCCGAACAATCTGCTCTTCGGAGAGGCAGAGTCCTCTTGTCTCAGGAAGATGATGACTCCCCTGCAATGAAACATAAAATTTTGTATACTTATTTCAAAGTTCAAAGTAAAAAACTCCATACCAAAAGGTTTCTGTAGTATTATTCCTCCAAAAGAAGATGATTTTAATGGGCCAAGAATTGGATAAAGTTCATTGTTGTCACACACTCAAGCCCGTGCATACAAATTGCATGCTAAAACTGTTTTGTCACCAATGAAGTTCAAAAGATGTTCACGAAAGTGCATCTTTTATTTCACAGTTTTTATGAGACACTTAAAGTTTCTTCTATATGAGTCTTCTTTCAGCCTTTCCTGCAACTATTTGTGTTATTACGACAGGTTCTTTAGGAGCTTTCCACAAAGTTAAATACATAAGCAAAGAAAATTAAAACAAAAGATAACAATAGCAATGCAGCAAAACTATATAAATAGAAATTATAAAACTAGTACCACTTTTTCTCCTTCCATAGCTTCATTAAGGGCTTGTCGCTCTACAAGAAGCAAAGGTATTTGCTGCTCAACCTTCATATTCAATCCCTCATAGAACTCCTGAATGTCAATGTACAGTGGCTGGCATTCATCATTGTCCATAATTGCAGAGTTAAGGCACTCCAGACATAGCTTCCTCCCGTCATCCAATGTTATATACTTCACATCCTTCGGCTATTTTGTTTTTTCATAGAAATCAAAGGAAGGAGTCAGGAAATTATTAAACTTCTTTTTATACTATCATTGTCTTAAGCGGATTCTATGGCCAGAGAGGGGCTTCACGAGACCTGTCAGTCGATGCTATACTAAACCCTCTCCTTATCCTTTTATGTCACCATTAGATGTTAGGAGGTTTAACCAGAGAAAAGATAACACAAGAGGTGGCTTGTACCAATCTGTACTTATGGAGGATATTAGATAATAGGAACTGAAGTACTATTAAGAGACCAGGTTGTGTACCATGTTGTATTATTTTGCAATATTGTAACTTGCATTCCCACAGACATATGGATATTAGCACTCATACCAAAATAATTATGAACAAATCTTCTATACCCTTGGTTATCCATTTTTTTCACATTTCACATGATACCCAAAAGTGAGGCCAGGAATCGTCTGGACTTTCTTAGAAGAAATTAGAAAATGAGACCCATAGAAAATTTCCTTATCTTGAAGAAGCATACACGAACACTTTCACTGTAAGATAAATAATTAAAGAAGACCAACCTCCAGGCGCTCACAGCTGCAACACCTGGGAGTATCGTCATCCTCATGAGATGGACAGTACTTCTGCATCCAAAATGGGTGTGCCCGATATTCTATCAACCCATTTCTATTTGTTGGTATCTGGATGACAAGAGAGGACTATCATAAGTAAGAGTTTTAAAAGATCCTTGCATATTGATAAAGAGGTCATAATAAAATCACTACGGTTTACACCACACAAATACTTCTTCATTTTTCTGCTCTGCTGAGAATTCAAGATCTCAACTGTTAACATTGTTGTCCATAATGTTATTAGTCTGGTCATAAACCAGTATTTCTTAAGGATGGTATGAAACCATTTTTGGGACCGTGCAGATTTTGATTAGTTCAGGTTTGATTGCTTTTGTTCACATGTCTGCTGGTATATACATGCCTACATGGCACTTGCATGAGAATCTTTAGATCTGCATCTCCAGTAAGATAAGAGAACAAATATAAAGCTAACATAGAATACATACAAAGTCCTTGCACACATCACATTTTGGGTGGTAGAGCTCCCGGTAGCAGTTCTTGTGATAAGGATGGTCTTCGTGCATGGAAAACTGTGCATGATAGTTAGGCTCTGTAGATTGAGAGATAACACCTTTTTTTTTTTCTTTATTTTTCTTTACTTTACCTCATAATCAGATATTGGTTTGTCACAGGCATCGCAGCGGAAGCAATCTGGGTGCCACACTGAATCCATGCAACTCAGAAATCGACCAGGTCCAATTGGGGTTTCACACCCAGCACAGATTCTGGATGTATATATTTAGTGAGATGTATGGAATCGGACTAGATTTGACTAAGGGAGAGAAACTACCAAATTCGATGATGAATTCTGATATTAATAAAGGCCCAAATCTTTCAGACGTTTAATTGCAAAGCTAGTCCTACCATCAGGTTAGTGAAAAAGAAAGGTTACTTTGCTATGGTCCAAATTGCCCCTAACCCCACCCAGGCCAACCAAACTCAATTGAACCAAAATCAAACAAAACTCACTGTGTGTTGGCTTCCAAGTTTTTTTTTTTTTTTTTGCCCCCTTTTTCAAGGAAAACCTAACAATAAAGCCTGTGAGTGTAATATGCAAAACCAAAAAAAATAGCTGAACTAAATTAATGTTCAACAGCCCACGACCTTGGTGCAGGAGACAAATTAGAAGAATGTCTCGTGTCTTTGATGGCATGAAGTTGTAATAGCATATTAAACAAATAAACAAAGCCCAAAACATATAAATAAAATAAAATCTTAAGGAATTATTACCTGTTACCATTGGGAGGTATAACAGGCTGCCTTGGTGGAGTTGGAGGATTTTGCCCATTTTCCCGTGGTGGAGATTCTGCATTTAGACTTTCCTGCAAGGCCTTTGCAAGCATCTCATCTTCTTCCAGCTGATGAGCAGTTTCTAACTCAAAAATTATGACATGGAATCAGACTAAACTAGTAATGTTGAAGGGATATGTTTTCACTTGTGCGACCACATGGAGAGAATATAAAAAAGAAATACAAAGCAAAAGATAAAAATAAAGAAAAAAAAGGGTAAAAAGAAAGTTTGATCTGTAAAGTTGAATCAGCAGTAGGAAACAGGCATAGACTGAAACTTAGAACAGTAATAAGTACTGAATGCACAGAACTAACCAATTGGCTCCTTTCCTTTATGCTGATCTTGTTCCGATAAAGATAAAGCAATTGCATGGTCTAGGTCTTCCATCTCACTTTCTGATGGTTCGTCCTGAGGAGTTGATGAAAGCAAAATTTAGTAGCGCCAAATGTACAGAAGTTCTAGAAACGGATATTGTATTGGTCAAGTCGATAAATACAGGTTTAATCAGTGTTCTGAAAATTGAAGGAATGAAGATTACCATTGCATCGAACAAGATACAGACAAACCAGTAAATTATACTCTTTTCCCCTAAATAGAAATTGATAGTTCAAGCCTCAAATAGACACAAGGTCAATTGGGAACTTATAAAACAACAAGAAATACTGTCCTAGGTAGGAGCAGTGCCACATAAAATGCTGGTACAGTCATACCATGTCAGAAATCAGTACTTATTGAGCTCACAAGCAGTGTTTTGGTGCTGAGGTGTTGCATCATACCCCAGAGCAGTCAAGGTTAGAAATCAGTAAAAGTGTACACTCGAGATTTACCAGTACAGCATACAGTGATATTTCTTTCCTTTAGAACAAAAGAACAAAAATGATAGAGGGTTGTAAGGAACCTACTGTGAATTGATATCTTCCAGAATATTGTCCTCTTGAGATTCTACTATTGGTTGCTCCTTTAAAAAATTTACTTAACCAACCCATCCTTTAAGAAACCGGTGTAATCCCCTTTACTCCTGAAAAAGAACAAATAATGTCCTGACATTACAATCTTACTTGAATTATCTGCATGCTTAGCACCGATCATTTCACCTATAACACTGAGATTAGGAAAACCAATATAGTTCTGACAAGTGTTGTCAAATTCCTAAAAATACAATCTCGAGCATTTCATTTGGTGCAGAATTGGTTCTTATGAATCTATAGCAGAAAGAGGAAAATTAAAATTGAAAATTGATGGTATATCATAGTTCCCTTCTGTGCAAGATTTCGGCACAGGCAAAATATGTCCATAATCATGCCATAATTCTCCCCTTATGTAACATAAAAGGCCTCAGAACAAACAAATTTCTCCTTTTATCTAATAATACTCAATTATTGATCCAATAAAATATTGCAATCATAACCTAATTTCTATATAAACACCAAAAAGGAAACATAAGAATCCAATTAAGAAATCAACATCTCCTTTACCTCAGAAGAGCGAAATCCCTTCAATCGGAGTAGAATTACTCAACAATTCGATCGAATTATCATCTAACCATGTCTAAAAACAGCACGTAAAGCGCAACCATGCAGAATTTGCAATTGAGTCTTTCAACTTTCGGTTTTTTATTCCTTTCTGGATGGTGCTCTGTTTATGATTCTCTTTTTCTGTGTGAGAAAAAAGAGAAGGTGAGAGAGAGAGAGGAGGAGAACAAAAAGGCAAGGAGGATGAGAATCGAATCTTCTCTACCTGACACAAAATGATTACTCATAAAAAAAGAGAGAATTAACTTAATTATAAATGATAATCAGACCTAATACCAAATTTATTAAGTGATAATGAAAGATGATGTTGACTGAAGCAACAGTTATCTTCGGTGCAAGTCAAAAAAGAAGGAATAAGAAACTGGGCTTACACTCTATCTATTATTATCCAATATCTTTTGTGGCGCAAACTGTATAACCAATTGTGAAGCTCGCTTCAAAATCATCACTGTCCAGTCTCCACCAACCCACCAGCCAAAGTTACACAGATGGGTCTGATAATTCTTCAGAGTTCTACTGCGGCCATAGCTGTCTGACAATCCATGTGGCAATATGCCCCAGCCACACGAAAAAGGCTCTATTTTGAGCGAGAAAGCATGTGTGAGTTTGTGGGTGTGTTGGCCATGGGTTGCCATCACCGACGTCATGAGAAGCATTAAAAAAAGGAGGGAGATTGAAGTTGCGATGAAGAAAGGATTGGCTTGACCCCAAATGGTGCAGCGTCTCTTTCACGCTTTCTTCTCTCTCTCCTCTTGTGTAATGTAATTGCAAGAGAGTTTCGCAAAACAGAACTTTTATTTAGTACGTCAATAGCAGGCCGCACATGAAGCCCAAATTAGTTGTTAGTAGTTCGGAATATGGCGGGTAAACCTACCCGAATTACCCAATTTTCTTATACGGATGAGGCGGGATGGGAACCATGGTTACAAATTTCAAATAACAAAATGGCTTTGAACCAAAACAAAAATTTACACATGCATCTGGGAATTGGTAAGAGTTTGGTGAATTTTTTAATTTCTTTGTTTGTTGATAATATAATAATTTATACGATGTATGATAAGAAAATATTTTTACATTTTTAGATCGTAAAGTAAACCTCAGGAAGACAATTATCCAATGTTTCTTTATTGCAATTTAAATTATAAAATTAAATGTCCACAATTCCATTATATACTTATATACATTTACAAAAAAAATCCATAATTATAGTTGAGCACGTTTAATATTTATATTTATTGCAATTTCTGTTTCTGTTAGAGGAATGCCGAACTTGTAGAGGTTGCATAAAAATATTATCACTTGCATATGCCGTTTAATGTTTATATGAGATCAAATTGCTGCAAAAATATGACCAAAGTGCGTTCACCGTTGGTTGCATGTGCTCATTCGTATTTAATATCACGTCTCCTTTAAGTCACGCAATCATAATAAACTATATTTTTCTAAAAGACCATCAATATACATGCACGTTAAAATAGGTTGCGCTAAAAAAATAATATATTGTAAATTCATGCAGATTACATCAAGATTTGCAAAATAATCCAAATTTGAAATTTTGAATTCGCAATACGTCAGGTAAGAGAGGGGGGCTTTAATCTAATGCATACTTCTATATAGTTCCGGAGATTTCTTTTTTTTTTTTTAGCTCACGATTTTTAAAAATTGGCAAGTTCTTGTATAGAATCGTCATGTCTTCAAATTCAAAATAGATGGATGGGAAAACGGAACCACTTCACGAATCAATTGTTTTTCTCTCCAAACTATTCAGTGGGCTATAGTACACGAAATTGATGTAAAAATAAAATTGCCGTGATTTTAATAGGTGTGACTATGGAGCAACGATTGCACAAGCTTGTGTTTTTTCGAATTGGAATGAAATTCAAGATCGGCAGATGAAAAACAAAAAAGAAAGGAGAGTTAGAAGGGGCAATTGGTTTTAATTGATCAATGGTATAAAATCAATTTTTATAGTTTTACAGCGGCATTAAAACTAGATAGATATTTTGACGATGGCATATCTTGAATTTTAAACTTATTCAGTGACATAAATGAAATTGCCCATTTATTTTATTATGTCCGTGCATAGAATTAACCGGCTACAAAGTATGAAGTATGAGAAACTTGGTTCACAATGGTGGAAACAATGGGGGTGCTGGGTCTTGTTTTGGAGAAGATGGTGATGAAGATTTACTGGAGTAGTTATTTTTTCTAGTCTCAACTTGCTATGGGATGATGGTTATTTGGTTAGTTTTTTGGGGGTTGCTAACTTGCTATGTTGGTAAACTTTGGAGTTTGGATTAGCCTTTCCTGTTTAGCGGTCTGCTTTTTATTTTCCTTTTGGCTGATCATATATAATGATCACTTAATTGTATGAACTTGTTGGCATTTTTTCCCTACCTTGTTTTGGGTTGCTTATTTCAAAAAAAAAAAAAAAAAAGAAAAGAAAAGAAGAGAGAAAAAAAAAAAGTATGAAGTATATCTACATTTGGCGATTGAGACAAAGTAGAGCCATACGAGGGCCTTATCCTACTTCAGTGTGATTCTTGATTTTTTTAATATTTTTAGAATTTAAGAAAATTCGTCGATCGATCTAAATATTGCGTATTGTATTGAATTGTTCAAATATGTAAAAGTTGTAAAAAGATTTTGAAAAATTATAAACTTTAGTTTTTTTAATAAAATTTGAAATTATGATGCATTGGTACACGTCCATCTAATAAAATTCTAGAAAATGAGTTGTTAATCTTTTTTAACAATCTTCATTTATTTATACCTCTAAACTAAATTAAAACCACGTCAGAAATCTCGTCAGTTGTATTTTTTATTTTTTGAAAATTTGACAGTGGCTGTCAAAGCTCAATCTTGTCCGTTGTCAAAGCCCCACCCCACAGCTTATAAAATCCGGCATGGCTATGCGCCTATGCCTCTGTTTACATTACATCACTTTCGAATGTCGAGTGGGATTTGATTGAATCAAATATATTTTTGTCCAAGCGGATCAATACTCGAGTTGTTTAGTCCGATTTATAATCATGGTAATTCCAAGTTTTTTTAGAACTGGCTATGCTAATTAATTTTGTTAGAAAATTTTGGCAGTGGCAACACACGATTAGAACTTAAGTTACCAGAATTGATATGATCCGACGTATTCATGTCATTATTATGTTATTAATTAAGGCCGTTAGCAAACTTACTAACACATAACCCGCTAATTACTATAGCTACTACTTGTAAATTAAATTCGTTTTCTTGTCAAATTGATGCAACGATAGAAAAAAAATAACGGCATGTGATCGTAATCATTTTTTGAATAAAAAATATACGATATGACGTGATTTTAAGAACTTTCTTTTATTTTCGAATTTCGAATTTTGATATAGAGTCTCATATAAATCATAATATCGTACGCATAGAAGCGACTGTGAATTTTACTTTTGTGAATAACAACCCAAATTAATTCGATACAAAATTAGTATTTACCACAACAAATACTTTCCAAAAAGCTAAAAAATAATGAATGGATAAACTAGTTTATTTTTTTTTAATAACTAGTTGACCATAGAGAAAACAAAATGACGTAAAGAAGTCAGAAAAAGAGTAAAGAAAATGGTAATTACTATCTACCATCCACCGGATTACCATCCAGCGCCATCCAATTTTCCGCGTGCTGACGTCAGCAAAAAATTTTTGACCAATTTTCAAAAATTTTTTGTGCTGACGTCATCAAATATGCTGATTTAAGGGTTCTGTTAAATGTTTTAAGGGTTCAGTTAAATATTTTAAGGGTTGAATTAAAGTGTATAAGTGTTAAGTTAGATGCACCAATAATTTTTGACCAATTTTCGAAAAAAATTTTGTGCTGACGTCATCAAATATGCTGATTTAAGGGTTCTGTTAATTGTTTTAAGGGTTGAATTAAATTGTGTAAGTATTCAGTTAGATGCAACAATAATTTATTTCACTTTGTATGTTGAATATGTTCATTTATTTCTTACTTACGAAATTTGTATATATGTTCAGTTTATTGTTGTAAATGTTCATATTGTTACAGTAAATGTTTGCTATGTTTGTTTTATCTGTTCATTTTGTTTTTTTATTTAACCAGTTTAATTGAACACAAAAACTACGAAATCAAATTTCTGCTGCAACTAACTGAACACATAGACCTTTAAGTTCATCCCTTAACGTATTTAACTGAACACAAAACACTAAAATTCTAAATTATTACTGCATCTAACTGAACACATACATACTTTTAAATAATCTCTTAACGTATTTAACTGACAGAAAACACTAAAATTTCAAATTATTGGTGTATCTAACTGAACACTTATACACTTTAATTCAACCCTTAAAACATTTAATTGAACCCTTAAATCATTTAACTGAACCCTTAAGTCAACATATTTGATGACGTCAGCACCAAAAAAATTTCGAAAATTGGTCAAAAAAATTTGCTGACGTCAGCATGCGAAAAAAAGCTTTTTTGGCCTGTTGGATGGTGCTGGTTCAATTGGATGGTATTGGATGGTTTTTTGTTGGATGGTGTATATAATTTCTGAAAGAAAATTAGTCCGTGGCTCTTGGTCTTGGGTTGACTTCAAACAAGTTTACACTTTAATACTTCTTTATAGGCTTACAGCTGTCTCCACGTATGCACTACACCCGAGACCTCTTTGTCAGGATCTTACGGTCCAAATTGCATCAGACAGCTCTGCTAGTGCTCGTCAATCCAATTCCAATATCCAATTATCCTCTCCATTCTTAAATGAACGGCATAACTCCACTACTCCAAATTCAGCAGCAGGTGAATCGTTAACTACATTCATGAATCAAACTTCACATTCCAAACTGGAGAAGAGAAATAGCGAACGGAAATCAAAGTCAAACTACGTCCCATGGACCATAGACCGAAAACCTCGGAGGAAAAGGCGAGACCTTTCCGTTGTAGAACGTGTCCACGTAATTATTTATGGCTTTTCCCGCTTGAATCCGGGCTCCTCATAAAGGCTCATTGATAACTCCCACCAACCCAAGTACGGGCATTAATTTCCGAATAATTCTGCCCACATACCATGTTCCATAATCGTTTACAACTCTCCTGATTTGTCGCACTCATATCAAATTTCAGATCCAATTTTTTCGTTGCAAAATCCAATTCAATTCAACCATCCAAAAATTGCACAAAAAAATGTAATTGTACTAAATCAAAATTTTATCAACATAAAACGCCTCACTTTCCTCACTTCTTTCTCCCTGTTTTCTTCACGTAGAAAATTTACAACTATTTACGCTGCTCAGCTCTTAACTTCTAAAACTCAACCACGTCATCCAAAAGTAATCCGTTGTAAATACAAACGGTGGAAATAACATTTTCAAAATTTTAAATAGCCTTTCTTTTATTCGCACTGGAATTTTCCCTCCGATGGTCCGATCCCTCAATAAAGGCAGTACCAGGCTCATTAAATTCGCGCATGTCCCCCTTCATTAATCACCTCCTCAGCCGGTGGTCCCCTTTCTCTCACCGACGACTCCCAGTCACCTCGCTGTACTCCGCCAGATGACCACCGGCTATCACCGGTTATTCAATCTTTCCGGCGATAGTAGCGCCTCAGGATCACCACACCTCATCCTACTCGAGTTGAACCCCACTGGTTGTCGCATGAAGTTCATCGAAGGGCTCGTCATGGACCGGGCACGCCGTGCCGATAAACCCGGTCCCTGACCGAGCCGAATGCTCGAATCAGTTCGGCGACGTGTGAACGGTGATTTGATGGCACGGTATGAGCGGAAGGAGAAAACCCTTGATGATCTTGATGCTGACGTGGATCCCTGGAATGGTGACGGCCACCGCTTGCTCCAGAAGCTGTTTCGGTGGTGATGACGAAACCGCCACGGTGAAGCTGTTGAAGCTTCAAGAACCATTCTTTCGTTCGCTAAGTTTCGTTCAAACCCGAAAGAGTAGCTCCTTTTGAGTGTGAAATTGAACTCTCGTCTTGTCGAACTGGTAGGAGGTGAAATGGTATTCATCGGTACAATCTCGGGTTCCAATTCAGATATTGACTCGGGTTGTAGTTGCAAGAGGTCTTGAGGCTGGTAGAGTAAAAGGTCGTCGAGGCTGGGACGAATCCTCGATGCCCGCATGGGTACAAATGGAGAGTAACTATAGCTCAAATCGGGTCTGATAACAGAAGCCCGGCAGAGTGGACATGTGGCGTGTGACCGGAGCCACACGTCAATGCACTCGACATGAAATGCATGGGAACAAAATGGCAGTGTGCGAAGATAATCGTTGTCTTCGAACTCAAGCAGGCACACCGCACAGTCACGGTTGGTACAAGCGAGGTGCTTTGCCTTGGATTTGGAGAAGAGAGAGGTGGGAAGGGATTTGATCGCAGAGTCGTCGAGGCCATATGGAGAGAAAATGAAGTAGTCCGATGATGAGCCGAAGGAGATGGTCGTGGCACCGACCGGGTCATGATGGCCGGTCATGGGTGAAGGGGCTGAGAAAAGGAGGAGACGACGACGACGGCGCCACCGCCTATATCGACGATAAAGTCGGCGAAAGATCTGGGAGATGACACGTGTGTACAAGACGATGAGAAAGGCCGTGCCGACGACCACCACCATGGCAATTAGCGGCGGGCTGAGTTCAATGGATGCATGCGGCGTTGAAGAGATGGGTTGAGAGGAAGGTGAAGGGGAAGGAGAAGGAGAGGTGGCTGGAGGAAGTTCTCTCATGGATATTGGTTTTTGTTTATTATTGTATAGTTAATTTCCAAGGTGTTTGTTTTGAGTTCAGTTTGGGGCTTGTTTTGCAGTTTGGCAATTTGGCAATTTGGCTGTGGAGTTTGATGCAGTCAAGGTTGCATTTGAGATCACAAGAGGTTTGGGTGGTCCTGTTCTATTCAGTTTATGTCATTGACATGCGGGTCCACTGTACTAGATAATTAATTGTGCTCTTTGGAAGAAGTACAGTGTTCGGTGCAGGAAACGGAGTTATACAACTGGTACATCGGATATCCATTTTTTTTTTTTTTTGACAAAAGATATACATCGGATATTCAGGTATTTGGGAATAAGCTAAGCTAAGGGATCGGTTTAGTTGTGCCGCTTTCCAAAATTTAGGAAATTGGTTGCAAGCTGCGATTTGGGTAGATGCGATTAAAGTAGCACATTTCATTTCTCGCTATTTTTATCTTTTGCTCTGGGATAAGGATCTAGGATTATTAACATTTAGCAGAGAGTGTGGTGACTGGTGAGGCGTCGAAATCAAGATGAAGGATCAACGTACTTTATATTCGCTTGAGGAGATTTTAGTAATTTCATGTTTGCACTTATTTTTAATGAACATTTAATCATCTATTTTAAGAACTAAGAAATCGACATGCCACATGGATTCGATTATTCAATTCCTGATTTTTGTCAGATGGATTTTGGATTTGTTGTTGCAAGAAGATTCTGTATATGGGAAAATTTGTCATTAACAAAAATTTGATTTTAGTATACTTTAGTCATTGGTTGTGACTAGTTTTTTAATGGAAAGTGGAACCCCTTCTTGGGGTTCTTAGTTTCAAAAAAAAAAAAAAAGATTTTCATGACCCCACGAAGTAAAAGTGTAACTTTTTTCAAACCCGACTGATTCCACTTGAAAATTTGTACATTTAGATATTGTATAGTTGGTTAAATTATTATCTCTTCGATTTGAAAACCAAATAAGAATTAGTCTAACTTAAAATGACATAATTTGGCATAAGAAGTAACGCTATCATAATTTTATTCTCCTATAAAATGTTTACAACAAAGAAAAAAAGTAATCGTCAGTGGTTTCCGAAATTTACCGGGTCAGCTGGATATCTAATAATAATATTAATTTTTCGTAATTATGGTTATATTTGTTAGAACACTCTATTATTCCATATCATAATCGTTCTTTAATGAACCGAATTCCAATTATATCTATCTTGAGTATCAAAAGTATGTAATGAAGTCAGTTATTATATCTATCTTGAGTATCAAAAGTATGTAATGAAGTCAGTTATTATATCTATCTTGAGTATCAAAAGTATGTAATGAAGTCAGTTAGACCAAAAGACAAAGTTCACCACAATGACCTTATCTATTTTACAAATTATAAGCGATCTCTGACGTCTGACCCCTTCAGTCAGAAATCAGAACACCGGATTAAGCTTGAATTTTTTTTTTTTTAATATATCGGTAATGGGATTTAGCTTCCAGACGTTATTTTTCCTATGCAAATGCCAATTTACCGTATCCCAACTGGTCAATTATATGGTTATGTAATAGCACCTTTTAATTACATTGGTAAAAAAAGTAAGAATAAAGCTAATGTGAATTAAAACAGCTTAAAATTGTGTGAAATTGACGATTATAAATAAAAGTCGTATAGTGAAAGTTCAGGAAGATGATTGTGAAATTAGAAATACTTCATTAAATTTAAACACCCTCGAACTCGATTCCTAATTTTATTTGAATTTCTTTGCTTTCCAATTAAAGTTCACTTTCAAATATACTGGAAAAATAAATAAGGAGAGATTGTTAATGAGCTCAATGTTCGATTAATTGACTTAACGAAATCCTTTCCGGTTTCAAATTCAACTTTTTGCAGCAGGCTATCAAATAAATCTGATAAAAGCAAAATAAATCGTAGTTCAAAATTGATATCTTTTCATTTGTACGATAATGAGGAGGATCCAAAACAAAAATACAAATAATGGATATGACGAAGATATCGCGAAGCTATGAATATGAACAAGACTGGAGATAAAGTACAAAGGTGAAGATAAATCATAAGAAGACTGAACTTCGAAACAGATGAATTAGCAAAGAAAAAGTTAGGTCCATATGATGAGAAGGCAGCCTAATGAGAAATGACAAAAGGACGTTGTGAGAAGCTTATCAGGTCCATTACATATGATGAGAAAGTCATATCAGTTAAATATAATGGAGTAGATCAGTAGAATAAGACATTGTGAAAAATATCATGTCAAACAGTCAAAATTATTGGTGAATGGGATTTGGTTTCTTTAAGTATTACAGAACTTCCAGGCTTCGATTTCTTGTGGTATAATCTTCCTATCTCTTCTTTTCTCTATATTTATATTTTGTTTTTGTTTATTCCAGATACTAACAAGTTTTCCAAGTTTTTAACTCCGCCTATGTTATCCTAACATAGCCGGTCTCAAGCCCGGATTGAAAGAGGAGAGGAAACTTAAATAAAAAAGAAATAAAAAAGATATGTAGAAACTTTCAGTTCTGGTTAATGAGTCAACATGAATCATCAATTGGGCTGAGTTTTGCATTTGACAGAATCCACTGGTATAGGCTGTTCAGGTCTAGTGCAAGTTTGTATCACCTGAAATTGTTCATGGCTTAAATTAGATGTTTTGTTTTCAGGAACAAATCAGAAGTTACCTGTCAACTATCATTGTTGGTGATTATCACAACTGAGAGGGTTGCTAAAAAAATAATGGAACTTTGTTTGATTGGCCCTCATATTCTCTTCTTCTTTGTTTATCTGTCTCTGTTTGTTCATTTTTTGCTAGTTTGAGTTGCAATGCCGATGTAAATTTTAATTTGAAATGTGTAATTAGGAGATTATTATATTAAATACTAAATTGCTGTGATTTTGCTTATGTATAAATATGTTTCTCTCAGAGCCTTTGGTCCTTTTGAGCTAATCTTAAGAAGCATGTAATAGGATTATGAATACTCAATTTAGGTTAGGTCTGGTCTTGATTCAGTAGACACAACATTAACTGTTGTTTGCATCAGTTGCATACTTAAGGCTGCTGATGTAAAATTTGGTTAAAGCAGGTCTTATTATACGTCTTGAAGGACACTTTTTAGTTAAATTGTACACAATTTGCTCGTAATAGATTTAAATCAGCGTTATTTTGGAAATTGCGTAACTTTTTTTTTTTTAAACTGAATATTGTAACTTGTAACAGTAAGCAAATGTGACAGCAAAGAGCCTCTACTGCTGAGAACCTTGTACTGCTGCGGTTATCGATGTCGAGTCGGTCTGGCTCTCTACTGCTGAGAACCTAACGGGACAGCAAAGCCTTGTGGACGTCGCTATGGGCGGCCACTTGCTGGTTGATCTGGAAAAACCGCTGTTCTTTAATTTTCAGTGGTCGTCAATCTTCCGTTGCACGTATAGTCTTTGACATTGTGTCAACCACAATGCAATGGCAATCTCTCGCTGCTTAGGACCTTTGTAAATTTTGTATTTTTTTTTTTAGGATTTTCTTTTTTTCTTTCTGTTTTCTTCCAGCTTTTTTCGCCCTACCATAGCTGAGTAGGGGTCTGGAGATTCCGCTCTCCTTTTCTGTAATTATGCTACTGCTTTTTTATTAATCAAATTTCTGCCACTGGTAGTTACCAGAAGGCCATCAAAAAAAAAAACAGTAAGCAAATGTGTTAATACTTAATACCATAATACCATAATACCATAATACTGCATTTTTGTCTCCTTGCTGGTGTGGCAGAGGCAATAGACAAAGCTGATACAACAGTGGGCCCCCAAAATTGTCAGAATACAGTCTCTTTACAAAGATATTTGCTTTGGTCTTTTTTTTTTTTTGGTAGTGTACTAGTGTTATGCATTTGTTGAGGAGAAGTCACTATTCAATAAAATAGTACTTAGAAAGTGTTTTTAGCAGAAAAAAATGGAATGCATTAAAGTGTTTTTCTACGTAAGTGAGAACTGGACAGCTGGTTTTGTGAAAAGGTCCTGCTGGCTTTTCAAAAGCACAAAAACATGAAATGAGCAAAAGATGGAAAATTACTGATTTGAGGGGATGGTGACAAACTAAGCGGTCTTGCGCAAATGAGTTATGTTAATGTGACTTTCGTATTTTTTACAATTTCTATTTCCTCTTTTTAACCTTTTCCTTTTGCAAGTTGCAAACCTTGTTTTGAGTTTCGAGTAACACATGGAATTATGGAGGTTAAACTTCATCTTCTGTGAACTTTTAAATCATTGGGAAAATCATTATTTCTTAGAAATCACAAAGTGCACTTCAGGATATGATTTTATTTTAGTGAAGTGCAATTTCACTGATTTCAGTGGAGTGCAATTTTATAAAGATTGTAGGATACGTTTCAGGAATTGATTGTTCTATTGGCTCAATTGCTGATCAAAAGAGATTCAGAATGCACCAATTCCATTCCTGTCTAAAATCTGCATGCTTGCCAAGCATTGCTTGGTCAAAGAAGTCAAGTTTTCAACTCATACAGTAGATAAGTAGCCGTACCATTTGGGCTGTGGATTTATTCAACGATTACAGCATTGATCTAAATGATTTACATATAAATTTTCATTTGATTAGAATTGGTTTTTTAAGATTTTCTTGGGCCTAGTAACCTAAGAATTCCAATTAAATTATGCCAAATCCATTTATTTTGATCAAAGAATTTCAGTTAACAAGGGAATTTCATGTTTAATCAAAGAAGAAAAAAAAATCATTTTAATAAAAGCCTAAGATATCTAGAACTTCGTTAATTTAGGCCCAAAGCCCAAAATTGTCTACAATCAAAGGCCAGAAGTAATCCGACCCGTATAATCCACACGGCCTCCTTTCCTTACTAAGTATTTTCCCTTTATGAATCGACTCCATTTCTCAAGCTAGGGTTTTGGTCGTCGCCTCCAAAGGTTTTATCACTTGGAAGGAGAAAGAGAAAGAGAGAGAAATAGAGAAGATGTTTCAGCTAAGGAGGCCTGACAAGGCGACCGCGTACAAG
Organism: Rhynchospora tenuis; assembly: GCA_027725995.1. Taxonomy (NCBI): domain Eukaryota; kingdom Viridiplantae; phylum Streptophyta; class Magnoliopsida; order Poales; family Cyperaceae; genus Rhynchospora; species Rhynchospora tenuis. The sequence continues at coordinate 30,256,219 of CM050889.1, forward strand.
CAGCTGAGAAGCCACATGACGATCATGGCGTCGTGCATCGCCGTGATCCGCGTCACGCCCTACATCCTCCATTTTCTCACCAAGGAGAAGGAGGAGCTCAAGCTTGAGCTCTGAACCTCTGATCCCGAATTTTCAGGTCACCTCTTGTTTTTTCTTTTTTAATTTAGGTAAATGTTAGTTGAGTTGAATGATTACACTCTGCACGGTCGATTTGCAGGGAAAGTGGAAAGTAAACTGGATCTTATATTTGATTTTTTTTAGTTCTTATGGTGTTCACTTTTGTTTTAGATATTGTGTTAAGGACCTCGATTTTATTTTTTTGTTAGAAGTATGGGTTAGTTAATTTGCATCGTGCCATACATGCTAGATAGAAAAAGATGGTTAATGGACCTAATTGTGGTGCAAATTGGCATGTTCTTATCTCTAAAAGGATGGATAATATCAAGCTTCAACCCTTCAATCTTTGTTTCAAATTCTGATAATAAAATAAACAATATTGTCTATTGTGATAGTGCATTTGATTATACAAGTTTGTCTTGTTTTTAATCACTATTGTCTTAGCGACAGACTTTGTTAGGTCAATTTAGTTTTTGGAAATAGCAAATTTCCTTGTTACTGTTAATTTGTGCTTTTCCCGAATTTAAACTTTGTTCTATTGGATGCATTGTGATTAAATGTATAAAAATTATTGAAAATTCAGATGTTTTTAGATTTCCGTAGCTCCTTACATTGAATATTTAGAATATTCGCTTTATGTCCTAGAATTGAATTGTTGAAAATCCTTATACATAGGAATGCATTTTCTTTGAGAAAACAATTACACTGACAATTAATCAATTATAGTGAGCGGCTCTGCTTTTTGTTTGAGTTTTCTGGTTAGTACTCTTTTAGTATATCTATATGCCTTCAAGGACAAAGGAACTGAATTTGTAAAAACAAGGTCTGAAACCAATAAGAGCTTTTCTGTTCTGTTTCTTTTCACTTTTTTTTTTTGATATTTTATAAAGTTGACAACCTTATTTGTGTTTAATTTTTGTTTTGATGACTTAATCTGGTTCTTGTACTTACGTAGGCAACAGAAAATGGGAAAAATAGTAATGGTTGAATTCCTGTCTGTGCCAGTATCTTTACAATGGTGCTGGTACCTAGACACTCATTTCTAATCTGAAGTTGCACATCAAATATCCTCTGATTTCATTTAGGAACTTTTGCAACACCAACTGGCAAAATAATTATGGCAGTATTCTTGTCTGTACCAGTAATATTGGTGGTTCTTGGCCTCTGAAATCTTATCTGTGACCTTAGTTTTTTTTTTTTTCCCAAAGATCATCTTGATATATATATGTACAGCTGTAACTTTCCTTCTTGATGTTTAGCACTGGTCTGGCCTTTGTATGTACTGGATGTACTTTCATTATGTGATCTTTTGTCAGGATTCTATGGTAAAAAAATGTTTTGTAGTTTACTTGATAAACTAAGTTGATCAGGCCTTCAGAATAAAGTTGCCTCACATTGTGGAACCAATAGAGAGGTGCCTTTTTGTTTTTGGTGTTTAGCTATTTTGTATCACACCTGTGGAGCCCCCTGTAGGCCAGTCAGTATGGTCATGCTTGATATGAAGCATTGACTTGTTATAGATAGGAACACGGAAAACACAACAATATTTGAACTTTTATTTAATCAAAATGTAATTTGAAAATTGTTGTACAACTAAACCAGATGAATTTTTCCTTTTTCCTTCAGGTGGGGATTTGTCGAACATGCAACTGGGATATTCCATTGGGTACATCTGCTGCTGCTTAATTTTTTTTTCCCTTTTGTGCAAAATTTGATGTAGGACTTGAATATTGAGATAGCTTTTTTGCTATAAGATTAGTTGTTTGATTTCCCTCTGTATGCTTCATAAATGTCTTGCTTGGCCTGCAGTGCTTTACGTGCATAATGATAGAAACATTCAAGTGATGATTTTTTAGTCAGTTTATTTCATTGAATTTACAGATAATGCAGCAGAAAGCTAACTAGTTTGAATTTTCATTCAATTATTACGATTTATCAGCTGCTTATATTGTTATATACCTTTATGGAGATTTGGAAAAGGGTAATTAGCTATGATATGTCAGAAAGAAGATGTGTAATCATTTCTTGAAAAAATAAGTTGCAGACATCAAAAAGTGGGAAGAGATATAATCATTGCCTCGTCTCGGTCGATGGTTATGTGATCCTTTTTTGCATTGAAAAGGAGCTTTGATATATTAATAAACAAGATTCCACGAGAGGTTACAAATTAGGAGAATTGAAGAATTATTTAGGAGAGTCAAGCAAATGTAACGACAATAAATCTGAAAAGTTTTTATCATCGCTTATTTGCTATTTAGCTAGTCACCTAAAAATTCTGTTACCTTTAGGGTTTGCTCCAGGAGTAAACCTGAGCTATGGAAAGGTAGAGTAGAGCAAGGAAAGGAAGATGAAGGAAGTGTAGGAAAATATAGATACCTTGCTCCAGATTTCAAAATTCATGTGTAGGATTAATGGTTGTAATCTCTTATCTAAATTACAGATGGATCATATTGCCCTTCTGTTTTAAATTGAGATTTAATTTTGTGGATTAAAAGCCAAGGATAATTTCGGTAGAAAAAATTTGATGGTAGGTTTTCTTCGTTACACTCTGATTTTGGGTAACCATCCTTCTCCTTAAATAAGGTTTTAAGGAAATCTAATTTCCTTCCATTATCTCCGGTTTACCCATAAATTAAAATGGGAGCAAGATACTCAACTTACATTTCCTTTCCTTATCCCAAGTTTACTCCTCTCTGGCCTACGGGCTGTTTGGATTCAAAAAAAAAAGTTTACTCCTCTCTGGAGCATGCCCTTACTATTACTTTTTATTTTTTTGTGTCGCAATGTTAACTAACACAGTTCGTACTTATGCTGTTAGTAGACCTGTCACATTGGGTGGATTGGGATGGGGTGCATGTCCCTTTGTTATCCAGTTTTATGGACATGCAATCCTAGATGGCAGGATGGGACTGTTGAACAACGAAATTAAAAGGAGTAATAATTGAGGATGTTGAGCAATTAATTAATAGGCATGAGACTAGTGTACCGTTGGAGGTATATGCAGAGCGACAATAGTCAGAGGGTCAGTTGGACCACTTTAGAAAGTTACTAGTAGTATTTGTAGGGGACTAGGAGAAGCGAGAGTTGCTTATTCTACGAAGGTGGGCTAAGAAATAGATACAAAACGGAATGAACCTCCTAGGGAGGTCAGGACCCAAGACAATGATAAATCCAACTCTTTCTTTCTACATAGTCTTTCTTCCTGTATTGCATACAACCGAAAAGGAAAAGTCGTACAAAAAACAAATAGCAAAGGAAATGATGAGCAATTTTGAATACTAGTTTCTTGTTCAGTAGGTCCCTACTGAGGAGCGCCAAATCGGAATTCCACGCGAGCGACAATAATAGGACTAAAACCAAAAAATATTTCAAAAACATGTATAATTTTGAAAATTTATGAGATTGAAAAAATATATAATTTTGACTATTGTGTTTTACGATTTCGAGCTTTTGCTAGCATGTTGTGCGTGTCCTGTTTGAACATGATGTGCCACGAGACATGCCATGTTGTGCTGGCATGAGTATACGTTAGGCATGTAGTGCGGTGTCGTGCTCGTTGGAGGTAAACCCAAGCACAACATGTCTTGACATGTACAACACATTGGAGCCGGCCATGCCAAGCTCTGGCACTTACGTGCCAAATACATCACATAAGCTGTGGCAACGGGGAATTCTACACTTAAAAGAAAAAATATATATATTAAACACAGAAATTTCATTGACAATCTTCCCGTTCTTTTCTATAATAAATCATAAACATTATCCTCATGGAAGCGTGTTCATGACATTTTAGGAGCACACATTACTTTTTGGTTCTCGTTTCAAAATTATAAAAGGTTACAACTTGTGCAAGTACAGTTGGAACAATGAGGACCGTTGTTACTGGTGATGGCAAATCTCAGAATTAATTCGGAAGGTCGGCCGCCGGACCAGAGAAAGTGGGTGGACCATAAACTCTCATCACTTTTGGCACATTTCTCACAAAGATATATCCTTTCTGATTTGTATACTCTACAAGTTCCCAATGATTTTTAAAATTTTATTGTTGTTGTAGGTTTATGTGTGGAGTCTGGATTTGAGGTTTCCAAAAATTTATCATCAGTTAGGCACTGACTAAGATAGGACATATTAGGTTGTGCAATCATTTGCGGATCATATTAGGTTGGATTTGTTTATTATTTAATTTGTTAAGCGGGTTTCATTTCTCCAGATTTATGTATTGGATAACTTTTAATTTGGATCTAGTTAGGTTTTAGCCGTAAACGATGTTATGTTCTAAACTTATTATAGATTTTCAGTTGGGTTAGGTTTCTGATTTAATTGCTTGTAGTTAGGTCAGTTTCAGATCATTTATTTTATTTATTGATTTAATAATTTGTCTTCCCATATTTATAAACTCGGTAATCTTTTAAGGCTACTCCTAAAAAATTAAATTAAATCAATTATTAGCTTTATTTTCAAATAATTAAATCAATCGACTCAAATCCAGTTTCACCGATTCCTTAAGTTTTCATAACTTACACCTTGCCAGTTGTCATGCTATACAGCTAAAGTTAGTCCTAACTGAAGAACAGACTTGAAGCTTGCATCAGGTCCACATGTATGGTATATAGTATATTAGTATATACCTTTCACTAAAAAGATTTTGTGGCAGGATTCTGCAATTTCAGCAGGACCAGATTCAAATAACCAGACACACTGTAGTGACACTGTGACAGGCCATCTTATATGTCAATCTGCAAGCTTTGTATAATTAAAAACCAAAAAAAAAAAAGTCAAATTACATAATCAGCTATTTAGTTTTTATTTCCTATAGGTGTCTTTATGGATGATGGATAAAAAAATAATATTATAGTGATATTATAAAGTGTTCATCCTCTAAAATGTATAGATAAGTATTTCTTACAATATTGATAAGAAGACAGTTAAAAATTCAAACAGTGGTTTTAGTCTGCACGCGTTCAACAAATAAACAAACAAAACAGTGAGTGTTCAACTGTTCATTCCGTTCAGACAAGTGTGATTTTTGGTCCATATGAGGGTGTCTATCGGAAGATTTGAATAATGAATTTGAAATTAAAATATATAATTGACAAGCCGCTATCAATGTTGTTTTTATCTGAAATATCCATGTGTATATTTTGATTGCAATGGATATATATTCTAGTAGAAGAGAATGTATATTTTTATTTTTTAATATAATTAAGTATGCTTAAATATTTATTATGAGATGTCGAAGAAATCACAAAAGCAATATATATATATATATATATTGAAGAAAAGCCCGTAGGCTACAAAAGCAATATTTTCCAGATGAGTTTAATTTTTTGGCAAAAAAAAAAAAATCAAATGTGGACAGGAGAGAAGACTCCTATTTCTTGAAGTGCGAGAGATTGTCTAGATTGTTCTCACCGTGAGAACGACCAAGCCAAATTTGTGGACTCCCTTTTCATAACAAAAAAAATATATATATATATTTGTGAACTCCTCCATTTTGATTTTTTCTGTCCTCATTTTGTAGTATGTTCATAATTTTTGTTGGGGGATAATATGTAAGTATGTGGGATATTTAAATCAGATAAGTATACAAGTCTGGACCGTCAAGTGCAGTCTTAACTATAAGATCTAGATTCTAGACCAACTACTGGTAGATATTCAATTAATAAGTTAAGTTTTAAGATAAAAAAAAACTGCATATAATTTCTTTTTAGAATGATAAATGCTACTTATATAAGTACACAAGATATCTCGTGTTGACCTTATCCCATTAAAACCAACAGGTGGGGTCCTTTCAATAAAGCCAGATGGCGATAGCACAGACGAATGCGGCCTTTTGGACATGTCCAGTTGGAAATTTTCTTAGTTTTAAAGACAAATTGATAACCACTAGACAGAGAATTTCATTTCAGAAATAAATGTTCTCTTCAATAGTATTTTTTATTATTTTAATCATAAAAAGTGCACAGATCTTGCTGTTATGTTGATTAATAAAAGAATTGTTTGAACGATCAATGAAACTATACAGCAAACTTGTTCAAGGGAACATATAATCCGGTCAATTTTGGGTCCCACAAAAAGCCGAGGTCGCAATTAAAATGCACTCTTACTTTTTCCCAAACATCACTTGGTCCATTGATCTGAGATAATGCGCCTACTTGCATACTTACTATATAACGAAAATGAACTTTTGTAATATTTTTTATTTAGAAGAAATAAGATTCGAGTTTGGAGAATTTTGGAATAAGGTGGTTAACAACTTGTTTAAGAATATCAAGTTATTTTACAGGCACATACAATAAAAATTTGAACATATTGGGTGATGTGGCGAAGCAAAAAAAATCTGACCAAACCGGACCAGCACCGGTTTATCAGTTTGGTGCGCTTACTATATACAAATTATAAATATATAAGAGTTAATATTTGAAGTTCTTTAGCTATGTTTCGTTGTCACCGTTCGATTTTACATTTTTCTTTTAAAAAAATATTTTGATTAGACGCTTCATCTGTTTTGATTTTTTTTTTTTTTAAATTTAAAGAGATTGCATGATGCACATGGGATACAGTAAACTAGTGCGTTTTTTTGCGTGTTGTTTTTGCATAAATATTCTACATATTATTTTTTATTGTTTTACAAATCTTTAGCATCTAACAAACATTGTTTGTGTACAAAATTTGCTAATATACAAATTTTTAATAGAAGTTGTATTATTATTAAAAACAAACTTTTTTTTCGCCCGATATAGAGCAAAATTTGAGAAAAAACAATAGTAATAAAAGAATTATAACTGTTGTTAGTGATTTGATGTTTCGTACTTGTTGATATTTGTATGACAATTATTACTATTATTTTTATAATAATTTGTTATCATATCAATTTTAATATTTTAATTCTTGCCTTTCATCTTATTCAATTTATGTTCAAAAATAAAATTTCATCCACTTCATCCAATCCAAATTTAATGCATTGTACTCCACACGAATTTAGCTGGCACGATTGATAATTCCTTTTTTAAGGATTGACCTTTTTCTATTTGTTTGTACATGTTTGTATGAAAAGTCTACACATTAAAGTAACTCGAGGTTGATAGTGCTGAAACTTGCGACTTAATGGTCAGCGCTTAATAAATTTGTTAATGGACACTAAAATGTAAGCGTCAACACAATTTTTTATATTTCTCTATTTAATTTTACTATTTGCTAGTTGGACGAGCTTGACGAATTCAAGCCGAAAGCAAGTGAAAGCAACGTTCACAACAGAGAGAAAAACAAAGAAAAAACAATCCATTTGCGCCCCACCCCCCCCCCCCCCCCCCCCCCCCCCCCCCCCCCCCGAAATACATCAATAACCTTGCCAAAACATGAAATTATAATATAATTAAATCTTTTTGACAACTTTACAAAATACTAACTAAAATAATTGTAAATTTAAATATATTATTCAGGATTCAGATCTCTTTCTAATTCAATCGATAGTAATAAAATTTAAAATGTTCTTGCAGCTTCAGCATTGAAATAATATGCTAAATGGATTCCTTAGGCAAGGTGTGATTTAGAAATAATATTTTGACTATTAGATTATAAATAGTATCACAAAGATACTAATCTCATCGAAAAATTAATGGCCCCGATCCTTATTATGTCGTGGTCCCTCCAATAGAGTTATAGAATTGCTTACAAAACTGCAATTCCTAATACATATTTGATTTATAAAAGGGGGAGTGAAATTGAGGTGAAGAGTAGAAAGAGATGAAAAAAGAATGAACGATAGAGAGAATGGTGAGTCGGAGGATACTATATCATTTATTTTCTTCTTTGGTTAGTCAATTTTGGCTTCTAAATATTTGTGGTTGGTTAGATGTCATTTACGTTTTCAAATTCACACTCCAGGCTTTTCTTTTGTATGTTCTAACTTTGATTATCAATAAATTACAATTCAGGGGCTGGGTATCTATCGTGTTTTGTTTTTACACAAAAATAATAATTTATTAATCACAAGGGAAAATCATCCAATCAAACTTATTTTTATGTTTGATTTTGCAGATTTGACTGTTTTCATTACAAAATTTTTGAAAAAAAAATCACAAATTAATTATTTAGAATTTAAAAACTAAAAAAATGTAATATATAATAAAACAGAGCAAGAATTAATAAAAAATGAAAAAACCCCAAAATAACACATCATTTTTTTTCTATAATAATCATCAATTTTAAAGTACAAACTTTTAATAAAAATAACGTACAATTGCCTTACAGAATAATTAATATTTTTAAATCAATACCCAGAAATTTCTTCGACTCAAATAAAATCTAATATTATATCTGACAAATCAAATTCAAAATCTGCTTTTCCTCGAGTCAATTTTTATATGGCTCAGCTCCAATCCTCATACAAAGGAGGTATAAAAAAGGATTAGTCCATAATGTACATTGATATGCACGTAAAGGCTTACTTAAGACCTACCTCGTGCAGACCATATATTGTCATCTCTAAACTCACACACTGGTAGGGACTACTGCCTACAACCTATCTTTAAAGTCGGACACAACATAATTAATCAATTAATTTGCTAAATCATTCTTTCCGTGCTATAAATACAGAACCCTACCCTCAATTTTGCCTCTCTCGCTTTCTTTGGTACCAAAATAACTACCATGCTAATATAATTTTGGAACTGATCCCCGTACATAACAGCAACAGCGTACCAATCTTATACCATGACCCCCTTGCCCTTTTTATTTCTGATAATACTTCAATTTTATTTTTAAAAATAAATGCAATACAAACTTTTTAAAAATTAAAATAAATTTACTTTCCTATTAAATATTTACATTTTTTACTCTCTTCCTTTCTCTATCCTCAAATAATTTAAATCGACTAAGAAATGACCAAATTGACTCAAAATGACTCGAGACGAGAGCTCAAATCCAATCGGACAAAATCGACATGAACCAAAGCCAATATGGCCCGACTCTAATATAAATTTTAAGAAGAAAGGAAATATTGAAAAAATAATATATATAACATTAATAAATTTAAATTATATGTAACAAAATAGTTTGTAATATAGGAGAGACATTTTGATGAGTGATCAAAATCACGACAGCAAAGTATTGATAGTTACCAAATTGCATGTCGTATTGAAAAAGCGAGGAGCATCTCCACATAACTATACATAGCCAGGAGATTCTATCCAATTATAAATCCAAAGAAGCATATTATGGAAAAGCAAACATAGACAAACTAAATTGAATTGTCTCAGCACTTCGATTACCATCCATTGAAACGTAAGCGGCGGGTTCTCTTATTCCCCTTCGACTCAAGCTCCTCCTACCATTCTCCTTTGAACAAAAAAAAAAGGATAATCTAATCATATAAAAAGTCTTGCTTTACCATGAGAGAGGAGGAAACAAGAGAAAAGGTAGAGCGAAGATGAGTTCGTTACCTTCCATTTGTGAGATACGAGAAGGGGAGGTTGAGAAACATCATCCCTTGATTGAATGGACGAGGTTGCACCTGGTGCAGTTGGATCGCTGCCGAGCCTATCCCTCAGGCTTGGCCAAGCTGTGTTCTCTACCGCGGCTCTCCTCTTCATGTCCGTTGGAGTCGAATTCTACAGCTACACCTCCTTTTGGTAATACTTTTCATCTTTTAATAATTTGGACTTATAGGTTGTTATCTGTATTTCTGGTGAGATAACAGGTTTTAGATAATAATAATGAGTATATAATTTTGATTTTTGTGTGTAGTTTTCTGGTGACTAGTATGGGGTTGTTAATTCCTTGGAGCTGCTTTTTAGCAGTTGTGGATGTCTATTCTCTGTTTCTTGGATGCCCTCTTCGCCTTCCCGGCGCCATAATCCTAATTGTTGCTGGAGACTGGGTATGAAATTATTTCAATTTAATGAGGATAGATATAGAACACTGATGTGTACGGATCGTCCCCGTACACATGAGTCGTTTTTCGAGATCCAAAATTCAAACGGCCGATCCGAACCGTTCAAGTTGTTCTCCATATTGAAAAACCCTCGAAGACCAAATTTTACATTTTTTCGATTTTTTTTTACTATATATTATGATATTTTCAAAAAACACTATAATTGGAGTATTTAAGACCCTCCAATTTGAAAATATCATAATATATAGTAAAAAAATTCAAAAAAATGTAAAATTTGGTCTCCGAGGGTTTTTCAATATGGAGAACAACTTGAACGGTTCGGATCGACCGTTTGAATTTTGGATATCGAAAAACGACTCATGTGTACGGGGACGATCCGTACACATCAGTGTATTTTATCCATTCACTCAATTTAATTATTTGGAGACTATGCTTAATTAATAGTTATGCAATCAATTTAAATCTTTGTTCGCTATTATTACAAGAGCAACTTTGCTTATTCCTGTCTTTGTGGGTTTTTGCCATTATTACAGGAATTGATCAAAGTTGTCCAACTTTTGGTTAGTATCAAATTGTTCAGTTGATAACTTGTAATCTCCCCATATATTTCATAAAATTCAACAACTATCTAAAATTTGTGTTAATGGAGTCCAAACTTAAAGTTGCATGTATTTGATATTTCGAATTGGTCAAGTTAATTCAACTTGAAAACAATAGAACTTAACTTACTTTAGAAATTGGCAAAATGCACAAAAAGGATATTCATAATTTGGTAGAAATTCTTGCTGTTGTGTCTGATGAGAGAAAATATTGTCAATAAAGTAGCAAAATTGTTGAATTGGACAGGTCCTGTCCTTGCTAGCTCTAGGGGCAGCATGCGCAACGGCGAGTGTGGTAACTCTTCTTCTCCCAGCAAATGGGTATTGCTCTCCAGGGGTTTGTGGTCGATACCAGCTTTCGGCTGCCATGGCATTTTTGTCTTGGTTTCTTACAGCCTCTTCTTCTCTCTTCAATCTTTGGTCCCTTGCTTCTTTGCGCCTTCTGTAAAAAAAAAATCCCATAGTTACTAGATAGTATTTCTTCTTTTTTCCCCCCTGCATTTCTAGAATAGATTAGTTAATGATTGAGAGGAGATTTGAAGTTTTTATTGTCTTTCTTTTTTTTTTTTTTTGAGGTGAAGTTTTTTATTGTTGCAGTGCTTCAGTCAGATTCCTTTGTAAAAGCGAAAGAAATAGCAAATGCCATATAATATAGTGTGCAGGTTCTGATTTTAAACTAAAAAGAAATAGCCAGTATTAACTATTTCACCAAAAAAAAAAAATTAAATGAAGAAGTTTTCAAATACAAAATGATTAATTTAGCTTGAAAAGTTTGCTCGATTTATATGTAATGTTGGTTCTGAAAGACACAATAGTGACATATCCGTTACATAATAGGAAACCCCATAATAAAGTGATAAAGATGTGTTATAGAAATTCAATTTGAGGAAAGCAAATAATGTTATGGATTTGAATAGCCAATAAAATCATATGACATTAAATGATGATTAATTAATTAAATAAAAAAGAACATTGAAGGATCATCAGAAGATATATTAAAGGCCGTTAATTAGATCCGATCCGTTACTATTGCCCCACTGTTGGTGACCAGTATGGCTGACAGGTGGGGCCACTTCAATACAGTATCGGATCCGGGCTGGAGTTCCGCACCAGAAGAGCATCCTTAATTTTCTTCGTTTTTTCCACTCTCGCGAAGCTTCGTGCTCTCTCTCCCTCTTTTCCACACAGACAATCTCTCCCTCTTTTCCCACATCACCGACGGAAAAGATCCTCTCTTCCTCCACTTTTCATCGATCCCGATGGTAAAACCCTAGCTCCGCTGCTCTCCTGCTCCGCCTCCCTCCGATGGTAAAATGTTTGCGTCGCCTTGCTCCATGGATTCCACTGCTACTCAGGACCTCAGGTCGTTCTTCTTCTGAAAACTAGGTTTCCCCACATCAGATTCGTTTACTGTTCCCTCTTCTCAAAAGCTTCGTGAGTTCTACATCTAGCTCTGCTGGGTCTAGGGTTCACCTCTTTCCCTGATTTCTTTTCCCTTTTGTCTCCTTTACAGTTTGGCAATCGGAAGTTTCAACATTCCGGAGACTGCTTATCGCAATTTGATCTTGAGAGAGGAATTTCGGCCTATTCTTCAGGTATTTGGTTGCTTTTCATTTCATTTTTCGAAATGTTAGACTATTTGGCGATCTAATTAATGGATTCTTTTCGTCAAGTTTCTTGAAACAACTTTTGTAAAATTCGTTTTTCATCTCTCCTTTGTCCTATTTCCTTTCTAATTTTGCATGGGATTTCCACCTTAGAATGCATCTTAAATTGATTATTTTTTTTTTCCTTTTTGTTTCGTTTTTTTTAGGTTGGCCACTGGAACATTTCGGTGTGCTTGAGGCTTTCTTTTCTTTTTTTTTTAAACTTTCAAGGTATCAAGTTACTCGATTTCTTTTTAGCTTGCCTTATTTTCTCTAAGTATAAATCCTCATGATTTGTGTCATATATTTAGGTTTGTTCCTTTTGAATTCTGAAGATGCAAGACACAGGTACAGTACTGGGATTTCCACTTTCAGTTTCTTTGTTTATTCTCTTCTTTATAGTTTCTAGAAAAGTAGACGAGCTCAAGCGATACATCTATGGGGCATGTATGCAGCGCAAGATTACAATATCAATTGCAATTCGTAGGTACTGCTAAGGTACAGTACTGGCTTCTTATCTGAGTATGTACTTAAAATTAAGATTTGAGCTGGTGCTTTGAAAAAGTTTGACTGCTCAAGAGCAGCTGGTTCAAAACTGGTCAGTAGCTATACACATCAATGTTATGAAAAAAAAGAACAAACTAAGGAGTATTGATTGGTGAAAAGTTTTCAGTCATTGAACATGTTGCAATGTTGACAATGAATAATTGCATTTATGATAGTTGTTGAATCAATTTACGCATTTTTCATTTCACTGTAGTTTTTTTTTTTTTTTTTTGTAAGAATTATTTAGATGGAAAAATATCATGTGCCATATGTTCATAGGGATCTAGCATCAAGCGTTGATCTCAGCTCCTATTTAACCATTGTATGTACTTCTTATTTAATCTTCTTTTTTTCCACTGTCATTTCATAATTGTATATGAAAAAAAGATGGCATAACAAATGATGGCTTTTTGGATTTCATACACATGAGAGACAACATCAGCAAAGGACAGCTTTTGATAGGCCAGGATCCAAAGTAATATATGCATTTGTCGGGGGACTTTGTTTTGATCTGTCGAAGTGCTGCTTCCATCAGGTGATTAATTGTCTTAGCTAACTACAGATTAACTGTTTTCATTTTGGTTTGCCCTCATTGCTTTTGTTTCTCTGTCAATTGCTGGTTTATTCCACGGATCATGGTTAACCCTCCTTTCAAACTCTCACTTAATGCTGCAGAGAAGAAGGTAAACATACATAATTCTATCATTCTGCTGCCTCATTTGTTTTGTATCAAATTTTTTTCTGAATCAACTCTTTAATTGATATGTGATTTTGAAAGGTAATTGCTCTTATTTCTAGATGTCGACAATGTTACTAACTAATAACAATTGAAGTGTCTGATATATTCATATAAGACATGTATGTATTAGACACTGATTTTAATAATAGTTACTCATTGCTGATAGAGATATGTTGTATTCTAATAGCTATTGCAGATCAGTGTTAGAATAGTCTGCAGTGTCTTTATTCTTTAACAATTATAAAATATTGATTTAATATATAATTCTTTATATGCATTTTGCAGTGTACACGTGGAAAAGTCAAGTTATTATTGCTGTCAGCAATAACAAATTGGTTCGACTGAATAAATGATTTTCTGTTGCAAACAGGATCCTACTGCTGATTTTGTCATATAGCTTGAAAGAATATATTTATTCCACCGGTAGGTTTTCTAATACCAGATACTGGCAAGTGCTAACGTAAATTTGTATCGTAATAGCAAGGTTAATATTAACAAAGTAAATGCTGTGTTCCTGATTGACATCAAAGTTTATACTGTTCTTACTGTTATTCATTTCTGTTTCTATTTTCTTTATCTTCAATGTTTTTACTAATTTCTCTTTTTTCTTTTTCTTATTTTTTGAATGAAGTTTCCATTTTGCTTTCAATTTGAAATCAGCTTTGTTTCCCTCTCAATTGCAGGTTCACTGTTTGGAGAGTAAAGCAATTGCTATTGCTTTCCTGCAGCAATCTGTTAATGTGTATCATTAAGCAGCAAAATTTTTCTTTTTTTAAAAAAAAATTCAAGTTTTTCCTCACATTCTACTTGGGCATTTCTGGAACTAAAGTGTATAGCTAAAAAAATTATAAGACCAATATGAATAATTTCACGATTCCTTTGGCCCTTTAATGATTTTTATTTATTATATCCACAAGCTTACAATATACAAACTTTGCTTCAGGGTACATTCAGAGTGTTTTGTCATGTGCATGAAATGACAGTGTGAGGTTTTACTGGCTTGGATTGCTATACTCATCTTGGAATGGATAGGTACAACAAAGCTACTAATGAGGTCAAATATGAGCATCTATGATAAGGTATGAGTTCGGTTTTGTGTATTTTTGTTTCTCTCATTTCATTTGGTTCTTTCTGCCACAAATTTTCGATATCAGATCGATTGTCGGTTCAGTCAAAGAAAGCTTACAACAAAAGTATTACATATTTTATGAAATATTTACAGTTTGTGCTTTTCTTTTGGATATTGGTGCAATTAATTGTGCTATTATTGTTGGGTATGATCAAGATAAACCTGCAGAAATAAATAATAAAAAAGAAAAAAAATGAATTATAAGAGATTGCTGCATTAGTTTATTCATGATGTCTGATTGTGACATATTATTATCAACAAAAAGACATGATAGGAAAATTAAAAAAGTAAAAATGGGCAATACATTAATCACGTTTGAGGACAATTCTTAGACACCAGTATCATGATCACCTTACCCTTTTCTTGAAAGCTTTATCGGCTTTTTTATGTATTCTTTCTTTCCATTTCAGGTGTTGGAGATTTACCTCAAATAAGACATATCAGGACTTTCACTTTTTTTTTGAAGTTCTGAGCAGCACCAACAGGGCAACAGTATATAATAAGTTTTGTCTTTAATTAAGCATATTATGGAGCATGTATAAGTGCAACAATAAGAGTACAAAAGTTTGCTTTTTATTTATTTATTGTTTTGGTGATTTGATCTCTTTTAAAGTATTAGGAAGTTGTAATTTTATTAGCTAATTTTACATCGTTTAGAACAGTCAGAACAGATGGTGCAAACCTTTCGCAAAACTCACGACCTTGATTTAGAACTTCATTATTTATTTTTAATTCTGAATTTGCACGAGGTTTTGGTTAATTACATGTTTAGTTTGTAATACTAAAAATCTCACTATAATACTAATTCATTATTAATTACAACAGTCATAAAAAATAACACATCTCAGAAACCATAATATTTTTCACAAAAAGAAAATAAATGCCATAATATCTATCATCAACATTGCGCCTCCACGCATGCTCTCCATACTATCTTACTCAATATTATCTTTCCTTATATTCCTCTACATTTATAAAAACAAAATAAAAAAAAAAATATTGTACCCTCTCAGTCAATAAATTTATCCTTCTATAATCTTTTACTTTTCTACCGATCATCACATTTTTTCCCCAAAATTTACATATTTCCTCTACACTTCCTCAATCAAATAAACTCAACAATAAATAAAACCTATTGTAATTCTAAAATAAACAAATAAAATCTACTATCAATCTATAATAAAATGAAATCTAAAAACAAAAATAGATCGCGCAACGCGCGAGAACACCACTAGTTCCATTTCAATAGCTGGTAGTGGTAGCTTAACAGTTAGGCGAGCCATATTTTGGGCTGAGCTATGCTGGACCAACACAACACTGGACACAAAACTGTACCTCTCCGAACTGAGAAAAGGTAACGAGCTGTTTTTGTCCCTTATTTTTAGACCTGTCAATATATAATCGTTTTAACGCTTTAACGTTACATTTGGGCCGACGGAAACGTTAAACGGATCAAAAATTAGTTTCGTTTGGGCCGACGAAACGGAAATGCAAATGGACCAGCATTTTCGTTTAATTACAGAACGGAAACGTAAAGGCCCATTTCCATTTCGTTTATTTCCGTTGTAACGTACACAATTGCAAATATTTGGAATACGGAGAATTGTAGAGGACTTGCGGAGACAACAAGGATGATAAGGTATCCAGAATGCGCCGCTAATGCCCATTTTTCTCTCGCACACTTCCTCCTCCTCTCTCTTTCTCTCTCTCGCACACTCTGCCCATGGCAAGGGCGTTCTGGTCTGTGCAACCTCGTCGACCCAGGCGAGCGTGACGATGGCAAGGCAGATCGTCGTACGATTGTTTTTCCCAAGCCTTCATCAGTCACTTTCTTCCGCCGTTTTTCCGTGAACCCTAGCCATTGATTAGGCAATAGGGAAAGAAAGAAAGAAAGACCGAAAGAGAGATAGAGGAAGGGAGCAAACTGAGCTGTGGCTTCAATTGGAAGAAGTGGTGGAAGCAAGACGAGGTTGAAGCGAGGAACAATTACAAACCGAGGTGTGGCTGGGCGGACTCCTCCTCTCCTTTGCCTCTTTCTGGTACAATTGCAAACCTTTTTTTGAAAAATACATTTTTATGGAAATTTCCGAGAAGATTTTTTCCTCACTTTCTTGTGTTAAGTTAAGATTTTGTATGTTTAAATTGTACTGTTATAGCATCATTTACGGTTTAGTAACTCAATTGCATTGTTCCTACATCATCCATGGTTACGTAGTAAAATCAGTAAAATCATCCATGTTTTAAGTAATTATGAGGGTTGAACTGCAAAAGTAAAATTAGTAAGTGGTTTAGTAGTAAAATCAGTAAGTGATTAAGTGTATTTATGTTAAGTGTCTTTCATATAGTGTCTTTCTTGTACCTGTTTAAGTCAGGAAATGAGAATTTATGAGTGCTTGAAATGTGTAGAGGTTTTTAAGTGGTTATCACGTGCTGTATAGCTGTCACATTCTTTGATTTATAATTCAATATACAATGAACTTCTCTGTATAACAAGGATCTAGAAGCACAAAATCTGTCTTCTACAATAACATGGTAGTAGGTTATGTTGAGCATGTATGCTATCCTTATAAGCTAGAAGTTGTTATAATATGGTAATGTAGCAATCAAATGGTAAATAGTGAACTATATTTGTCCTTGACCAGTGTTAAGTTACACTGAATAAATTTCAACAATGCACATTTTACTTTGCTACATGTAATTGACATCTCCATGTAATTGATATTTATTAGTCTTTCTCTCTTTTTTTCAGGTTGGTACTGCTCCATATTTGTACCTTGTAAGGTTGGTACGAGGCTCTCTACCGTTCTGGAATGACTTCAAAGTTTGACATCTAATTGATCTGCTGCTTGGAATTAAAAACTGCTCACAAAACTGATGCTCAATAGAGCTATTCTTGTTACTCACTTATGTTTATGTAGCAGTAGTAGGCAAATATAGACTTTTTTTTTTTTGGTTATGACTTATCTGAACTTGAAATCTGAGTTGTGCTGTTGAAACAAACAAAACTTGTATGAGGGATAAACATTTATAACGTTTTTAACGTTTGTGATGTTTAAACAAACGAAACATTAAACGGAATAAAATTTTCTTACGTTTACTAAACGAAACGTTCAACATTAAAACAAATCTTTTTCGTCCCCTAAACGTAACATTAAACGTAAGAGATCACTTACGTGGATGTTATGAACGTTTGACAGGTCTACTTATTTTGTTGGAATTAAGGGCTTGATCAGAATGCCATTTTTTTAACGTGGGATTTTATTTAATTCATTTCATTAGAAAATTCTTGATCAAAATGAATGTATTTCATGTCATTTGGTCGGAGTTTCTATATTATTGGACCCAACGAAATCTCATGAAATCAATTCCAATGAAATGAAATGAAATCCCGCATAAAAATCGTTTTGATCAGGGCCTAAGTTTTCTCGAATTGCAATATATCAATATGACGGACAAAGCTACTCAGTGTTGAGTTTCAGACAAATCAATCTACAGTTTTTTTTGGTGCAGAGCTTATTATCAAACAAAACTATCCTAGTCTTCAACGAGTGCTTTGCTTGTTTTATTGCAATATGCAAAACAATTGAAATTATTAATTAATCTGTACTAATTCTAATTTTTAATTCAGTAATAATATTGTTCATAATAACAATCATATTAGTTGGTCATACTATTGATATGTGCACTTCGTAGCAACTTACGATTTAAATTTGTTGCAGATCAACATGCTTATATCAGAAAATTTTACTACAGGGTCAATTCTCCCCATTTGTGGTAGGGATGTCAATGAAAATGGTACGAATTGGTGAAGATATTCAATACTTCAACCATTACCATTAAGATTAACAAGTAACGTTTGAATAATAGGTAATTATCAAACAAAGGATAAGTTATAATTTCCTCTTTTGCCTAAAAAAAAAGTTATAATTTCCTCTTAACAAATAACAAAACGATATATAATATGCTTTAAATACAACATGCAGATATTATAGTCAAATACACTTGTTAATCTCCTTATTAAAAATAAAAGTTTCCCTAATTGTGTTTCAGTGTTGGTACTCCAATTAGCAGCCTTTCTCGCCCAAAAAAAATTTATGATATGTCAAAATACGGTTACTAATTTACAAAGATGAAGACGGAATATCAACCACAAAGAACAACAATTCAACAAAGCCAAAAATGGAGAATAATGCTCTATTTTTACTTCAAACAGTCTCTGAGCACTCGTAATCTGCTTAAGCCTAGTAAAAACCTAAATATACAAAATCCAAACAATGGGAAAACAAAGTGTACTATCCAAAGAAAGTAAAAAGGATAATGTGCATTTACTCAGGATAAAAATATCCCATAAGAAAAAGCCACAAAGGAGATACTTGATTAGTATTATCAAAATGATAGCATGGAATCGACATGTTCCTTCATGGGGGTCGACTGGAACAACTTGGGGCCTTTTTCTGAGGTCTGCTCAGCTGACAATCTCTACAGCTTCTTTTCTGATAATAATTATCAGACCAGACTACTATCTCTACACCTCCTTTCGGTAAAGTATATTCATGGAGATTCAAACTGCTCGTATATTTCTTTTAAGGCAGATTGTTTTTTAAGTTCTAATTTCCAGTGCTATCTTCAGGAAACAGGTTGATAAACAAATCAAAAACTAGATTTAAACAAGATTTTAAGTCTAATTCATGTAGAATTGAGTTTCCACCGCATTCTACAATTACTTCATAGTTCTTATCTCTTCATCTTCCTTATTTAGTAATCCATTAATTTTTTGCAGCTTTTGATGGATAATCATGTGCTTTATAATTATTTGGAATGCTATATGTTTGAAGCTTTCCATGAAACAGGTTGAAAAGCGAACCAAAAACTAGATTTAAACAAGAATTTCAGTCATGTAGGACTGGGTTTCCTCCAAATTCTACGATTACTTAGTTGTTCTTAGCTCTTCATCGTATTCATTTAGTAATTCATTCAATTTTTTGCAGCTTTCTATGGATAGTCATGTGCTTAATAATAACTTGGAATGGTATGCTTTTAGCATGGGAGGCAAGTTTTCATTGTTTTTCTAGACAACCTCTCTTTCAAATGGAAGTCCTGATGGTTGTAATGCTAGATTGGGTATGAAATCATTGATTGATTTGCATACATACTGAATTAAATATCCTTGCCTGGTTGGTTAAAAAGAAGATGTTTTAAGAGTTCAATCCCAATATTGTCAACATATCTAGGACAACCAAAGTTAGCTTCTGTAATTTATTAGTGGTAAAACAAAGGCGGTGTAAGGAATGATATGTTCGTTTTATTTTCAATAGACATGAAACAATTTAGTATCAATATTACCCCGACCACCAAAATATTAATATTCCACACTGATCACCACTTCATAACTTGAGAGAAAAATCTAATTGGCCCCATAGCTCTAAAATTGGATAATTTATGCCCTAAACATACTACGTTCCTTTAATTGCATTTAAAGTTAATGATGTAAGGACTTACATATGGTGCTTCCATATCATACTTACGTATCATTCTTAGCCATTGTGTTGAGTACCATATATTGCGAATCAGTAACATATGGTGCTTCCAAAAGGAGCTTCCAAAATGAGCCTATAGTAGGCAGTAGCACCAAGTTCCATATAAGGTATTAGAAATATTGATGCTATTCATAGTATAACGGGTGTAACAAAAACTTAAGTGTGATTTTTTTTTTAAAAAAAAAAATTATCGAAAGAAGTATATGAAAGAGTGTTTACTTTGGAAAAATGACAGGTTTTATCTCTACTTTCATTGGCGGCAGGAAGTGCTAGTGCTAGTGTGGTAGGTCAGCTCCTCAGCAGCAAAGAGTTGTGTAGACATAAATTTTGTGTTTATTGCCAAGTTTCTGTTGGCTTGGCCATCTTAAATTGGTTTTTGATTTTAGTTTCGGCTCTGTTTAACATCAGGACCCTAAAATAGCACCTACTCTCCTAGACAATTACTTTCTCAATTGACAGTAGCCAGAAGATAATTCCATTCTGAATTTAATTTTGCTTTTGTTGTTAGAAGAAATGTTAGAGATTAGTATTCCATGGAAAGGAAATTGAAATATGCCATTAACATTTCTGGTATTTATTTTCTATTTTCTGCAAAATATGTAATCACATAAACTTGTAAAAATTAGATTTGTTAGAGACTGCAAAAACTGCAAAAACCTTTTGAAAATATATAATCCATCAGAATGTAAGCAAACATGAAGATTGCATAGAAATTATATTCGATAAAGTGTTCAGTTTCAGGTTGCCAAAGAAATGACTAGCTACTACAGTTGGTTTCATGCTTTTACTCAACATTCATGGCCAAGTTCAAATAAAAAGTAATGTAAACTCTATCTTCGCCATACAGTTCAGGAATGTTAAGTTTTGACACAAACCACTGATCAAAGCATGCATGCTTACAAATTTTCCATTTCCTCCATCTTTTGACCATCACAACTTCTCTGATTGCAGCAATAGAAGCACCATAATACTCAATTGCCCACTTCAAGCACCACACCCCCACAATACATACACAAGATAAAAAGGAAAACCCTTAAACCTGCTTTAACCTTTTCTCTCAAACATTTCGTCGAGCAGTTCCTCTACACAATTCATATCACCACACAAAAGGTGCATAGAGTTCTTCATCTTACAATAACCCTTAATCAAATTCTCATACTTAGCGTATTCAGTAGAATTTATATCCCCCAATTCTATCTTTCCGATCAATCCTTCAGCTTTCCTTATTTTGCCCATTTGGTAATAACCCAAGAGCGTATTAAACATTGTCAAATCCATTTACCCCCCTTGAATTTCATTTCTTCCAATAAAGGCTCCTGGCTTTTCTACCTCTCACCATCACAAAACCCTGGCATTAATATGCTATATGTACCCATATTTGCATCACAATTGAGCCCCTTCATCTCTTATAGCCAATATCTTCTGCAAATAAGCTGTACCACACTTCGAACAAGTGTAGAAACCAAAGGATGTTGCAGAATTAGAGCAATCATGAGTGCCCAATAAAGCTAATATAACTGAGGTGAGGTTCTGTAAGAATGGAACACAAAAGGGGCTGAAACAGAAGTGAAATAGGATTTCATCATTTCACCATGAGGTGAACGGGCGAGATGAGGTCGGATATGATGTGCGGTGCGCGGAGGAGGTGGTTGATGAGGAGACGCATCTGGGCCGATCGATGCAGATACAGATTGGATGAACGATGGAGAGAAGGGGCTTTGCTTTGTTGAGGTGAACGCCCGTAGTTCCCGTAGGAAAGATATACAATTAAGACCCAGGTGTGATACACACCATCCACAGGCCAGAAATAGGCCTCAGCCTCATTTTTTCGCGCGCTGACGTCAGCGAAAATTTTTTAGAATTTTTTCAGAAATTTCTGGATGCTGACGTCATCAAATGTATTGGTTTATTTGTTCCGTTAGATGCCATAAGGGTTGAATTAAAAGTCGTAAGTGTTCAGTTAGTTGCATCTGAAAATGAAATTTTCGTATTTTTGTGTTCAGTTTAATACTACAACGGTTGAACTAAAAGTTTTATTTGTTCAGTTAGTTGCATCTGAAAATAAAATTTTCGTATTTTTGTGTTCAGTTTAATACGGCAAAGGTTGAACTAAAAGTTTTATTTGTTCAGTTAGTTGCATCTGAAAATGAAATTTTTCGTATTTTTGTGTTCAGTTTAATACGGCAAAGGTTGAACTAAAAGTTTTATTTGTTCAGTTAGTTGCAGCAGAAATTTGATTTCATATTTAACATTTACAATATACAAAGTGAACACATATAACAATATAGTTAACATTTACAATAAACAAAGTGAACACATTCAATATTCAATATACAAACTGAACAATTCTACTGGTAATAACATCCATTAAAAATGATTCTCTATTCCAATACATAAATTAATACACAACAAATGCAGTAAATTACATCCAATTATTACAAATCGATTGCAAACTCGAAACTCATCTTCAATCGATTGTAAATGTACACATATGATCGCTAATTACTGAACACATAAATGCAGAAACTCATCTACAATACTCAATAGGTGAACTATTGCACTTATATATTGTCCAAAATGTCCAAATTGTTATAACAAATAACTGTGTTAAAGCTGAATTTGTTGCCTTTATAAGGCGCAACCTTGAAATGAGTTTGGATTATGCAAAATACACCTTGACCGATTAAATTCTCCATTTAAACCAAACTCTTAAAAAATTCTCAGTATGCATCAATTCAAACAATTTTCCAGTTCAGACCCACTTAAGAGATTAGTAACACATTTTGCGTGCTGTGCCATAATTCTTAAAAAGGAAAACAGTAACTTCATAATTGAACTTGGAACTTTAACAAGCTATAATCCGCAAACCAAAATAAAATCAAATTAGTTCGTACTTCAACAAAAAAGCAACATTACAAATTACAATAGTCAAATTGAGATATTACGTTATGAAAAGGGTAGATCTGCTGCTTTCCAGCGTAAGATTTGAAGTTTCTCAGCACCATTTCCTTTATGAACAGCCTCGGCTTCCTTTTCCTCGCCGAAGCAGGCGAAAATGGAGACGAAGCGCCTCTATTCTCTCCAGAATCATCCATCTCCATTGCTTCTTCTCCCATAAATTAGCTGTAGTTCCAGATCTCAAAGAAAAGTAGAAGAAAGAGATAATGCGCGATAAAGACTTCAACTCCAGTACACATATGATCGCTAATTACTGATCCTCCTGGCGGAGGGGAACGAAGTGTCGCAGGAGGAAAGGTTTGTTAATCAATGATTAGTCTACACCGAATCAATAGCAGATCGAGCGAAGCCAGGAGGATCAGCGACGGTGGGGTGAGAGAAGGAAGAGGAGTCGGAGAAGTCAACGGTCTAGCATCGCGCCATGCCTCTGCCTTTCTCCATTGATGCGCAGATAGAGGGAGAGAGGTCAGAGGAATTGATTGGATCTGTTTCGTATGCGGCTAGGGTTGGGGACGGCTAGGGTTGGGGACAGAGAGGTCTAGAGATATATATAGATTGGGCCAGTTGTTGGATCCATAAAAGCCTGTTTGGAGTCTGTGGATGGGATGGATGGGAAAAGAAGGGATGGTAGTAACCGATAAATTGAACAGAAAAATGGGTCGATTTTGGGCCTAAATTGTTTTGGAAAACCCAATATTTATCTGATTAGTGAATTAGTGATTCTATATGATAGGTTGATAAGATTAGAATAAGAACTATATTGCTAAGCATTTTAGTAGTTATGTTGTCAATTTATTTGGTTTTCTTGAAAGTAAAATAAAATTTTACTGATACACATCCATAATGATGTAAATGAATTATTGCCTACTTCTTGACAGACTCTATACACGATGAATCAAATGAGCATATAATTTATGAAAAATACAACCAAATTCATTACACTAAGCATTATGTTTATATTTCAAATTATAGTTGATTTTATAAAGAATTGACTCTTGAAGGTTCTGGAATTTGAAAATTATAAAAGGTTTTGTTATATTATTATATACATGAACTTATTTCAGAAGCTAGAAGAATATAATTAGTCTTTGTTGTCTACTTCTATAAAAAGGAATCTTAGAAGATTATCTATGCAGTTCAGCATTTTCAGGAATTCTTTCCGAATACAAAGTCATTGGATTATTTATAAACAGCCTAAACATCAGCGGATTATGTTATTAATCACCCCACAATCAGTTCACATCATCTAGAGATAAACGATCCAATAACCCCAGCTATAATAGCCGTTGGATCTCCAAGCACAGCTGAGATCACCACTTGCACTGCCAATGCAGCGACCTCGCAACACCTCTTAACTTTCCCCTTCCTTGATCTATGGTGGTGGTGGTTCTTCCCTGCACCTACTATGCTTGGTACCTTATACCCATTACTAGACATCCCATATATTCCCACACTATTATTGCTAATTCCACTTCCTATTCCCCTTTTTGTGTTGCTAATATTCCCATTATTGTGACCATGGTTGTTTTTATAGTATATCTCATGCCAACTTTCCACTAGCATCTCAGTTACACAAGCAACATGGAGGTTGTAATTCTTGCAAGAGCTCCGGTAACTCCAGCTGCGCCCCTTGCGGCCGCACCGGTGGCATGAAGAACTCACTTTTCGGTAAAGGTATAAACAGAGGCCTTCATTGGCTTCTAAAACATGTGGTAAGGAGGCACAGCATGGGTGTAGGTCGAACCCACATCGGTAACAGTGGTACACAAATCCAGTCACATCTTTCTCACAAGCATTACAATACCGTGCTGCATTACCTGCCAAGAATACGAGAAAGTAGAAGATTATTACAAATTTAAACTAGGGAAATCTTGTACTCTTTTTGGCAAAGGCAACTTCAAGGTAAAGTTGAAGTTTGAAAAATCATATCATATTTTTCTGTTAGAATTTTTACGCTCAAAATTTTTTTAATGAAAATGTCAGTGAAATAGTACATGAACGATCAGGAAAAAAAAATAATAATTTAATTCATCAGAGCTTCCATTAGAATTGCGGATTACAAGCAAAAAATGAAACGGGTTTATGACAGATCAGTCAAAGCCAGAGTAGTACTAATAGGTGATTTGATACTATGCAAAGCAGATGTCAATCTCAAGGACGGAGAGAAATTTTCTCCAAAGAAACCGAACGCATATGGAGATTTAAATTGTTCTGTGAAAGATAAAGCAAGGTCTTTAATTTACCATTGTAGGTTGACAATATGGATCATGAATAATTGAAATGATATGAAAAGATTACCAATTCACAAAAAAAAAATCTACAACATAGCTAAACAACACCAAAATTTGTTTAATGGCAATGATACCGGGGGGACGGGACAAAAACTGAAAGATGCATTTAGGGTAAAATGCATGGCGGATTGACGGGTTGGAGGCGGAGAGCGCGCATTGTTTGTGTAGGTCATAGTCACAAGTGCTACATTTGAACCGCGACCCGATCCCTACTTCCCGACAACCATCACACTTGAATGGTGTCTCATGGTACTCTAGTCGGAGTGTGTGGTGTGGGTGGCTGAAGTGGACGATTTCACCGTATTTCATTCTTCTCTGAAGGTTTAAGAGAGAGAGAATGAGGTGGGATGATTATGGTGGTGTTTGGGTATAAATAATTTAATTTGGGCCCTGCTAATTATCCACAATTTAGTGGATAAGGAGGATCATTGAGAGTATTTTCATGGTGGGATGCTCTCCATTTCCAGCGAAAAAGAAAATTGAGCACCAATCCAGTATTCACTGCCTACTTTCTTTTGTTTATTAATTATTGCTATATTGAATTTTACAAGTTAGGTTTAAGTATTCATTCCAGGTAAAGAGAACACAACTTGCATAATAGTACGATTTTTAACTGTTGTAATCTAAAGGGATTTAACATACGGGCAATGAAACGGCGATAGACTCCCCTCACCTACGGGCACTTAAATTATCAACAATAATGATGAAGAAATTTACCCTACGGGGTGTTTTAGTTTCAAAAAAAAAATAAAAATAAAAAATAATGATGAAGAAATTTTGATCGATGGATCAGATTTTTTTTTAATTACTAATTCAAATTTCCGTCACCATTAATTGCTTCATAATAATTTTTTTTAGTTGAATTGTGATTAATATCTAAAAAATCTTATTTATTACTAAATTTTAAAGTAAATCCCACATATCACATTTATTCTGGTCGTATCACGATCGATCTGACCAAATGTGATTCGTGACGGATAAAAAAAATTCAGATCCGTGTTCGATTTATTTAGCCCACAGATAATTCAGGTCGAATTAGATCAGATTGTAAGACACCCCTAATTTGAACATACCTTTTCTTTTCGTTGTTTTCTTCTAATATTATACAGGACGATAAAGTTTAACTGCTATTCTTTCTTACCTTATTCTCTATTATTTCATCCCTTTTTCACTGCCATCCCCGGGACATGCTAGGCAAAGGGTTGGATCGAATCAGGTGCTTTTGCGCACATATTCTGTTTGAGAATACGTTTCAAATTGTTTATCGTTCAATATGCACTAATCTTTTCTGTGTCTCCATCAAACTTCTAGTGCTATAAATATCTTAATTAAGCAATTGTAAAAACTCAAATGCCAAATCGAACTGTCAAATACTGTGCATTAGTTTGACATTTGGGTTTTATTTTCACATTGATATGTACTAGTTTGTAAGTTTTGAATAACAAAGATAATTTTTGTTTTTTATTTTTTTAAAGCTATTTGTTCCGATGCAACAAAAAAAAAAAAAAAAGCTTTAGAACTAGAAATTTCAATAGTTGAATATTGATCATGCTCTAAGGATCGTGCTAAAAATTATCATAAGTTACTATTTGAAATTAAAAATCATACTCTAAGGATCGTGCTAAAAATACTATTGATAAATCATACTCTAAAGATCGCGCTAAAAATTCTGAAAAAAATATAAAATTTGATCATTAAGATAATTTCACTATGAAAATCCATTTAGCTGTTCAGATCGGCTATTTAAGTTTCAATAGTTGAATATTGGATTGCGTTATCTAAAACTAGTACAATTGAGTATGATTTTTTATTTCTCTAATGGGATGATGCCATTCCTACTTTTGAAGGCATCCTTAGTGGATAATTAATTGAACCTGTCCCGGGCTTTGCTCAAGTCATATTCTTTTAATTATGCTGTTAGATCATTTTATAAATATAGTATAATATGATATAATAAAGTTCTAATGATCATGCAATCACCTTTTAATATAAAAGGCAACTGACAACAGCAAAATGTGTAACAACTCACAAGTTGGCCTACATGCCGATTCGAGTCAAAAAAAAAAAAAAAAACCTAACCAATTAACAGCGTTGTGAACACTTACAAACTATTTAATCGTCTCCAAAAACGAAACTGCAATTTTATCTAATCAAAGATCCAAAGGTGCTAGCAAGTATACAGTGCTCAAGTACAAAGTTGTTAATTATTATTTTCTTATAGCAGTTTCAGAAAGTCAGAGCTCGAAATGTAACAAAATTTGGAAGCTTAATTTATTAATTTTGGCTGCTGCCAACCTAAAAAAAAAAATTGGAAGCGAATTATCTTAAGTGTCAACTAACACATGCGACAGCTGATGCATAAAATAATTAGTCAGAGGATTTTTTTTTTTAATTTAGATATGTTGTGTCTTAAATTAATTTAGCATAATTGAAAGTTTATTTTTGTCATTAGCACCGTTAAAATCTCAGAACACTTACAAGATGATCAATTAATATACAAATTTCACCAAATTCGATATACAACCTAGCTATCTAATCATATAAAACCGATTGGTAATTTTTTTTTATATTTAGTCAGCTGTCTTAATTTCAAATAAAATTATTATCAATATAATCTAAATTAATTGGGAATACATTTTAAAGGCGACCCGCAATTAGTTAGACTCGAGGGAGCCCCACTGATTAATAATTGGAATCAATCTTTAATGATGTCTAAAGAGGCATTATTCTATTCTTTGGCTAACAACCAAGCAAACAAAGAATTTGTTCTGGGTGTGCCTATTGCACCTACCTACAACAATTTCTGTTACAAAAAGAGGGAGCTGTATTAAGATAACAAAGCATCTTGAAAAATAGGAACAAAAACTTGGGATTATTTGACACTGGTTGTACCTTTGTCCGATTCTTTAGTAGCACCATACATAATATTGGCCTAGTTGAGCTTTTCATTTGATCCTTAGCAGCCAACATGCATATATTCATTTCAGAATGACCGAAACAGAACCCTGCTCCTGGTTCTAGTCTAGGAATATCAACTCTTAGGAAAACTAAAACCAAGACGGAAATGTAACAGCACAACAAAAAAAGTAGTATAACATTATGGAGAACATAATATATTATAAAAATTATATATTATGTCTAGACATAGTCCAGCCCAATAAAGATATCTTGCATAGATTTTTTTTTTTTTTTTTTTTTTTTGGATTATCTAGGCATATGTGAGCAACACATATCTCGTTCCAACATTCATTTATTTTTGTTCAGTTGACATTACAATAAATCAAGATCGATATGTCAATTAATTTAATTTTTATTATTAGTTGACAAACTCAATTGTTAATTCTTATATTGTTATGGATACAAATTGTATAATAATATTTGACTACTCGTAGATAAACGGGGGAAAAGAGAAAAGACTGCGACCTGATTTCATTTTGCTTCCATTCGTTTATTTCTGTTTTTTATGACATAAAAAAAGAAGGATCTCTGTTTTTTATATGGTCCGTCCAATCTGTAACAAATTAATAATCATGTAAAAGAAATATTTTAAAAAATCATCAGTTACTTGCAATTCAATTAGATCCGTTCCTTTTAAATCAGGTGGAAAAAAATATATAAACAACAATGTTGTCCTTTCCTCACGATGTAAATAACAATAAACAGAGAATTCTTTCGGAAAAAAAAATCGGGAGTGATAACCGTCATTCAACCAAAAGCCATCCGCGCCATCCAACTCTCCTCTCCCTCCGACTTTCGCTTTTTTTTTCCGCGCGTCTGGGTGAGGCGTCCCTCACGCGCAATTCTGCCTTCACGCGACCTTCCCCCCTAACACCCCTTCCTTTTTCGCTAGCAACCCTTCCTCCCTCGCGCTACCTTTCGTCCTCCGCTCCTCCCTGGCGATCTATTTCCCCTTTCTCTCCCTCACAGTTTATCTTGCCTTATAAAATGAACATATACAACAATAAATTGAACATATACAAAGATAATATGAACATATAATCAGAGTGTATATATACAAGAAAAATAATGAACATACAAAACAATAAACTGAACAGATATATCAACTAATTGAACATAAAAAATAAATAAACTGAACAGATGTAATAAACAATGTAGACTCATAAAAAAAGTAAAAGTGAGCAAATAAACTGAACATAAATGACAAATAAATTGCACATTTATAACAAATAAACTGAACATATGTAATAAACAATGTAAACTCATACAAAAAAGTAAAAGTGAGCAAATAAACTGAACATAAATGACAAATAAATTGCACAGTTATAACAAATAAACTGAACAGATGTAACAAACAATGTAGACTCATACAAAAAAAAGTAAAATTGAGCAAATAAACTGAACAGAAATGACAAATAAATTGCACAGTTATAATAAATAAGCTAAACAGATGTAATAAATAATGTAGACTCATACAAAAAAATTAAAAGTGAGCAAATAAACTGAACGGAAATGACAAATAAATTGCACAGTTATATAACATGAGATCAAAAGAAAAGAGATAAAAAAGACCAGTGAGAAAGAAAAAAAAAACAAATACAAATGAAATAGAAGAGAACACAAAGGAAAAGAGAAGGCAGAAAGAAAAAAGAAGCAGAGGGAAGGAGTGGAAACTCACGAAGGAAGAGAAAAAACGGAAGGGAGAGACGCACCTGGAAGCGGAGGGAGAGAGGAGAACTCGCGAAGGGACCTTCGTGAGAGACGAGAGGGAGAGACGCATCTGGAGGGGGGTGAACTCGTGAAAGAAGGGAGGAAAGGAAGGGAAGGGTAGGGGACACGCTGAAGGAGGGGAGCGCGCTTCTGTGGATGGCTTGGATGGCGCTGGGTTGGATGACGCTGAGTAATTCTCAAAAAAAATTGTCCATCATTGTGTAATTTTATAAGCTTTGATTTCTTTAAACAGTAAAAAATGAGAATTTATTTTTTTTCATTTCAAAAATATAAAATGCATTTTCTGAATGCATTGGCATTCTAATATTTCAGTGTTTTCAAACAGTGTTTTCAACGCCATACCGGTATTTTCCAGTATTTTTTGAAATTTTCTAGTATTTTCTCTCACAATATTAGATCATTTCGGTCACTATTCCGATATCCAGTATTTTTTGGTAACCGGTAAGGTTAAAACACTGCCTACAAGCTATATTAGTTCAGGTAGACCGTAGATATAAAAGATTTTTAATTAAAAAAAATGAAATCCGCATGACATCTAGAACACCTCCAGTTCCAAAGATCTAGCCAAAACTACCAACAACGGCCAGAATAAGCAACATTATTCGTTTTTCTTTATATATTTTTTTAAGAACCAATAAATTAAAAAAAAAAAAGAAAAAAAACGAAAATTAATTGTGCGAATCGTGCCCTTCTCTCTCAAGGCGCACGCGGCGCAAATGGGACTGTTGACTAAAGATGTGTGATGCATCTACGCGGTTTAGGATCTCAAGACAAATCAATGACTCGGATCTGGACCGCCAGGAGAGAAATCCTCTTGAAGAATTAGTCGGTGTTCTCCCTTTCATCCAACGGTTTGGAGTTAAAAAGTAATCGGCTTCGTGATTTGCGCTAAACCCTTGCCTGGGACTGGGAGTCCATAGCCTTCGTCTCAGTCAACAACTCCGCAAACATTGCAAGAGTTGCAAGTTGCAACTGGTCTGTGGATTTCCATTTCCAGGCTTTATGAAAGGGGAGTTAAGAGTTAACCCATTAATTAAACAGGTAAATTATCTTTGAATCTCTTTGTGATTGCTTCTATTTTCAAATTGGTATCCTTATTAAGTCTCCATCACTGGAGAAAGCTCTAGCTAATCAAGCATAACAATTGGAAATATTTTGCTAGACCGTATGTACTACGTTACAGGACCACAGATTTTGAAATTGTCAATTTTCATCAGTAAATTTTACTTCGGAACAAAAATTCCATCCTTGATTCTGGCAAATTTTCGCTTGAACAAAGCTACTACTATTTTGTCAGAAATTGTGTAATGCAACAATGCCATAAATGCAATACTATCATAAAGTAGATTGACCAGTAAAGATTTCCTTATTGATCTGAGAAGGTTGAAATTTAAAGACAAAAGATGTTTGTCGACTGGTGACCAATGTACCATTTTGGATTGCTTTTCTCTCCCTTCCATTTTGGCAAGAAAGCAAACGAGATATCTGACAACATATACCCCATTTACAATTATAATATATCCAAATTAAAACGAGTTTGCAGAAACTGGTACCGATCGGTGGGACACTCCTTGACACACCGATTGCATGGTTTGTCGTACCAGTCTTCTACAAATAAAAATATCAGAAATTAAGTTGTTGTTTTGGCGCAGTAGGTGGAAACACATTTTGAGCAAATAATATCTTACACTATATGTATTAACAGTATTCAGCCCTTGACTTTTCCCATTATTTGTTCCAGCAAGTGACGCTAAAAATAAGTAATTATGGGGAATGTATGAAAACTTATATCAAATAAATTTAATTAATTATTCCTTAAAGATCCAAGAGCTGTACTAATCCAAGATCTCTCTCAAAGCACTGCCAGTTGTGGTGTCCGATCACTGTCCTATTCTCTTGCATTGCGGCAACTTCCAAACGGTGAAGGCCCCCTTCAGGATAGAAAGGTTTTGGTTCGGACATAAAGATTTTGCAAATATTGTTTCTAATGTATGGACGTCAAACAGTTTGTGCAACAACCTTCCAGGCTTCGAGTCCAAAACAAAGCAGTTACATGCAGCTTTACGATCTTGGCACCGCAACAGATTCAGCTCACCTGCTCTCAGCCTTAAGAATGCTAATACTTTCATTCTCTGCTTTGATCAAATAGAGGAGCGTCGAGCTCTAACACCGCTGGAAATAAGAATCAGGATAATGTTGAGAGAACAAGCGCACTTTCTTGCGAATGTATTAGAGATTAAATGGCATCAAAGGGCTCGTACAAAATGGCTTTCCAGCGGAGATCGTAATACTTCCTACTTTCATGCAGTGGCAACAACAAAAAAGAAACTGAAATACATCTCTGAAATTAAATTACAGGACAAGGTTATCTCAGACTCAACAGAAATCCTGCAAGCTTTCACTTCCTTTTATACTCAACTTCTTGGTACACATGAGGAAGTTTTACCTTTAAATTGCGAGACCTTGTACTCGGGTGAACCAGCACTACATGATCTTGCAGCACCTTTCACTGAAAGGGAGATCAGGAGAGCTGTTTTAGGACTCGCAAACAATAAGGCAAGTGGCCCAGATGGTTTACCAAATGAATTTGCTAAGTTACAATGGGATGTGCTCAAGCTAGACTTGCTTGAAATCTTCAACAGTTTGCATGAGGGAACATTGTCTTTAGAGAATCACAATCTGGCACATATTGTGTTGATACCCAAAGGAGAAAACCCAACTGATCTTTCCTCTTTTAGGCCGATAAGCATTCTCAATTACTTGCCCAAGCTCATCTCAAAGGTTCTCGCTAACCGCCTAGCCAATTTCATCTCGACTCTGATATCCAATGAACAAACAGGATTTGTCAAAGGTCGTTTAATCTCTGAAAATTTCAACACGGCAAGAGAATTAATTGGACATATTTCCAAATCGAAAGTTGAGGCGGTAATGTTCAAATTAGATTTTTACAAAGCCTTTGATTCTGTCTCATGGTCTTTTCTCTTCAATGTTTTGCATGCCAGAGGCTTCCCTGCGATCTTTATTTCATGGATTAAATTAGTTCTCTCCTCTAGCCGGTCTTCTATATTATTGAATGGTCAAGTAGGTGTGCCTTTCGAACATAAAAGAGGGTTGCGTCAAGGTGATCCTCTTTCACCGTTCTTATTCCTACTTGCAGTTGACGTCCTCTCACGTATGATTACTGCGGCCTCTCTATCAGTCCCATACACCATTTCAAGTCGATTCCTCTCACCATTTTTCTTGCTACAATATGCTGACGACACGATGTTATTCTCAACAGTGAAGGGCACGGCAATCCATACCTTGCAGTTGGTGCTTCATATCTTTTCTAAAGTTTCTGGCTTAAAGATTAACCTTTCTAAATCTGCTTTTGTCCCGTTTAATCTTCAGCAAAACACTGTAAGAGATATAGAAGTAATGCTAAATTGCAAGCCTACTACTCTACCAATTAGTTATCTAGGCTTGCCCCTAACTGCCAAGAAACCAGATAGAGCTGCTTATCAAATGCTTATCGACAAGATCAGAAATAAATTGGCAACGTGGAAGTCTGGTTTCATTTCAAGAGCAGGTAGAGTTGTTTTAGTCAAGGCAGTCTTATCTGCTGTTCCGATATATTTTATGTCGGTTTTCAAATTGCCGATATGGGTGGTGAAAGCAATTGATCGGATCAGGAGAGATTTCATTTGGGGAGGAGCGCAAGGCCGGGGAGGAAAACTGCACTTAATTTCATGGGATCTTTTGTGCCAACCAAAATCGATTGGAGGACTGGGCCTATCAAACATCATAACTCAGAACAACTCACTTTTACTCAGATGGATATGGCGCCTTTATGATGCACCCGACTCTCTTTGGACAAGAGTTACCAGTATTCTCTATTCAAAACAAGACCAGTGCATACCGCCATTGCTTTGGAATGCAGAGGGTTCATTCTTTTGGAAGGAGTTGCGTCGTTTGCGCTATCTGTTTCAACTCTCAACGAATGCAACAATTGCAAATGGTGCAACGATTTCTTTCTGGTACGATGACTGGATGGGAAAGAGATTGGCCTATTTTTTACCAGGCCATACAAAACCAACAAAGCCTTTGCTATTGCTGCAACAGGCACGATCTGATTGGTTTGGATGCTTTCAGACACCGCATAACTTCCAAATCCAACAAGCCAGAGACTTCATTTCTCAGCTTAACATGGAGGGGGAGGGGGATCGATTGAGATGGCGCTGGTCTTCATCCGGAGAATTCTCTGTCTCTTCAGTCTATAAGGCGCTGACAACGGCGGGTAAAACAAGATTTAAAGTGGAAATGATTTGGAAAATTAAGGTGCCGCCTTCGATCAAGTTATTCCTTTTCTTCCTGGCTCATGATAAACTCTCTACGCAGGAGAATCTTTTGAAGCGCCACCTCTTCATACCTATTGGCTGCAAATTGTGCCAGAATCCAGCAGTTGAAACGGCAGAACACCTCTTCTTCAAATGCCCAATGGCAGTGCAGTTGTTTACCGATCTTACCAGAATTTGGGGCTCCTTGCAATTAAGAACTGGTACATCCCTGTTGGACACTCTTCAATGCTCCTTTCAAAGAATCGGCAAAGAAAACTTTACTGCTGTGATTTTTGCTACTGCCCTTTATGCTCTTTGGATTGAACGCAACAATCGCATCTTCAGAGACAAAACACGTTCCATGTTTCAAATCAAAGAATGGGTTATCACTGAGGCGAGATCATACTTCAAGCATTCTTAAGGCGTTCTGGATCATTTTTCTTTTTTTTTTTCTTTTTTTTTTTTATTATTAATTTATTTCCTTCCTTCCTTGACAGCCACTGTCAAGTTGTCTAAAAAAAAAAAAAAAAAAAAAAAAATAAAATTAAGATATAATTTAATTAAAAATTTAATAAAATATAAGAACCAACTCTTGGTCTAGTGACAAAAAGTAATGCATCTTAATTGAGAGATTGCATGTTCGAAATCCGGTTGGGAGTCTTTCATATATAGATATTCAATTTAAAATAAGTTGGAAGGGCATGACTCCAATTTATCTTAAAAAAAAAGAAAATTTAAGAAAATATTTGACGCGACGAGCTAACATGTAATTAAAATATCCAATAAACAATTTATTCATAGAGAAAAAGCAAGAGAGGGGTTGTATATGGTCAATCCTGGCTATGTGTCATGTCTTATGTGTGCACATGTGCAACACACCCGCATAAGTTCGGTTCGTCATCGCTGCGAAAATCCTCGTCTGATGGACATGAGTCTATGGAAAATAAGAAATTTTTTTTTTTTTCTAAGGTGCATGTGAACAACAATAAAATCTAGAAAGCACAATGAAATTAATTTAAAACATAGTAAAAACTTATGTAATATTTCATTCGGAAATTTGTACTATAGAAACATAATTCCAATAGCCATACAGTGAAATTAAATTTAGCATTTGGGAACATAAATAAGTATATAAAAGAAATACATTTATTTTATTAAATTATTCTCATGCAACAAAATATAAAGATACAAAGTGACATAGTGTCACTTAATATGTCACATAATTACACACATCAGAATAATATTACAAAAGAAGAAATAAGCAACACAAAATGCTAAATTTAACTTAACTACACAAACAATCCATATAGGACCAACTTAGAACAAAATCATGCTTTAATAAATAATACTAAATAATATCATTTTGCTGAATAGTAAGTCTGGAGAACAGTAAGAATGAGAAGAATGGTTGCTGCCACCACAGAGATGATGGACCAGGGACTGCTGAAGTAATCGCGCATCAATTTTGCTCTATGCTTGTGCAATTTCGACTCGCTGTACTCTTTTACATTCTTGAACACACGACGAAAGTAATGGTTACTATAGTCGAGTCCAAAAAAACTCTCACTGAAATGGTTGAAGAAAGTTGCTGCTTGTTCATCGTTCTTAAGGAAATTCGAGATTATATTAGATCGTTCAAGTATAGCAACATCCTTCTCCGTGTTAATTAATCCATCCATAAGTGCAACATAGCTTGACAGAATTTGGCCCAATTCAAATCGTTGACTTTGCTCAAAAACAACCATGTTCCAGAGGTAGTTCTTTAGAATATTATCAATCTGGATATTGGGCATCTCCATCTTTCCGTCTTGAAATGATATATCAAACATATCACGCGCGCTTTTCTTTTTTCTGAATTTCACACCTGCCTCGTGAAGCTCAGTGGCACATGGTATCAGCACAATGCTCGATGATTCAATATCTACTATTGATTTCTGTGAGATGGTGCTGCTTGATCTGGAAAATATCTTAAACCATGGGAGACATGATTTACCAGTATCCATGTCTCTTTGCTCCCCTTCAAGATTATCAGGCAACACTCCTTTGTAATAAAGGTGAAGCAAATGTTGTACTTGGTTGGATGATATTTTAGGTTGCCTAAATTGTAACGCCTTTGCTGGCCAAGGCATTACCTCGTAGATTAAGTTGAGCAAGGAGCAAGGGTCTTGGAAAGTTTGACCGCACGCGCAGCCGTTTTGAATCTCAAATAGCTTGTGGATGACAAAAAAGGGAATTTGATTTTCCAACAAGCACAAATCAGAACTTAGACAATTTACAGCCCAATTAAGGGAAAAAATGCCTAACAAATCCTTTTTTTTCAGCTTTAAAAGGAACTCCAAAATAAAGCAGCCATCGAGTAACAACATCATAACATAATCCTTACTTTCAAGGCTCACAGTTTCACTATAGCACTCACGCGCTTGTGCTTCCAGCAATCTCATTTCTCGGAGGTAGACTTCAATTCTGACATCTTTTTGTCGTGCAAGGAAGTCCCGAAGGGTGGACCATTTCTTCTCTTCCATGGCTCGAACACTCTCTTTGCCATGATGGTATGGACCTATTGAAACTATCTTTGGCTCGGAGAGGTCTTTATTGATTTCATAGAACCAAGCAGGGACACGGGAGATGGTCACAGGCCGGGGCTTGAAGGGTTCACCCGGCACCTGATCTAACTTCTTCATTAAATTCTGCACTTCATCTGCGGCAACATCTTTTCCTTTTTCATTTCATTGGTAAGTTTAGTTTAGTGAATAATATTATTACGTAAAATTAGCAAAATTAGCCAGATAGATGATACTGATGCTTGTTGTTAGACATATAAGGCAATAGATAGTCGTTAGGCTGTTAGCAGTATAGTTGAGTGTAAAGCATTTTGTAATTGTAACTTTTGTTTCAGTAATGAAACTAGCTAGGCTTAAAATTCTAAAATAATAATAATAATAATAATAATAATAATAATAAAAACATCTTCTCATTCTACTCTAATTATTCCTGAAGTATATACGAGTTGATAGATTAAACTCAATGAATATGAGAGGAGATAATAGAGGGATTTTAATCACGTACCGTTATTTCTCTCGTCCGAGACCCCTGCTGGGACGTGTATATCAATTTCCACGTGTTGGATCTCCACCATTCTTTTTTTTTTGTCGTTTTCTTGAGTGAGCAATAAACAAATCACAATTAATTGCTAATGCATGCATGCCCTCTCTTATATACGTCCATTTATTATTATTTTCCTTTGGAATCAATGGTGCCTTTGCTTGTTAATTAAAATGTGCTCATAGATTGTTACTTTTGTGTGATGTACGTGACGTACGTGAAGACTGAGAACATATTGTGTGGGATCACCCTTCTCACTGTTCTTGATGCTTCAAAATGAACTTTAATTAAATTCCACAAGTGTAGTGTGTAATACAAAATGAGCTCTGTCATCCAAATTTTTAATTTAAAGTATTAATTGAATAAATTGTACTGGAATGCTACTCCTGAAGGGAGACATTGCCTTACAAGCTACATTCACATCAGCTTATTTCTAGACAGCCTTAAGGGAGACATATAAAGCACATTCTTACTACACAATTTCTGTTACAAAAAGAGAGTGCATATATATATTCATCTTGAAAAATAAGGAAAAAAACATGTTTAATATTTTTTTTTTACAGTAGTAAGTAGTTGTACCATTGCCGATTCTTAATTAAATGGTAGCACCATCCATATTGCATAATATTGTCCTAGTTGAGCTTTTCATGCATGTATTCAAATCAGAAAGACCGAAACAGAACCCTGCTTCCTGGTTTTAGTCCAGCGCTTATCATTATATATCAACTCTTCGAAACGATAAAAGGACATGAGACAACACAAATTATAACCAAATGCAATAAATCAAGATCTACACATCATATAATTTATTTATTTTTATATATTTATTAGTTGACAATTTTATAAATTAAATAAAAAATAAAATATAATTGTAATTGACTACTAGTAAAAAAAAGGGCGAAAAAAAAATGTGACTCGATTTCATCGACAAATAAAGTGTTGAACAATTTTTGCTTCTTTTCATTTATTTCTGTTATTTAATGACATCTTATCTGGAGACCGCCAGCATAAGCAACTCTTCGGCTTGTATTTGTGCATCTCTCAAGGCGCACGCGGATCACGTGGGACAGTTTGACTCAGGATTGATGCATGTACGGCTGGGATCAATTAAAAGATCGACGTTTAGGATCTCAAGGCAAATCAATGACTCGGATCTGGACCTCCAGCTAAGAAATCCTATCCAAAAACTAAGTCGGTCCTCCATCCTGCTCATCCAACGGTTAGGAGTTAAGTGATCAGCTTCGTGATTCGCGTTAAACCCTGGTAAGGAGTAAGACTCAGGAGGTCCTTGGCCTTCATCTCAGTCAACTCCACAAACATTGCGAGAGTAGTGGCTGGTCTGTGGATTTCCATTTCCAGGCTTTTAAAAGAGAAGTTAGAGTTAACCATTGTTCCATAAACAGGTAAATTGTTCTCTTTCAAACTCTCTGTGTCATTTCTGTTTCCAAATTGGTACTCTTATTGGAAATATTTTGCTAGACTGTACTACATTACAGGCTCACAGAAATTTGAAAAATTGTCAATTTCATCAGTAAAATTTATTTAGGAGAAACTTGTAGTAAGGCTGCTGCTATTTTTGTCAGAAATTGTGTAATGCAATAATTTCATCAATGCAATGTTGTTATAAAATTGATTGGTCAGTAAACATCTCCTCAATGATCTGATAATTGGCAAATTTTAAGATAAAAAAAAAGTTTGCCCACTGGTGATCAGCACCATTTTCTGTTACTTTTTCTCCCTTTATGATTTGATGCTTTCCAGTTCCTACATTGTGTTTATTTTTTAGTGGTAACAGTTGATATAATTTCTGCAACAAAACCAGTAGATACTAAGTAGCTTATATCTTGGTGCCAGCAAGAGTTGCTTCACAGGAAACACAATGAGACCTTACGCTGCCTTAATTAATCAAGCACCTGAGTACTGCGAGGACTGCAAAGAAAGACCACAACAACAGTGAGAATGAGGCAGAGAGAGTAGGAGCCGCTATTTTTAATAAAAAAAAAATATATCCTCAGAAATTTTAAAAAGAAAAAAGAAATATTTTTTTTTAATAAGAAAAAAGTCTTAACGCGGTTCAATATCACGTAAGATTCCTGGCTCCTAACGCAGTCAACGAACGCGTTAGAGGGTCCTAACACGGTCAATGACTGCGTTAGGAGGTGAATCATAACTCAGCCCAAATGAAATGAAACAAGTTTAATTTTTTAACTATATAACAACCCTTTATTTTATGATAAACATAAAATTTTCTAACTACAAAATAATCCTTTATTTAACTATAAAAAATATAAATTTATAAAAAACATAAATTTTGGATTAAAAAATACACCCATTTTTTTTTTGTGTTTCCTAATCCTATTTTCATGATTTGTAAATAATTATTTCTAAATAATGTTCATTGTGTGCAAAAAGAAAAATGTTCATTTCATGTTATTGCTTCTTTTAATTAAATGTCGTTCATACGTAAATTTTATTTGTTCATATTTATTTTGTAATTCATTACTCGTGTGTCGTAATAATGTTGTCGCAATATTACTCGTGTGTCGTAATATTATTTTCGAATATTGCCTAAAAGTCCCAACAGACAAGCAACAAAAAATAATAACCAACATAAACTACACATCCATGATCTAAAACATAATAACATACATCACAATATATACAAATCCATAACATACATCAGATAAACATACTACCTCCTACGTCCAGACGGCGAAAATCTCTCGCGTTTTCTAATTACTACACAAATATATTTTTTTCCTAAAATTTTCATCCAATCAAATTTTTCCTAAATTGCCATACATAAATCATATACTACACAAACGTACAAAATTTTCCATGCACAATAATTCTACACATAATTATCATCATTTACCACACAAATATTTTTTTCCTAAATTTTCATCAAACATTTCCTAAATTTTATACAAATATATTTTCTACATTTTCCATCAAATGAATTATTTTGTACAAAATTCTATTGTCCAATATTCCATGCACAATATAATTTTCAACATATACTACACAAATATTTTTATTTCCTAATTTTTTCATAAATCGAACTACACAAATATGCACAATAATTGTACACATAATTTCCATCATTTACCACACAAATATTTTTTTTTCTACATTTTCCATCAAATATTTTCAAAATTTTATACACAAATATTTTCTACAAAATTCCTACACATATATCACACACAAATATTTTCTACAAAATTCCTACACATATATCACACATCCATACTAATTTTCATACATTTCCATACTAATTTTCATGCATTTCCAATCAATTAAATTATACAAATCAATTTATATAATAAAAAACTTACCTCTAGAGAATGCACAGAAATTCGATTGAAATCGTCCGAAATCGCTCGTCCTCACTTGTCGGAAATCGTCGGAAAATCAACGAAATTCTCTCGGCCCCTTCTCCTTCTCCTTCTCCTTCCTTCTCTGCTTTTCTCTTTCTCTCTTCTCCTTCTCTTTCTTTTTTTCCTCTCTTCTCTTTCTTTTTTTCTCTCTTTTTCTCTTCTGCGGCGTGCTCTCTTCTGTCTCAACCGAGAAGGAGCCTTAAAAGACGCGTCGAAACGGTAAAATTTTGATTCCCCTCCTAACGCGCTCGTTGACCGCGTTAGGAGCCGGACAATTAATGTGGGTTTTGACCACGTTAGGACTTTTTTCTTATTAAAAAAATTATTTCTTTTTTCTTTTTAAAATTTCTGAGGATATTTTTTTTTATTAAAAATAACACGAGTAGGAGAGAGTACAAGGAAGAGAGTGCATCCGCTGAGAAGTCTCCAGAAGAACTTGATCCAACGGAAGAGAAGAATCCAATCAGACGACCAGGATGCTGAGAAACAAATCAACGGCCATGATGCAATACTGTGCACCAACAGTACGCATAGAAATAGTATCTTAGTGGAGCGAGGATTAATATATGTTTCGATTTCGATATAAAATTTTTTTAAAATCGTTTGCTTGCAATTTTGTCCGTATGTTTCAAATCAAATGGAAATAATAAACAAGAACGTTGTCCTTTTCCCTCGCAATGTAAATAATATAGTAGACAGAGAATTCTTTCGGGAAAAAAAAAGTTGTACATCATTGTCTATTTTTATAAGCTTTGATTTTTTTAAAACAGTAAAAAATGAGAATTTATTTTTTAATTTCAAATATCTATGTTAGAAAAAGTGTGTGGAGCCGTTTTGTGCGGGCCGCTGGCTGGGCCAGCGGGTCGCCGAAATGTCCAGCGGGTCGCAGGTTGGACCTGCGGGTCGCTGGAATGTCAGGATCAGAACCGACTCTGTCTGTTCTGATCGACTCCTATATATACCCCTCTGTTATAACCGACCTCTCTGTTCGAGACCTTTCGTGTCTAAGTCCAGAAACAAAGAGAGAGGTTAGGATTTTGAGAGGGAGGAAGCTATCCGACTGCTTGGAGCAATCGGATCACACGCACGAGTTGAGATCGGCACTTGGAAGCGTGGAAGGTGACGCCAAGCCCTAACTTGAGGTTGTGGTGTACCGGT
Source organism: Rhynchospora tenuis (assembly GCA_027725995.1). NCBI lineage: Eukaryota > Viridiplantae > Streptophyta > Magnoliopsida > Poales > Cyperaceae > Rhynchospora > Rhynchospora tenuis. The sequence continues at coordinate 30,298,318 of CM050889.1, forward strand.
TGCATAAGGAGAGAGACAAGGCGCTGCAGAACCGAACTCCGAGAAGAGTCTAGGCGTTCGATCAACTTCCGCTGCGGTATATCTAATACTCTATGTTTATTTCATAGGTTAGATATGCATATAGGTTTATACCTAGTCTAAACCTTCATTGGTATCAGAGCCATAAGGCTTCCTTTCGAAGTTTTGGATCTGTTTAAGCCTTAGGAACACCATGGTTGCGGTAAATCTATATTGGTTGTTATGGTTTTACTCAACAAAACCCTAGACTTGAATTCTACATGTTTTAACGCTAGATCTCGGTAGGAGTTCATAGTAATACATAGTAGAAAGTCTAATAAGGGTAGAGTAACCCTTCTGGTACAAGAAAACCCTCTGATGTATCCCGGTTGCGGGAATACCAGAATTAGGGTTTCAGCCCGTCAGTTTCGGCGGGCCGCTGGCCGGGTCAGCGGGCGGCTGAAAAATTGCAGTGCTGACAGACAACATCAGGTTGTTCTGTATGGTTGTCAGATGATCGCTGGCTGGGCCTGCGGGTCGTCTGAACAGAGATTTGTGACCAGTCGTAGAATCTGTCATTTTCGGTGGGTAGCCGAAATTTTCGGCGGGCCGCTGTCTTTTTCGGCGACCCGCTGTATTTTCGGCGGGCTGCTGGTGATTTCAGCGGGCCGCCGAACCTGATACTGACAGAAACAGTAAGACAACCAGAATGAGATCTGACCAACTTTTGACCTCCCTCATTAACCAGCGTTGTGTTTACAACTATCCTGGAGATAGTTACATGGTTTATACCTTCATTAGATGCATACTTGCATAGAGAGTGATGGTAGGTATTTATACCTCTCACTATTGTTGGCATGTTTGAGTAATGGCCCGGGGTCATTGACTCGCATGCTTGGACAGCACATAAAGGGTGACTTTGGACCTAAAAGAACCGGGTTTCTTGTCCAATGTCTGAATCTCGCGCCAATCGAGTTGATTGGGGGGCAGTGCACTTAGTATATGAGACAGGATTGGTGGCCCTGGTTGTCATCTTTCGGTTATCGTTGCTAGGTCTTGCATCATCTCTTGGATCGATTCAAGGGTTGTGCGGTGGGGTTAACTTGATGTTATAACTATTGTGTTATATCATATATGTTGATGCTAACATGCATACTTGTGCTTTGTCTCTATTTTGTAGAAAGATGTCGGCAAAGAGCATAGTCGCTGATCTCAATGCTGGAGAGAAATTGACGAGTATCAATTATGATGTGTGGCATCGTAAGGTTCAATTTCTGCTTGAGACTCAGGACTTGCAAGAGCCATTGACAAGGGAACTCACTGAAGCCGAAAGGGCCAATCCAAGGCGAGTTCAAGCCAATGAGGAGTTTAGAAAGAAGGACCGTGCCGCTCGCATTACGTTGCTGAGTAGCATGTCAAATGATCTTCTCCTCAGGTTTGAGAGGTACCGCACCACGAAAGAGTTGTGGGATGCGGTTAAGCTCCAGTATGGTGGTACTTCAACCACCAGGCTCCGTCAACTCATGCTTAGATTTGATGGCTATAAGAAGCGTCCCGAGCACACCATGCGGGAGCATATCTTAGCCATGTCTAACATGATAGGTGAGTTGACTCAAGCGGGCCATGTCCTATCGGATGAGCAGCAGGTGCAAGCTGTCATCCGCTCTCTACCTCGCTCATGGGAGCATATGAGAGTTAACCTCACTCACAATGACAACATACGCACTTTTGATGAAGTGGCACGTCATGTGGAGTTGGAGGAGGACCGCTTATCGGCCGAAAGGGCAGATAAGGCTGCTGGAGAGGCATTGATTGCCGCCTCAAAGAACTCGCAGCGGAAACCGAAGAACAATTCCGGTTCTAAGAAGAGTGCGGGTGGTGTTGGCGTGGCCAATGCTAAGGTTGACAAGAAGCGCAACAAGAAGCGCGGACAGGGGAAGGAGAAGCCCAAGGGGGCTTGCTTCAACTGTGATCAGATTGGACATTTCGCTCGTGACTGCACGAAGCCGAAAAAGGTACTTTCTGACCTGAGCAGTGATTCTGTCTCAGTTTCAGCGGGCCGCAGGAATGACCAGCGGGTCGCTGAATATCCCACTGCAGGTTCAGCGGGCCGCTGGAATGACCCGCGGGCCGCTGATATCCCCTCTGCTTGTGATTCAGCTTTATTTGTGTCCAGTTGCTTTATGCTTACTAATAACAATCCTGTTTGGACTGTTGATTCTGCAGCAACTGACCACATAGCTAGGGATCGAGCAGCATTTGTGGACTATCGTCGCATACCGGCAGGAAGCAAGCGCATTTTTATGGGAAATAATAGTAGTGTCCTCGTGCATGGCATTGGCACTTGTGAGCTAATGTTTCGCAATGGACATAAATTAGTTCTCCATAATGTCTTGTATACGCCTGATGTGAGACGAAGTCTTGTATCAGTTTTAGTTCTTGTCAAAACAGGATTGAGTGTTGTTTTTCTTAACAATTGTGTTGAATTGTATAAGAATTCTATGTTGATTGGTAATGGATTTCTTGAGAACAATTTCATGATTTTAGACACAATTGATGGCTCTTCTTTCTCTTATGATGTTTCTTCTTCTAATGTTGATTCTAATGTGAATGATAACATGCTAATTTGGCATGCTAGACTTTGCCATGTAGGGCAAGATCGGATGACTAGATTGGCTAAGGTTGGACTTTTGGGTCCCTTAACCAAGGTCTCCTTGCCTACATGTGAAAGTTGTCTAGCAGGTAAAGCTACCCGAAAGCCTTTTGGTAAGGCTGTTCGTGCCGCAACTCCTTTGCAATTGATACACTCGGACATTTGTGGTCCTTTGAGTGTTAGGGCTCGACATGGTGCCTATTATTTCATCACATTCATTGATGACTATACACGATTTGGTCATGTCTATTTGATCTCCCACAAGTCTGAAGCACTGGGTTGCTTCCAAAAGTACTTGGCGATGGTTGAGAATCAACAAAATGGACTTGTTAAAGCTCTTAGGACAGATCGAGGTCGAGAGTACCTCTCAGATCAATTCAAGAGCTTGTGTGATGAAAAGGGAATCGTTCGTCAGTTGACAACTCCTTACACGCCTCAACAAAATGGTGTTGCTGAAAGGCGTAATAGGACCTTGTTGGAGATGGTTAGATCTATGATGGCACAAGCAAGTCTACCAATCTCGTATTGGGGAGATGCGCTGTTGACCGCCGCATATGTTCTAAACCGTGTTCCCTCGAAGTCCGTGGCAGCCACCCCCTATGAGTTATGGACTGGACGAAAATCGGATTTGGGTAATCTCCATCCATGGGGTTGTTTGGCTTATGTCCATGATTCGTCTCACAAACATGGGAAACTTGGTCCTAGAGGGAGAAAGTGTATCTTTATAAGATACTCTGATACTTCCAAGGGTCACGTGTTTGTTGGAGAGGATCTAAGTGGGACAGTCACGGAAATGGAGTCGAGGGATGCAACGTTCCTTGAAAGTGAATTTCCAAAGAGAAGTGAGGTTTCTTGAGAGGAAAGACTATATGAGTCCATTCCTTCCACAAATGACAGTAATGATCAGGATGTCGAGGCGAGAGGGGGGTATAGATATCCTCCTCAACCTCCTGAGATCAGAACCGTCGTGGAAGAGGTAGCTCAGCAAGTCAGAACCTCTCAGGCGTCCAGTTCCAGCGGGTCGCTGGCCAGGCCAGCGGGCCGCCAGAACTGGGACGACTTCCAGGACAGAGGTCCTGTCAATCTGCATCCGGGTTCTGCGGGTCGCTGGGAAGACCAGCGGGCCGCTGGTCCTGAGACTGATATGCAGACTGATGAAGAAGTATTTGAACCTCGCAGGTCTGAACGTGAAAGAGTACCCCGCCGACGGTTTGAGATCGAAGGGGGGGAAGTGTTCTTGACAGCTCTCGATGGATTGGTCATGCCGAAAAAGAATGATAAGCCCAAAAGCAAGAAGGCCATTAAGGCTATCGATCCGGATGAACCAAAGAATTTGCAAGAGGCACTTTCTAGTTCTAAATCAAAGGAATGGTTGTTAGCCATGCAAGAGGAGATTGATTCAATGAAGAAGAATCATGTTTGGGACTTAGTTGACTTACCACGAGGTCGCAAGGCTGTTGGGAGCAAATGGGTTCTCAAAGTCAAGCGTAAAAGTGACGGGTCAATTGAGCGTTACAAGGCTCGCTTGGTTGCGAAAGGATTCACCCAAGTAGAGGGAGTGGACTATGAGGAAACCTTCTCACCTGTGGTTAGGTTTGCCTCTATTCGCTTGATCCTAGCAATTGTCGCTGCAATGGATCTAGAACTATATCAAATGGACGTGAAAACTGCATTTCTCAATGGAGAATTGCAAGAGGAGATATATATGGTTCAACCCGATGGATTCGTGGTTGAAGGGAAGGAGCACATGGTGTGCAAACTTCGCCGTTCCATATATGGTCTCAAACAAGCATCACGGCAATGGAACCTCCGATTCCACCAAGCTGTCTTGTCAAACGGCTTTAAGGTGATGGAAGAGGATCATTGCGTGTATGTGAAAGGGTCCAATGATTGTTTCTTGATCATGACATTGTATGTTGATGACATATTGCTTGCGGGTAACAACAAGTCACTGATTAGTTCAACGCAGGCTTGGTTGTCCTCTATGTTTGACATGAAAGATATGGGTGAAGCTAGCTATGTGCTAGGTGTCAAGATAACTCGAGATCGAACCAAGAGGTTTCTCAGTTTATCTCAAGAGACTTATGTGAAGAAAGTCCTTGAACGATATGACATGGATGGATGTCGATCGGTTGACACTCCTATTGATAAGAACACAAGCTTGAGTAGTGACATGGGTCCCAAGACGGAAGATGAGAGAAAGAAAATGGATGATGTGCAGTACTCTAGCGCAGTTGGAAGCTTGATGTACGCCATGTTGTGTACAAGACCCGATATTTGCTATGCGGTGAGTCTTGTCAGCCGATTTCAATCAAATCCTGGATTTGCTCATTGGCAAGCAGTCAAGAGGATTTTGAGATATCTCAAGAACACATCGGATTATGTGTTGTGTTATCAAGGCAGAAACCTAGACCTAGTTGGCTACTCGGATGCTGATTGGGCTGGTGACTTGGATGAGCGCAAGTCCACCTCAGGTTTCATCTTCATGCTTGGTAACAATGTGATCTCTTGGGGTAGTAAAAAGCAAACTTGTGTCGCTTTATCTACCATGGAGGCCGAGTACATTGCATGTTCTGCGGCAACCCAAGAGGCAATATGGTTGAGGCGTTTCCTAAAGGAACTAGGGGTAGTCAAGGTGCCCAACGGACCTGTGACGATTTATTGCGATAGCACGGCTGCTATAGCATTCTCTCGAGACCCCAAGTATCATGGAAAAGCAAAACATATTGATACGAGATATCACTATGTTAGAGACAGACAGTCACATCGAAAGATTGTGTTGAAGCACATTTCCACCGACGAGATGGTGGCAGATCCATTCACGAAACCTATCGCAAGGATGCAGTTTCTGAAGCTGATTAGGGTTATGGGTCTGAGGTCTGCCAGCGGGTCGCTGAGTGGTTCAGCGGGCCGCTGATCCTAGCTGCAGGCCGCTGGACAGATTTGCTAAGATTGTTTCAGGATTGTTTTCAGCGGGTCGCTGGATGACCAAGCGGGCCGCTGATACTGAGAATTCTGTAACATTTTATCTGTTATGTATGTATGTGTTTGAACAATTATATTTTATTATTAAATATATTGAGACTTGCTTATTCATTTCTGTTTGATGTTGCATGTTTATTGTTCAATTAAATGTTAGCATATTTGGTAGTGTGTCATTGGACTTTAGGTTGTCTCGCTCACACGAGCAATCGCCTCTAATGCCCGGGGCATGTAGAGATGAGACTAGATTGAGCTATGCGCGCTTAGTCAGGGACTAAGGAGCCATCTGGGATGGTCGAAGCTCATTGTCGCTTCAGTCTGGGACTGAAATGAGGCTTGTCTTCTTTTAGGCGATCCGATATGATTGTTCCCCAAACGATCATATAGTTCAATACAGCCGAGGTGAGAATCTCCTTAGAACTCCGGGAGTGTCTAAGTGGTAGAATCTCAGGATTAGTTGCAATAAGGAGTGGTCTAGACCATAGACACTTGGTTTGCGAACTGAATCTAGACTCGTACAATGAATGAGAACACACGTCTGTTTTGCAGATATTTCATTGTAACATGTGTTCATACCACATGTGCTAGGCGACATATGGAAGTGGGTTGAGTGGTTCCAGGACCAAGACCGTGTGACTCCCCATGTGTGAGTTCCATCCTCACGTACCCTTGGACTTTTGACTATGTCATGAGAAATAGGGTCAGTGCAGCTACTTTGGTGTGTATCCTATGGTGATGTATATTCCGCCTGTCGGGGCATTGCTGGGCAAGCGACTGATCTTATTTTGAGTTTCATGAGACAAAAGGAAGATTCGACTCGTCATGCACAAACGATAGATTTGTTGGTGTTCAGGATCCACCAAAACTCGTCTTGGAGACTGAGATTGGGAACATACAGCAAACTAAGATTGAAAAGGAAAAGACATGTATCATTGAGCGGTCGATAATGTCTGATCTAGTGCGGACTTGAGTGTTTCTAAGGTACTAGTATGCACAATTAACTGATCTTTTATAAAAAGGGTAGATGCTCTCTCGCTGGCTTTGAATTTATTCTAAGTTAGGCGTTTGAGCTCCCGCTTGACAGGTGTATGCGCTGGTCGCACGTTCCATTTGCCGTATGAGATCTTGCTCAGTGTTTGGAAAACGTCTCCAAGAGGGAGATGTTAGAAAAAGTGTGTGGAGCCGTTTTGTGCGGGCCGCTGGCTGGGCCAGCGGGTCGCCGAAATGTCCAGCGGGTCGCAGGTTGGACCTGCGGGTCGCTGAAATGTCAGGATCAGAACCGACTCTGTCTGTTCTGATCGACTCCTATATATACCCCTCTGTTATAACCGACCTCTCTGTTCGAGACCTTTCGTGTCTAAGTCCAGAAACAAAGAGAGAGGTTAGGGTTTTGAGAGGGAGGAAGCTATCCGACTGCTTGGAGCAATCGGATCACACGCACGAGTTGAGATCGGCACTTGGAAGCGTGGAAGGTGACGCCAAGCCCTAACTTGAGGTTGTGGTGTACCGGTTGCATAAGGAGAGAGACAAGGCGCTGCAGAACCGAACTCCGAGAAGAGTCTAGGCGTTCGATCAACTTTCGCTGCGGTATATCTAATACTCTATGTTTATTTCATAGGTTAGATATGCATATAGGTTTATACCTAGTCTAAACCTTCAATCTATAAAGAATATTTTTGATAATATTATAAAAATAATTTTTATTTATAATGCATTGGCATTCTAATATTTCAGAAGATATTTGCTAGTTACTTGATGAAAATGTGATTGCCTACAATTATAATAGTTAAGGTAGATATAAAACATTTTGGTAAAAAAATGAAATCCCCATGACATCTCCAGTTCCAAACATCTGGCCAAAACTACTGGCAACGGCCAGCATAAGCAACATTTTTCCTTTTATTTATTATTTTTTTTCTGAAGAACCAAATAAAATGAAAAACACAAAAACGAACATTGTTCAAAGAGAGGATTCTACTGCCTACATTTTTTTTTCTATAAATACCCACATTTCACTATTTCATGACTTTTTAAAATTTAAAATGTAAACGTTCAATCCAAACCTTTGATCTTATTTTATTTAACGGGCTATGTATTTTCATATAGGTTTGGTAAATTTTGGAATTCATTTGTTACTCAATCAAAGACCAAAACAGGAATGTATTAGAATTAATCTATTATAGTTAATAAAGTTCATTCATTTTTCTACTTCTTGATCAAGTATTATATAAATTTCAAAATTCACAAAACCTATATGAAAAATACATCGCTTGTTAAATAAAATAAGATCAATGATTTCGATTGGACGTTTACATTTTAAATTTTAAAGTCATGAAATAGTGAAATATAGATATTAAGGGCACAAAAAATATGGTCACTAGAACCCTCCTCTTATTCAAATCGTGCCTATCTAGCTCTCTCTCAAATAAGAGTGTCAACGGTAATCACTTACCGTTATGTCGTCTCGTTTAAATTAAATGGAATGCTTTGTGGCATAGAAAATTATACCGTTTTCTAAGTGGAACGGTAGGTGGCATAGAAAATTATATTGTTTCGACCGTTTCAACCTCATTTCAAACCGTTTTATGTGTAATTTCTGAAGGGGAACGGTTGATGGCACGAAAATCTGTTTCATTTAATAAACTAAACGGTAAGTGACATATCGGTTTCATACCGTTTTTTAAATGGCACGGTAACGGTAGCCCTTTAACCACGTTTGACACCCTGCTCAAAACACCACTGCGCACGTGGGACTAGATGAGTTGGATCTGGACCTCCAGGTAAGACCTCTCCAAAAAATTGGTCGGTCTTCTCTCCTCCACATCTAACGGTTTGGAGTTAAAAGTAATCAGCTTCGTGATTCGCGCTAAACCCTTGTCGGGAGGTCCATAGCCTTTACCTCAGTCAATTCCACAAACTTTTGCAATATTGTAATTTAGATTTAACGATTGTTCATAAAGCAAGTAAATTGTTCTCTTTGTGATTGTTCTATTTCGTCTCTGTCACTGGAGAAAGCTAATCAAGCATAACAATTGGATATATTTAATTTGCTAGACTGTACGTACTACGTTATAGGCTTATAAAAATTCGAAATCGTCAATTTTAATCAGAAAATTCTACTTCGGGAGAAAGAATTCCTCCTTTGACTCTGGCAATTTTTCACTCATAGTAATGCTACTACTATTTTGTCAGAAATTGTGAAATGCAACAATGTCATAAATGCAATGCTATTATATAGTCGATTGACCAGTAAAGATCACCTTATTAATCTGAGAAGGTGGAAAGTTAAAGGCAAAAAATGTTTGTTGACTGGCGATCATACCATTTTTTATTGCTTTTCCTCCCTTCCATTTTGGCAACAAAAGCAAAAGAGATATCTGACAACTTATGCCCCATTTATAACTATATAATCCAAAAACGAGTTTGCAGAAAGTGGTATCGATTGATGGGACACTTCTTGACTCACTATTGATTGTATGGTTTGCCGTACCAGATTTCTATGTTTCCATGTCAATGAGGTACAAGACAGTTTTCCAGCACTTTAATTAATTAGAAATCAGCTTCGCGATCGGAACATACCTAGTAACACTGATCAAAAGTCTGTCAGCTGCGGAGCCCCTTCACATTTAAGAATAAGGATTATATGTGCCGAGTTTTGTAGATGGAGTGACAACATACGCGTTGGAAAGAAATAATAGGACATTAAGAGATGAGGTCAGGTCGATACGCAGCTTAGTGGAGTTGATTTGCGTAGGGGATTAATCAATCAGAAACTATCGGGGCCTCCTAAGTTGCTTGCTATTGGTCTAGGTTATTTTTTATTATTTTTTTTCTCTTTTGCTCGATATATAGTATCTGTCTAGCTTTTCTTAAAAAAAAAAAATTCTAAGGTAAATAAAAAATATTCCAATGCGCGTGCAAACAATAATAAAATCTAGAATCACAGTGAAATATTTTATTCGGAATTTTGTATGGAAATATAATTTCAATAGTAACTGTTACCGACTAACGATACCGGAATAAGAATATAAACAATCTTCAATCTCAGCTCAAAATAAAATTAATGAAAACTCTTTTTATTGCTTCTCAAAGTCTATTACAAAAGTTGGTAAAATAAAAAGAATCAAAACAACAAAAATGTGCTGGGGAAGAAGGAGAATGGAAGCCCCCGTGTCGGTAAGTCCGGAGTGCATATTTATTGGCCTTTAGACCTGGGACAGGAGTTTTTTTTTTTTTTTTTTCTCTTATGTCATCTTCTAGAAACCGTACGGCTAGATCCTTACATTGTTTGCCCGGCTCAGATTTGAGATATCCTCGTTTCCGAGCTCGGAAGGGATGACTAGACTTCCACGATCACTTCCGAACCTTTTTTTTTCCTTCGATAATTCACTACCCTTAGGGTTTCATTAAAAAACTGAAACAGTCGCCCAACTGCTACTGTTTGAAGTACGACTGATTGGAGCAACCCAAATACCTGGCTACCTAAACACAAACCACTACAACAGATTCGATTTTTGGAAACGCCTTATTAGAACCGGTTTTATAAAAACTCGGTTCTAATAATAGCCAGTGGCAATTTCGAAATTTCTGTGGTTATTTTTAGAACCGGATTATTATAAAAACCGGTTCTAATTTTTTGACTAAAAAAAAAAAAAAATCTGTTTATTTTTAGAACCGGATTTTTTAAAAATCCGGTTCTACAAATATATTTATTTGAACCGTATTTTTTATAATAACCGGTTCTAAAGAAACGAATTTAAATTTCAATACGGTATATTTTTAGAACCGGATTTTTATTAAATATTCGGTTCTAAATATATTTTTTTAAATTGTTCTATTTTTATTTCTGTTTTTTAGAAAAACATAATATAATTTAAATAAAAAATGAATATAATTTAATTTTTAATATTAAAACAGTATATAAATTAAATAAAACAGAATATTTTTAAATATTTAAGCACAAAATATTTAATGGAAAACATAATATAATTTTAATATTAAAACAGAATATAATTTAAATAAAAATCGTATTTATCTTTAGAACCGGATTTTTATTTAAAATCCGGTTCGAAAAATATTTTTTTTTATTTTTCTATTTTTACTTCTGTTTTTTACAAAAATATAATATAATTTAATAAAAACCTAATAAAATTTAATTTCTAATATTAAAACAAAATATAATTTAAATAAAATGAATATAATTTAAATAAAACAGAATATAATTTAAATAATATAATTTTAATATTAAATAATAAAAACAGAATATAAATTTGAATAATAAAATAGAATATAATTTTTTAATTTAGTTTATCTTTAGAACCGGATTTTTATTTAAAATCCGGTTCGAAAAATATTTTTTTTTATTTTTCTATTTTTACTTCTGTTTTTTACAAAAATATAATATAATTTAATAAAAACCTAATAAAATTTAATTTCTAATATTAAAACAAAATATAATTTAAATAAAACGAATATAATTTAAATAAAACAGAATATAATTTAAATAATATAATTTTAATATTAAATAATAAAAACAGAATATAAATTTGAATAATAAAATAGAATATAATTTTTTAATTTAGTTTATCTTTAGAACCGGATTTTTATTTAAAATCCGGTTCGAAAAATATTTTTTTTATTTTTCTATTTTTACTTCTGTTTTTTACAAAAATATAATATAATTTAATAAAAACCTAATAAAATTTAATTTTTAATATTAAAACAAAATATAATTTAAATAAAACGAATATAATTTAAATAAAACAGAATATAATTTAGATAATATAATTTTAATATTAAATAATAAAAACAGAATATAAATTTGAATAATAAAATAGAATATAATTTTTTAATTTAGTTTATGTTTAGAACCGGATTTTTATTTAAAATCCGGTTCTAAAAATATTTTTTTTATTTTTCTATTTTTACTTCTGTTTTTTACAAAAACATAATATAATTTAAATAAAAACCGAATATAATTTAATTTTTAATATTAAAACAGTATATAAATTAAATAAAACAGAATATTTTTTAATATTTGAGCACAAAATATTTAATAAAAAATATAATATAATTTTAATATTAAAACAGAATATAATTTAAATAAAAATCGTATTTATCTTTAGAACCGGATTTTTATAAAAATCCGGTTCTAAAAAAAAACAGATTTTTTTTCTTATTTAAACCGGTTTTTAGTAAAAATCCGGTTCTAAATATGAATGTATTTTTTTAAAATATTTACTACTACCCCTGTCAAAGCACCCACCACCATTATTTCATGCGTGATATTTTTCTTTCAAAACCGAACTCATTTACTCTAAATCAAAATCACCTATTTAAAATAGCCAAAAATTAAAAAAAAATCGAGAAAATTGAAAAATAGGAAGAGGAAGCAAAGGAGAGCAAGTAGAAATTTGAAAAAATTACAATTGAGGTATATTATTGTATTCTTTTTTTTTTATTATTGTTCAAGCAAATTTTGTATTTGCTATTGATTTTTCCATATTGGTTTGATAAATTAGGAAGAGGAAGAGGAGGTTATTCTATTGAAGCGAGAAAATTATCTTTTCGAGAGAATTTTGGTAATTTTCTATTTTAACCCTCGATAATTTAAATTTATAAAATTATCAATTTGTATGCATGGAAATAATTATTTGGCATTTGAATATATTAGTTGTATTGTCATATAGGACCAAATTGCCGGAATTTGAACTATTTTAGGTCGTGCCCGTCCGAGATTAATCCATTAGGGATTAATCTCGGATAGTCCCCATTTTTTGGGACTGCTCTTTGGATATTTTGTCTCATTTAGGATAGCGAGTGGTACGTTGGATGCAATGTGTTGTCTGAGAAAAATTCGGCTGCATTTCCTCTTATGTTCCCACGGATACGTACGCACGAGCAATCGTGCGTTGGCGTATTCAGGGAACATAAGGGGAAATGCTGCCGAATTTTTCTCAGGCAACACATTGCATCCAACGTACGCTCGCTAATGAGACAGAGTATCCAAAGAGTGGGTTAGGATGGTAACCGGCCCGAAAACCTTATGTGATACATCGAACCTACAAACCGTAAACCCTGACGTTTGGATATATGTTGTGATATTTACAGATGGATCAAAGGGAGAAGTACATGTTCAGTTCACGTATTTCTGATGATTTTGTTGGAGTTGTAGAAGAGTTCATAAATTGTGCGGAAGAACATCGAAAGTCAACAGGAAAGCCCAGAATTCTTTGTCCTTGTAAGCGTTGTGTTAACTTGCAGAGACATGATAGTAAAACCGTTAGAGCTCATTTGATTCAGCGTGGATGGATGAAAACACCAAAATACCTTCGGTGGGTTTATCACGGGGAAAAATTTGAAGATCAAGCTAATGTTGGGACTAGTATTGATGTATCCGATTCGGAAAATAATGTAGGAAATGATTGGGGTGTTGATGTAGGGGATGATGATAATAATGGAGAAAATGTAAGTCAACAACAATGTGATGATGATAATAGAGAAAATGATTTGGATGAAATAATGAATGAAATACCAGATGGTTTTATTGATGATCAGGTTCCTGATATTTTTCAAGGGTTTGATGAAAACTGTAATACACCTTTATATCCTGGTTGTGATAAGGATAAATTCTCAAAAATAAAAACTGTTTTTAAACTATATAACTTAAAAGCCAAGAATAATTGGAGCAATAAAAGTTTCACAGACTTGCTCGGTCTTTTACGAGAAATGCTTCCAGCAGAAAATACATTGCCTGATACATGCTATAAGGCTAAAAAATTATTATGTCCTCTGAATATGGGAATAAAGAAGATTTCAGCATGTCCAAATGATTGCATACTATTTCGAAATGAGTATGAGAATCTTCATAAATGTCCAATGTGCAATGCATCACGGTACAGGCTAAGGGATGATGATTTGGATGATGATGAAGAGAGTTGTAAAAATAGGCCAGCTGCGAAAACGATATGGTATTTACCGATAATACCGAGGTTTAAGCGTCTTTTCGGACATTCAAGAGATGCTAAACTACTGAGGTGGCATGCGGAAGGCAGAAAGAAAGATAGTATGATCAGACATCCCGCAGACTCGACCCAATGGAAGAACATAGATAGTTATTTCCCGAATTTTGGCAGTGAATCTAGGAATTTGAGATTGGGACTATGCACGGATGGAATGAATCCTTACGGTCTGCTGAGTAACAATCGCAGTGTATGGCCAGTTTTATTGGTTATTTACAATCTTCCTTCCTGGTTATGTATGAAAAGAAGATACATGATGATGCCGTTGCTCATTTCTGGTCCAAAACAACCAGGAAACGATATAGATGTGTACTTGGCTCCGTTAATAGAAGACCTTGATAAGTTGTGGAAGGAAGGGGTGGAGGTATTTGATGCTTATTCCAAAAGTTCTTTCACCTTACATGCGATGATTTTTTGCACGATTAATGATTTTCCCGCGTACGGGAATTTGTCAGGTTATAGGAACAAAGGAGATAAAGCATGTCCTATTTGTGAGGAAGAAACACATACTCAATGGTTATCAAATTGTAGGAAAAATGTCTACTTGGGACATCGTAGGTTCCTTAACCGTTATCACCCCTACCGCCGTACTGATTACAAAAATAAATTTGATGGAAAAATTGAGACCCGAAGGGCACCGATACCAAGAAACGGAAGGCAGGTCTATGAGGAGGTTAAGGATCTTAAAATCAAATTGGGGAAACCATTCGCGAAAAAAATCCCGGATGGCAATTGGAAGAAAAAGTCTATATTTTGGGACCTTGAATACTGGGCGTATTTAGATGTTAGGCATTGTTTGGATGCGATGCACATCATTAAGAATATTTGTGAAGCTTTGATTGCTTTGATTTTAAATGTTCAAGGAAAAGTAGACAATTCCAATGTGAGGAAAGACATGGTCGAAATGGGAATTCGATTGGAACTAGCTGCACAAGAAGATACTACTAAGAGACGGGATTGGTTACCCGATGCAGTTTACACTTTGACAAAGAAAGAGAAACTCAGTTTGTTGAATTGCTTGAAGAACGTTAGGGTTCCAACGGGTTATTCCTCGAATATCTCAAGAAAGGTATCGATAAAAGATATGAAATTGATCGGAATGAAGTCGCATGATTATCACGTGTTGTTGACCCAATTGCTCCCGGTTGCAATTCGGGGATGTTTTAAGGAAAAAGTTCGGAACTCTATTACTAAGTTGTGCTTTTTTTTCAATGAAATTTGCTCCAAAGTAATTAATCCAGAAAAACTGACAGAGTTGGAAACCGGTGCTTATCAGACCATATGCGAGCTGGAGATGTATTTTCCCCCGTCATTCTTTGTAATAATGGTTCATTTGACCGTTCATTTAGTCAGAGAGATAAGTTGGTGCGGTCCGATATATTTGCGATATATGTACCCTTTTGAAAGAGCAATGGGCCAATTGAAAAGGTTAGTCCGAAGCAGATCTAGACCGGAAGGAAGCATAGTTGAAGGATATGTGGCTGAAGAGGTTATTGACTTCTATACTGATTACATTGATGGACTTAAACCTATTGGCTTACCCAAGAATCGACATGAAGGCAGACTCCTAGGAAAATCGTTAATTGGATTGAAAATAATTACAGTGGACCTTAAAAGGAGAGAAAAAGCACATCTTAAAATTCTGCAGCAAGTCGCCGTTGTGGCCCCTTATGTGGATCAGCACATACAAGAGTTGCGAGAGCAGAATCCTCACAAGAATGAAAATTGGATCACGAAAGAGCACGACAAAAACTTTGTACAATGGTTCAGAAACAAAGTGCGATTGTCCCCGTCTGAGAATGAAACTGTGAAATACCTTGCGCATGGTCCTAATGCGAATGTGTACACCTATCAAGGTTACGACCTAAATGGATACACATGGTATACCAAAAAACAAGATGGCAAAAGCACAGTACAAAACAGCGGAGTCACGATAGAAGCCATATCAAGTGATGGCAAGTCATCGGAGCCGTATTACGGATGGATTGAAGAAATCTGGGAACTTGATTATAATGCATTCAGGATACCCGTGTTTGATTGTAAATGGATTCTGCAAAGTGGAGTCAAAATAGAGAAAAACACTAAAATGACAACCGTTGATTTGAAAAAACTAGGGTATGCATATGACCCTTTTATACTTGCAAACAAACAAGCAATGCAAGTTTTTTATGTTGCTGATCCGGCCGACATCTCACGACACGTGGTACTCAAGGGAAAAAGACGCATTGTTGGTGTTGAAAATGTCGTAGACGAAGAAGAATATGATCAATTTGATGAAATAGCGCCATTCTCCACAGGTATATATAATAATTAATAAAAAAATCGGTGAAATTCAATTATTATTTAATTAATATTTATTTTTTACAGGTATAGATGGAACGCCACTACCAGTTAAAGAGTTAGAAACTAATTTGCGTAGCGATGAACGAGACGCAGGCGAGTGGGTAAACCGACCAAAATCACCCAAGAAGAAAGGAAATTGAGTTTATTAGAATTTTTAGTATTTTCTATCTTTTTTTAGAGGTTTCAAGAATATGATCAATTTGATGTAATCTTCTATCTTTTTTTTGTTAAAATTTTTGTAATCTTCTAAAATTTTTCTATTTTTATTTGTAATCTTCTAAAAACATCATATAATTTTCATATTATTTGCAATCGTATTTATCTTTAGAATATTTAAGCACAAAATATTTAATTAAAAACAGAATATAATTTTAATAATAAAAGAAAATATAATTTAATTTCTAATATTAAAACAGAATGTAATTTAAATAACGAATATAATTTAAATAAAACAGAATGTAATTTAAATAATATAATTTCAATATTAAATAAAAAAACAGAATGTAAATTTAAATAATAAAAGAAAATATAATGTTTAAATTTAATTTATCGTTAGAACCGGATTTTAATTAATAATCCGGTTCTAATAATATTTTTTTTAATTTTTCTATTTTTACTTCTGTTTTTTAGAAAAACATAATATATTTCAAATAAAAACCTAATATAATTTAATTTCTAATATTAAAACGAATGTAATTTAAATAAAACAGAATGTAAATTTATATAATATAATTTAAATATTAAATAATAAATCAGAATGTATATTTAAATAATAAAAGAAAATATAATGTTTAAATTTAATTTATCGTTAGAACCGGATTTTAATTAATAATCCGGTTCTAATAATATTTTTTTTAATTTTTCTATTTTTACTTCTGTTTTTTAGAAAAACATAATATATTTTAAATAAAAACCTAATATAATTTAATTTCTAATATTAAAACGAATGTAATTTAAATAAAACAGAATGTAAATTTAAATAATATAATTTAAATATTAAATAATAAATCAGAATGTATATTTAAATAATAAAAGAAAATATAATGTTTAAATTTAATTTATCGTTAGAACCGGATTTTAATTAATAATCCGGTTCTAATAATATTTTTTTAATTTTTCTATTTTTACTTCTGTTTTTTAGAAAAACATAATATATTTTAAATAAAAACCTAATATAATTTAATTTCTAATATTAAAACGAATGTAATTTAAATAAAACAGAATGTAAATTTAAATAATATAATTTAAATATTAAATAATAAATCAGAATGTATATTTAAATAATAAAAGAAAATATAATGTTTAAATTTAATTTATCGTTAGAACCGGATTTTAATTAATAATCCGGTTCTAATAATATTTTTTTTAATTTTTCTATTTTTACTTCTGTTTTTTAGAAAAACATAATATATTTTAAATAAAAACCTAATATAATATAATTTCTAATATTAAAACGAATGTAATTTAAATAAAACAGAATGTAAATTTAAATAATATAATTTAAATATTAAATAATAAATCAGAATGTATATTTAAATAATAAAAGAAAATATAATATTTAAATTTAATTTATCGTTAGAACCGGATTTTAATTAATAATCCGGTTCTAATAATATTTTTTTTAATTTTTCTATTTTTACTTCTGTTTTTTAGAAAAACATAATATATTTTAAATAAAAACCTAATATAATATAATTTCTAATATTAAAACGAATGTAATTTAAATAAAACAGAATGTAAATTTAAATAATATAATTTAAATATTAAATAATAAATCAGAATGTATATTTAAAAAATAAAAGAAAATATAATGTTTAAATTTAATTTATCGTTAGAACCGGATTTTAATTAATAATCCGGTTCTAATAATATTTTTTTTAATTTTTCTATTTTTAAATAATATAATTTAAATATTAAAACGTAATATAATTTAATTATTAAAAAGTAATATAATTTTAATATTAAAACGTAATATATTTAATTAAAACAGAAATAAGAAAAAAAAAACAAAAATCGTATTTAGTCGTTAGAACCGGATTTTTATTAAAATCCGGTTCTAAGCAAATTGGTGGATTTTTTTTTTTTGAACATTTCGTGTATCTCTTCCGAAGCCCTTCCGAAGCCCCCTCTGTCTCTAATTCTCTAAGTCCTTAACCCCTCCGAACCCCCTGTCCCCCCTCCGAACCCCCTTGTCCCCCCTCCGAACCCCCCTGTCTCCCCAACCGAGTCCCCTCTGCGCCAAGAGAAGCCCTCATCTCCTCTCCTCTGCGCCAAGAGAAGCTCCTCCGCCTCTGCGCCACTCTCTCCTCTGCGCCACTCTCTCCTCCGGCCAACTCTCTCCTCTGCCTCACTACTCCGGCCACTCACAAGGTAATTACCGAAATTCATTTATTGTCTAAATTCATTTACTGTGAAAATTCATTTCCACTCATTTAGATCCGAAATTGTTTGAAAATGTTAATTGCATGCATGTTATTGATTGAAAATGTTAATCCGAAATGCTTTGAAAATGTTAATTGCATGCATGTTATTGATTGAAAATGTTAATCCGAAATGCTAGAACTGATTATTGTGAATCCGAAATTGTTAATCCGAAATTGCATGTTATGGACATTATTGATTGAAAATGTTAATCTGAAATTGCATGTTATTGATTGAAAATGTTAATCCGAGTACTGATTATTGTGAATGAGTTTGTGATGTGAGAAATTATTGTACTTAGTTAATTCTAAATGTGAATGTGTTTGTGAATTGCATGTTATATGTTAATTGCTAAGTATAAATGTACTTATAAATGTGCTAATTGCATGTACTTATATGTTAATTGCATGTTATATGTTATATGTTAATTGCATTCTTGATTTAAGTTTGTACTTATTGTGCTAATTATAAATGTTAATTGCATGTTATATGAAAATGTTAATTGCATGTTATTGTCTCAAATGTTTGATGTCTTACTTAATGGATAATGTGAGTTGAATCCGAAATGAAAATGTTATTGTACTTAGTTATTATAAATGAAATGTGGTTATGAATTATCATGGTTAATTATTGTGCTAATTATAAATGAAATGTGGTTATGGATTATAAATGAAATTTGATTATGAGTTATAGATTATAGATTATAAATGTGAATGTGTTTGTGAATGTTAATGGGTTTGGGTTTGTGAATGCCAACGGGTTTGGATTTGATTGGAATTTTTTGGTAAAAATGTTCATATATAGGGGAGGTTATGCCGAATTTTTTTTAAATTGTTGTGATAATTTTGATTTTAATTTGCAGCCATGTCGGATTCCAATGAGGATCATGTACTAAATGAGGATGAGGAATTGATGCCAAATCCAAATGATAATGCAGCTGAATCATCCGGTGGTAGTAGAAGGGGGAAAAGATCAGCAGCAAAGTGCATCAAGACGGCAAAGAAGATAGCTGCTGGAATTGGATTGAAGATCGAATTCGACGTTAAAGGCCAGCCTATCGGTGATAATGCAGCTGAATTCACGAGGTTTGTGGCACAGAGGACGAGAGATATGATTCCCGTCAGGTACAAATATGATTTAAAATATATGAATGTCAATAATGTCTATATGAATTTGATATTGATATTTATTGGTTTTAATGCAGTTACAAGAAGTGGACATTAGTGCCGAAAGAGTTGAAATATGATTTGTACAACTCTATAGCCGAGCAGTGGAATATTGATCCTAAATTTCCACATAAGGGGAAGCTTCTTACGGCGTGTTGCAATAGATGGAGGGCTTTTAAATGCAGATTGGTAAGAGATAATATTTTCAAAATTATTTTTAATTATAATTGCTTGATTAATTATAATTACAATTCTTCTATCTTCTTATTGTAGAATAAGCAATACAGGGTGAATGCAAAAGAAGGTGGACCGAATCCGTGGGATGTACATAACATTAGTCAGGAAGAATGGGTCGAACTCGACCAATATTGTCAAACTCCTGAGTTTCAGGTATGAAAAAAATCTTTTGCACATACTAGTATCTTAACTTTTTTTTGCTTTACTTACAATTCTTCTGAATTTTCAAATAGGAATTGAGTAAGAAAGCACGTGAAAATGCCGCCAAGAAGGACATGCACCACACACTCGGATCGGGTGGTTACCTAACTGCAGAAAAGAGTTGGGAAAAAGGAGAGGTGGTCTATGGTGCGACCTCTTTCATTAGCGAGGAAGTAGATAGCAGGACTTATAGATGGTGCAGGGCACACGCCAAGAAGAATCCGGAAACGAATAAAATTGTGTGTACAAATCCTAAGGTTGCAGCCGTCGTGGATAAAGCAGTACGTGTGTTAACTCAAATAAATAAAAAATTGATATATTCAACGAATTCAACATAAACTGACTTGAATTTATTTTCTGACAGGTTGCTTTAGCTGAGTCTGGTGAATTTCAAGCGGCTCGTCAGAATGACATCTTGACTACATCTATTGGGACCGCAGAGCACTCAGGAAGGGTGAGAGGATACCCAGATTATGCCGGTTTCAAAAATACGTTTGGTAAGGGTACGAGGAAATCCAAGGGCTACTCCAAAGAGGAAATTGATCAGAGAGTGCAGGAGGAAGTGAGCCGTCGCTTGCAGGAGGAAGTTCAAAAAGAAGTAGCCAGACAGATGGAGCAATTCTCAAGGATGTGGCCGCAAGGGCAACCAGTGACGCAGCAGTACGATCCAATAACGAACCAAGCATTCATTATGCTATCACAGGGTAGCAATAATCAACCACATCCGATTCCTTTCCCTAGTTTTCAGGTATACATAATATTACTTGCAAGTACATAGAATTTAATTGTAATTAATTGTGTTCTGTATTTGCTTATAATATTACTTGTAATTAATTGTGTTTTGTATTTGCTTATAATTGTAGGATTCCATGGAAGTCTTGCTTACCCTCCCAGCAGATAATTGTGTCATCATGTACGTTGCTAGAGCTGTGGTGTTTGCACGTAGTTCCATGTCTGAGACGGTCCATGGAGAGCCATTGGGGCCGGACGAGGTTAGGGTACAAGTCCTAGAAGTGTTCGATCATGCGAAAGAAGTGTCGCCACCTTTTCCACCTCCCAACGCAGACGATCGGCTTGGTTTGCTCCAGAACTCATTTTTAAGGTGGCCGATTCATCTTGTGGATTTAGATATGCAGAAATTGGTAAATCTTATAAACTTTTTTGAATTGATATTAATTGGTATTGTACTTAGTTTATTGAAATTATAATTGAAAACGTGAAATGTTATTGTGCTAATTATAAATGAAATGTTGATATGGATTATAAATGTGAAATGTGGTTATGAATTATAAATGAAATTTGATTATGAGTTATAGATTATGGATTATAAATGTGACTAATGTATAGATTATAAATTTTATGAATTGGTATTAATTGAATTGAAAAATGTTGTTTGTGACTAATGTATTGATTTTAAAGAGGCACCTGAGACAACTACCGCAACGACCTCAATCATTGGCGAAATCTCCGGCGAAAAAGAAAGCAAGGCAACAGGAGGAGGAGCAAGTGGAGGAGGAAGAGGAGGAAGTCGACGAAGATTTCGATCCAAATGCTTTCTTATTGGACGGAGAATTCAAGATGCGGGACCCATTTTGTACTCCGGAGGAATTAGAGCGACTTGGACCTAACGCAGCAGAACTGCACAACTATATGATGATGTTGGATCCCTCTGTGACAAGTTTCGAAATTAAGGCCAAGTTCGAAGGTTCACCACTGGATACTTTCATAGTCACTTTCTCAGATATCAACGACTTATTCAAAAGGGAAAAACTTGTTCTTCAAGTGATGAAAGTTTGGACCATGTAAGTATTTTTCCAACTAAACAAAAATCGATTGATTACTATTACAATATTATGGTTGTAAATTGAATCAATATTATCGAATTACATATGTAAATACAATATGCAGGTGGGCTAGGGATTATTGCAAGGAAGTGAAAATTAAGGAATTCAAGTTTTTGGATCCTGAAAGAAATACGGGACGACATGCGTTGAAGGAAATTTCAGGCACAGTAAGCTACTTGATGATGCATTTCTCCAAAAGGAAGGCTGCTTATCATGTTTTGCTACATCAGAATGCGTTAGTTAGAAATTTTCTAATTTTTAATCTAAATTTTAGATTTTGCAGTTTCATGTGAATTTTACTAACAAGCTTTAATATTTAATTACAGGCATCATTTTGTGGTTATTATTGCACAGCCCTCGACAAAAACAATGTGGATTGCAGATTCTCTAAATGATGACATGTTTGATTCTCCAATGATAAAGGCATATAACATGTAAGTTGTTTTAGTCAACACATGCATTATCTATATATAGTAAGTAAATATCTTGAAATTAATTCTTTCTAACTTTATATTTTAATATTGCAGTGCTTTATCCAGATTGAAAATAGGTCCCAAATTCGATATTCACTTCATTCCGGTACATAGCTCGACTAAATAGTTTCATTTCATTTCTCATTTATTAGATTCTATATTAATTGTAACAAATTTTGTTTTTGCTTGTAGAGTCCACGTCAACCAAACAGTACTGATTGCGGATTTTATGCAATAAGGAATTTGCATATGATCCTGACTAATTACATGGCATACCGTCAATTGCCAAAGGTATAAATTATAATATACTTAAAATAAATGTTTAAGAATTAATTAGGCCTTAGAGTTTGAAGTTTATAGGTTTAGAATGAGAGTTTACTTATATATAGTGTAGGATTTCAAAATCGATATTAGTAAGTTTATTGAAACCAAATAGTTTTATTTTTACAAATTGAATTTGTTTAATTGAATGTAGGTTTTGCATCCGCCGGGTGAACCCTATAGTGACGGAGACCTTAGCCTTACTTGTGATGAGTTGTACGGTTATTTACGTAAGCATGTATGAGTTTGTTATTGTTAAACTTACTTGTGATGTGTTTAAATTAAATTGTTTTGTTAATTGTTGAATGCGAATTAGTATATTTGGTGCGTATGAAATGTTTATTGTTAAATTGTTTGTTTTGATATGTTAATTGTGTTTGTTGTGATGTATAAATGTCAATTGGTATGGCTAGCAAAAATGGGGCTAGCCCAAACAAAAAAAAAAATTTTAATTGTTTTAATTAAGTAGAACCGGTTTTCTGGTTAAAATCCGGTTCTAAAAATATAATTAAAATCTGTTTTTAATTTTAAATTCGAATAAAAAAATGAATTAAAAAATCATAAAATTATTTTCATTTTTAGAACCGGATTTTTATTAAAAATCCGGTTCTAAAAATATAATTAATTTCTGAATTTAATTTAAAATTCGAATAAAAAAAGAATTAAAAAATCATAAAATTATTTTCATTTGTAGAACCGGATTTTTAATAAAAATCCGGTTTTAAAACTATAATTAATATCTGAATTTAATTTAAATTTCGAATAAAAAAATGAATTAAAAATAATAAAATTAATGTCATTTCTAGAACCGGATTTTTTTAAAAATCCGGTTTTAAAAATATAATTAATATCTGAATTTAATTTAAAATTCGAATAAAAAAATGAATTAAAAAATCATAAAATTATTTTCATTTGTAGAACCGGATTTTTAATAAAAATCCGGTTTTAAAACTATATTTAATATCTGAATTTAATTTAAATTTCGAATAAAAAAATGAATTAAAAATAATAAAATTAATGTCATTTTTAGAACCGGATTTTTCTAAAAATACGGTTCTAAAAATAAATTATTAAAACCGGATTATTACTAAAATCCGGTTCTAAAAATATTCTGAAATTCGTTTCCAAGAGTAGCTTATTTGTAGCACCGCCATTTTTAGAACCGGTTTTTTATATATCTTTAGAACCACGTATTTTTAAAACCGGTGCAAAACCGGTTCTAATAATCTTTAAAATCCGGTTTTAATAATCAAATCTGTTGTAGTGAACTTAAAATTAACTTAAACTAGAAAATTAAAAAATAAGATAACAGTCTCCTACACCCAGCTTACTGGTACAAAAGAAAACAGAAGAAAACGAACTGCATAAAATTGACTACTCCAGGTTGGGTTTAAACTAAAAGAAACAAGAAAATAATCACGGTGGATCCTCCTGAATCACTTCCGAACCTTGGATAGCTTGGGACGTACACCCAATTGTCTTGTTCATATACGTGTTTCATGTTTGTTTGGACCACTTACAGACCATCTTTATCGGGCTAAAACTAGTCGCCCCTAACCTAGGGCTGGACCCTATCAGTAGCCATGCATACAGTAAAATTAAATTTAGCAATCGGGAGCATAAAGAAGTATTTATTTTATAAATTATTCTCATTCAACAAAATACAAAGATATAAAGTGACATAGTGTCACATAGTATTAATATGTCACACAATATATAACATACATCAGAATAAGATTAGAAAAGAAGAAGCAACACAAAGAGCTAATTATAATTTGACTACACAAACACTGTAGGACCAACTTAGAATTAAATCATGCTTTAATAAATATATAATTTCATTTGGTATAAGCTGAATAGACAGTATAGTACGTCTGAAGGAATGTAAGGACGAGAATAATAAATGCTTGCTCAATTAAGATTAAGGTCCAGGGTTCTCCAAAGTAGTCGTGCATCAACCGTGCTCTGTGCTTGTGCCAAGTCGCCTTGCTGAACTTTTTTACATCCTTGAACACGCCATGAAAATAATGGTTACTGTAGTTGAGTCCAAAATAACTCTCATTGAATTGGTTGAAGAAAGTTGCTACTTGTTCATCGTTCTTAAGATAATTAGAGATTATATTATATCGTTCGAGTATAGCAACATCCTTCTCCATGTAAATTAATGAACCCACAAGTGAAACATAGCTTGTCAGAATTTGGTCAATTTTAAATCGTTGACTTAGCTCAAAAGCAACCATGTTCCAGAGGTAGGTCTTTAGATTACTGTCAATCTGGATATAGGGTATGTTCATAATCCCATTCTGAAATGATATATCAAACATATCACGTGGGCTTCTCTTTCTCCTGAATAACACACCTAGCTCCTCATGAAGCTTAGTGGCACATGGTATCAGCTTACTGCTTGATGATCTAATATCTGTTAATTCAGCACTCTGTGAGATGGAGCTAGACCATGGACGTCCTCGGAAACATGATTCACCAGTAACCATGTCTCTTTGCTCCCATCCAAGCTGATAATTATCAGGCAGCACTCCTGTGTAATAAAGATGAAGCAAATGTTGTATTTGGCTGCATGATATTGGAGGTTGCCTAAATAGAAACTCCTTTACTGGCCAAGGCATTACCTCATAGATTAAGTTGAGCAAGGGGCAATGGCCTTGGGCGCAATTTTGACTGCACCCGTTTTGAATCTCAAATAGCTTGTGGATGACAAAAAACGGAATTTGATTTTCCAACAAGCACAAATCAGAACTTAGACATTCTATAGCCCAATTAAGGGAACAAATAGCTAACAAATCCTTTGCTTTCAGCTTTAAAAGGAACTCCAAAATAAAGCAGCCATCGAGTAACAACATCATAACGTAATCCTTACTTTCAAGGTTCACAGCTTCACTGTAGCACTCACGCGCTCGTGCTTCCAGCAATCTTATCTCTCGGAGGTAGACTTCAAATCCGACATTTCCTTTTCGTGCAAGGAAATCCTGAAGGGTGGACCATTTCTTCTCTTCCATGGCTCGGACACTCCCTTTTCCCTGATGGTATGGACCTATTGAAACTATCTTTGGCTCGGAGAGGTCTTTGTTGATTTCAGAGAACCAAGCAGGGACACGGGAGATGGTCACAGGCCGGGGCTTGAAGGGTTCACCTGGCACCTTATCTAACTTCTTCTTCATTAAATTCTGCAGTTCATCTGCGGCAACATCTTCTTGTTCTACTCTAATTATTCCTGAAGTATGTGTGAGTTGATAAATTAAACACAATCGAATATGAGATGCGTTAATGAGAGGATTTTAAATTTTCAATCACGTACCGGTATTTAATCTCTCTTCCGAAACCCCCGATGGGACGGGTATATTAATTTCCACGTGTTGGATCTCCTCCATCTTTTTTTTTTTCCTGTCGTTTTCTTGAGTGAGCGATCAACAAATCACAATTAATTTGGGAGGCGATGGCTCTTCTACTCAGAAAGTAGAAAGGACTGAGGAGAATAGGCACGGTGGTTGTGGTGAAGAAGCTGAACTGAGATAGATCGGAAAAGAAAAGAGCTATCGGTGGCGAAATGGTGTATTTTGGCTCAACATTTTTGGTAATCACTGGCTTTTAACACAGGGAGGCCAAGTGGCTAAGGACGATAAGCTTTGTTGTTGTGCTGGAGCAACTGTGTTGAGAAAGATTGGGGAGAAGTGGAGCTATCGGCTTGAAGAAATGGAGCTTTCTTGCTCCAGATCTGAAGATGGGGGAGCCGCAGTGGAGAAGAAGAGAATAGGGTTTGTGTTAAGATCGAAGCTGAAGGTTACCTTTTATGGACAGTAACATTTTCCAAAAAGGACCCTGGAATTTATTTTATTTCTTTTTTCTTTGTTTTTTAAGATAGCAGGTACTATTAGGTACTATTAGTTATAATTTGTATTTGTTAGTGTGTACATTATGTAAGTGTGACTTATTTTATATATTAATGGTTGCCTACGGGCTTGTTACTCAAAAAAAAAAAACAAATCACAATTAATTGCTAATGCATGCCCTCTAGCTCTTATATACGTCCATTAATTAATTTTCAATAACAATCGTTTTTTTTAAAGGTTATTAGCAAGAGAAGAATGTTATAATTAATATTATAATTAATATGTGGCCTATATTATTTGATATAAAACAAGTTCATTTATGAATATTACTTAAAGGTTGCATTGAATTTTGATGGAAAATCCAATGGACCAGATTCATTGAAAATTAAGATCCCTTTAATTACCTTAGTCTATTTATCTCTTAATTCTGCCATTAAAAAGCATCATCTATAAATAATACAATCTTAGGAGCATTTTCTACCGTAACGGGGTGATGTCAGCCTAACATCATCTTCTTTTTTTTGTTTTTTCTTTGGAGCTGTGGCAATTTCTGGTCTTCCGTCATTCCAATTGATTTCATCTGGGTCGTTGGATTAGGCATGTTCGAGAATCCATTCGCTCTCTCTGGATGGAGCCTAGCATGTGGGTCTACCGACCATGTGGCACACTATAGTCCAACGGAGAAAGAACACTCCTACTTAGCAGAGGTTTCCCGTATAAAGAAACCTCCCCTTACATGTTTCTGACCTCCAAAAATGCAAGTCAAGACATGAATTTGATATTCTAACTTTTGACCCCGTATATAATCTCTAGGTTGAGTTGAATATTCTGATTTTGACTTCCTTTTCAAATCTCCTATATTTTTATTTATTGATGAAGGCTTAAAACCTAGGTCAAATAAATTAAACCTATGAAATACCTCACTAGACGTTCGAGTAAAGCAAAGGTGTCGAACCCACAAGGACGGTTGAATACCAGACTTAATCTTTCTTAAAAGCTAGAGGATGAGTTTTTGTGTTTTTAGAAATAGGCAATTAAAAGGTAATAATAATGGTAATAGAAAAATAGGTAATTAAACAGATAATAAATAATAAAATATTTTTGGGGTTATTTTTTATATTTTCGAGACTCAAACAGATGCAATAAAATGTCCTAGGGGTAAGTGTTCAATTAGTTTAGCTTTAAGACAACTCTATCACGATTTTCATCGAGACAGAGAGTCATTTCGGGGCGAAACATAACCATTTCGGTGCGAAATGGGTTCTGTCCAGCACCAAAACTTGCCTTAAACCTATTGTTTCGACTTGACAATTTTACAGGATACTTTGCGAAGGGTACTAAGCGACCAGACCCTAACCCTAACCTCAACTTTCGCTTCTTGGTTCTGGTTTGGGTATGATGTCGGGTTTTGCCACATAAACAACTAATCCTATACTTGCGTAATTAGACTAATTTGTTTAGGAATACTTGAAGGGATTTCTAGAGATATTTAAGGTCCTGTCGGTGCAATAAAAGTTAGATCTTTCGATCGTTAACTAACCTACCCTTTCGAGTTTTGGTTTATCTCAAGTGCTTTAATCTATTAATTATTTGGTCGAGTTATATCCTATCAACGCTGCGCATCATCAATAAGTTAACTTTCAAGCAAACAATCAAATCAATCAAGCAAGTCATAATTCTCAAACAAGTAAATCGCAAAATATCATAATATAATCATCAAGTTATAACAACATACTAAACTAATCTACTAACTACCCTAAGACATCATAAAAACTACTCACTAATATCCATGACAACAATAACAACAAGTATCATGCAAATAATAAAGATACAAGCCATAAAATAACAAAATAAGAGCATATAAGAGTAAACCGAAGAATCCCAACGCTAATACTCGCTATCTCTGGCCTAGGAATCGATCTGAACGAACGTGCTGCTGCTGCTCCCTCTAAAACGCCAAGAACTCCAAGGAAAATCAATGGAAAACCCTAAAACGCTATGTAAGGAAGGTGGAAAATGAGTATGGAAAGTGGAATCCGTGCCCAGGAGGTTAGGGACGCACATATGTACCCACAGGAGGCGGCTAGGGCAAGGAGAGGCGGCATAAATCTTTCCTTCTCCGAAAAATACCAATTTCGCACTTTCCTGAAATGAATTTCGGTGCGAAATGAAACCATTTCGGTGCGAAATGACACTTCAGGTCTGCTGGATGGGCTGAGAATCAAGCCCACGCTGGAGATATGGCTCGTGCTAGGCTCCTGTGGTCTCAAGGCATTTGTGTGTGAGCCAGGAATGAGTCATCTGGCTAAGAAAGTGATCCATCCTTCACAAAAGTCGCGTCTCGTCTCTAATTTTCTTGGAATTCTACAAAATAAAACAAGAAGCACGGCAGCAGCAATATCCTGGAAAATATAGCAATTTATGAGACAATTTATAGTGGTTTTATCAATAATTAAGGGCTAAGTACGGTCAAAATACGTATATAAATAATAGACATCAAATCCCCCCAAACTTGAATCTTTGTTTGTCCTCAAACAATAATCTAAACTTAAGGGTAAGATTGTACTTAGACCTATCAATGAAATATCCCAAACCAATGATGCAACGAGAATTTATGTTCAAATTTACCCAAAGTTTCACAGGAAGCAAGTTAAAATCAATTCCAAAGACACGAGTTTAGATCTCTTTTTGGTTTAATTTGTGCAGCACTTAGTTCTCATGAAATCTCATAATCAACTCAAGAACCCTAGCTTCACTTCATCAATTCAAATGCAAACTCAAATTCAAATGCCCGTTCTTTTTCATAAGTTGCAAACATTTGCAAAGAAAATCTTATCAAAATTAAAAATTCTATAATGAGTCTAATTTTCCAAAATTTAACCAATTTGGAATTGTGCAAGTCGAGTTGTGGTGATTTGCATCACTTAGGGTTTTACGCTACTAGGACTTATATTGAGCTACCAGCACGTGACATGCTGCTGAGATCAAACAGATAATTGCACGACCAAGGCCACGGTACACTTGGGCCAGGGCTCCTAGCAATTTCCGTAATCCTTTCTCCAATTATTTGTGGAAGATCAAACAGGTATTCACACGACCAAGGCCACGGTACACTTGGGCCAGGGCTCCTAGTGACACTCGTTATCATGTCTTGATTTATTTGGGTTTTATTGAAGTCCATTCGCACCCTCATGCTCACAACTATTTAGATTTATTCGATTTAAGTTTGCTTGTTGGTGATTCAAGCGTTCAAGAACAAACTAGGCTCATTTTAAAAATTTTAAAGTTGATAAAACATCCTTTAAACAAAAATTCACAAAAGACAAAATCGTTCACTCGGCAAAAACTTGTGAGAATTGACTAATAATGAATTGATAACTCTAAGCATCCAAATTCAGGCCCTATCATCTCAAACAATCATTCAATCCGATCAATTGGTGCACAAACCAACCTAAAATCTCCTAAACAAACGTTTTTCCTTAAGAAATAATTTTAAAAATTGCTTTAAAAATTCAAACAAGTGTGAAACAGTGAATAATATATCCATAGAAACCTCACAGTGATAGTACATGCATCAGAAAAAATCAAAATCAAAAGTTCAAAATTTTTTTCAAATTCCAGAGAGCAATTTCGCAGCGAAATGGGTCCATTTCGACCCGAAATGAACATGAAAATCGTCAAAAATGTCAGAAACAGATGCAATTTTTGCCCAAAAATTTTTATTTCCATCTTCTTTTCCCCCCCAAACTGAATCAAGCACTGTCCCAGTGCGTCACAATCACAGAGAATAAAAATAAAGGAGAGGGAAGTAAAAATTGTACCAAATCAATGAGAAGAAGAAGGACCGGCCCCATCATGTGGTGGGCCATCATCACCATCATCATCAGAATCCCCATCGGAATCACCAGCTGAGCCATCTCCATCCGAGGTGGGAGGGTATAGCCAAGAACCGTGACGCGCGTGGTGGTAAAGAGTATCCACCCTACCCTCGATGTGGCTAAGTCTGCGCTGAATGGCTCGATCACTCGCCTCCTGTCTATGGAGTAAAGTCTGCAAAAGGCCCGTCACGTGCTCTAGCGAACCATAGGGCACGGAATCAGATGTGGGCCCTGGGGCTGGATCATCAGTACGTCTGCGCCGACGAGCACGGGATCCCTCCGGAATGTCCATATGCATGGGAACTGGGGCCGCGCCAACATAGTCATCTCGAACGAGCCAAGTGGCAGGGTCACTCCGGTCAATCTGATGAGGGTAAGGTAGAAGAAAATCACCTCTCAACCATCGTACCTGACGACTCGCTCCACGTCCAACATACTCAATGTAACCCATCGTCTTGTACCGATCCATATCGATCTGGTACCAAGCTCCACACTCAGTCTCCCCACGAAAGTCAAAACTCCGCACCAATAAACCTGTGAATGATCAAGGTGACATAAGAACACATGGAGATAGCACCTCGACCCACTCGATCTCTCTCATCCATCCAATGATCAACCATAACCTTCGCAATCTGAATCCGCTGAGGCTGTGGTCGAAGCATGAGGCGCATAAGAAGCAAGTCACTCTTCGTGGCACGTCGCATGGTCTCCCCCCTAGCAAACACAGTAGAAGATATGCAACGGTGAAGCAGTGCTAAGGTGGGATGCTCAATGTAGATACTCAGAGAATCAGAGTCATAATGCCGAGAGATCTGTGTCCAAAACTCCTCACGATCGGCGTCAGTGCCAGTGTCCGGCACGTCGAGCTGTGGACAATCATGCTCGAGACCCAAAATCTGAGATAATCTCTCCATAGGAAGAAAAATCCTCTGGCTCTTCAAATAAAACTCAATGTGCTCAACCCCCGCGTGGCTCACCAAACGCAATGAACTCAGAAACTCAAGGGTAATGTCCCTATAGCCCGGACAACTGTGTGCCCAGAACTCAGCAGTAATCCCTATCTCCCCTGTCAAGGCAAGGATCTGGTCCCTCACCCCCAATCTGTCCAGTAAATCTAAGTCTACAAACCGAGTGTGCTCAAATGGCCTCTTGTGAATCCTCTTAAAATTCTCGAAATGCCACTTGGTAGGCATCCGAAATCCGTATTTTCGCTCAAAAGGAGCGGCAGCGGGATCATACTGCCCTAATGGGTTCACCTGAGCAGGGGGTGGAACGGGTGTACCGCCACGGCCCTGGGATCTAGTCCTTGGCCTGTTTGGGTCCATAGTTCACAAAATAACACAATCCAGAACACGATTTCGCAGCGAAATGGTATGATTTCGCACCGAAATGACCTTGTCAGAGCCCAAAAAATCTACTTCCCTTTCTCCAAAAATTCTCAAAATTTCACACAATATCAGAAACAATCCAAGACACCCCCGACAGTCCTTTTCGTGATCTAATAATCCCCAGAAAAATTTAACTTGAGAGAAAATAAACGGGTCAAACCTCAAATCCGTGAAAGTTGCAAAATACCGCGTAATGACCCCGCTAACAACTCTCAGATGTCTTCTAGACCCGAGGAGAACTCTGCTGCAGCGAGAAAACTCGATTTCGGGGCAATCTCTCCCCAAACCCGAAATCTTCTCTTGAATTTTTCTTTTTTTGTGTTGATTTTCGTGCAAATCCAAGTGGAGAATATGGAAGAGGGTTGTGAGAGGAGTAAATGGGTAGTCCGATCTGTGGAAATGGGTGAGAGAAGGGTGTTTGCGTGGGAGGTTGTGAGAACTCGGCTTGGAGAGGGGGTTACGGAAGAGAGATGAGCGGGTGCGAGTGAGAGAGAAAGGGAAACGGTGGGAGGGAGAGGGGTGTATTTAATTTGATTAATGGAGGGTGGATTTGGGTCTTGGAGATGGGCCTAACTTAATTCTCTTCAAAATTCGAACTGGGCTTCCTGAAAACAATACATCAAATAAAATTAGATGGCCCAGAGAACCTAATAAAATCAAGGCCCAAGGAAAAATCATGAAAATTCGGCCCAAACAAATTCTGCCAGCGACATTTCGCACCGAAATGAATCCATTTCGGTCCGAAATGGACAATAAAAAATTCGAAAATTGCTCTTCTGGATCCCCATTTTCCCTCAAAATTTTTCAGTAAATTCTCATAGATAATTCCCACAGTTGTGTCAAATAAAATATAAAAAGCAGTGGGAAAAATAGAGAGATGCTGCGTGAAAAATGTCTCGTTTGTGCGATATCTAAGGCAAATGCGGTGCAACTCGCATGAGGTCGTGCATGGCCACTGTTTTTGGTCTTTTCCTGGCCTGTGGTGCTCTATCACGAGTTGTCGTCTTGCCTTTCGTCCATCGATTCCATTTTCCTACATAAAGCAAAAAGAAAAATGTTAAACAACTAATTTTTTTATGCCATTTTTTTTTCTAATAATTTTTTTTGTATTTTCTCAATTTTTCAAAACTTAACAACTGTAAAGAAAACTCTAAAAACCCTTGGGTTGCCTCCCAAGCAGCGCTCTTTTTAGGTCATTAGCTTGACCCCTTTATTTTCTATGCGTCGCTTGGAGATTCGGAGAAGCGAACGCATGCCACTTGTCCAATTTCCTCGTTGGCGATGTAGTGCTTCAATCTTTGCCCATTGACTTTGAAAGGCTCCGAATCCTTATCACAAATTTCAATGGCACCAAAAGGATAGACTCTCACCACTCGAAACGGTCCAGACCACCTTGATTTTAGCTTGCCTGGAAAGAGCTTCAACCTCGAGTTGAACAACAAAACCAAGTCTCCTTCCTTGAACTCTCTTCTTAAGATTTTCCTATCATGCACAAGCTTCGTTTTCTCTTTATAGAATTTTGCATTTTCATAGGAATTGAGACGTACCTCGTCGAGTTCATGCAAGTCTAAAATTCTTTTCTCACCAGCTTTGAGCAAATCCATGTTGATAGCTCGTGTTGCCCAATATGCCCTGTGCTCAAGTTCAACTGGTAAGTGGCAAGGTTTACCATAAACAAGCTTGAAAGGACTCATACCTATTGGAGTTTTGAATGCCGTTCGATAGGCCCAAAGTGCATCATCAAGCTTGCTCGACCAATCCTTGCGCGATCGTGCCACGGTCTTCTCCAAGATGCTCTTGATTTCTCGATTCGAGACCTCCACTTGTCCATTTGTTTGTGGATGATAGGCGGTGGCAACCTTGTGCAAAACACCATGTCTTTTCAAAAGGCCATCAAAATGCCGGTTGATGAAGTGCTTGCCACCATCGCTAATCACCGCTCTTGGCACTCCAAAGCGTGGAAAGATGATCTTGGAAAAGAGCTTGATCACCGAGTTCGAGTCAGCTGCCTTGCATGCAATGGCTTCCACCCATTTAGAGACATAATCCACCGCCACCAAGATGTACTCAAATCCTTGAGAACTTGGAAACGGTCCCATGAAATCCACACCCCATACATCAAAAACCTCAACTTCTAGGATGGGATTCAGTGGCATCTCGTTCCTCCTAGAAATGCTACCTGTTCTCTGACACAAATCACAAGAAGAAACAAAAGAGTGAGCATCTTTGAAAAGACTAGGCCAGAAGAAACCTGATTGGAGCACTTTTGCGGCGGTTTTTGAGAAAGAGGCGTGGCCACCATAGGCAGAGGAGTGGCAGCTAGCGAGGATTGGCTTGACCTCCTCATACGGCACACATCTTCTAAGGACATTGTCGATTCCGATCTTGAAAAGGTATGGCTCCTCCCAAAAGTAGTACTTGGAGTCTGCTTTCAGCTTTTTCCTCTGTTGGACAGTCATGTCAGAAGGTACATAGCCACTGGCCAGAAAATTGGCCAAATCCGCAAACCAAGGCTCGCCATTCTTCGCACCAGAACCTTCATTTCGCACCGAAACAGAACCATTTCGGTGCGAAATGGCTGCCAAAGTCTCAATATTTGCCATGATTTCTTCGAGATTCCCTTCCTTAGCAGCAGATATGAGGTTTCCCTGTACAGAGAACAGTTTTTCATGAGGAAACGAATCATTGATAGGGATTTTTTTACCTTCTTCCCATTGAAGGCGTGACAAATGATCCGCAACCGAATTCTCCGTGCCTTTCTTGTCCCTAATCTCAAGGTCAAACTCTTGTAAAAGCAGCACCCAGCGAATCAACCTGGGCTTGGCATCCTTTTTGTTCAAGAGATAGCGAATCGCGGCGTGGTCGGTGTAGACTATGACCTTGGATCCCACCAAATAAGACCTAAACTTGTCGAGTGCGAAGACAATGGCAAGGAGCTCCTTCTCCGTGGTTGTATAGTTTACTTGGGCAGGGTCGAGCACCTTGCTAGCATAGTATATAGCCACGGGCTTCTTATCCTTGCGTTGTCCCAAAACTGCTCCAACTGCATAGTCGCTCGCATCGCACATGAGTTCAAATGGTTGGGTCCAATCCGGTGGTTGTAGGATAGGGGCCGAGACAAGAGCCTCCTTCAACCTACAAAAAGCATTAACACATTCATCAGTCACAATAAATTCGTTGTCTTTTATCAAAAGATTGGTTAGAGGTTTAGCAATTTTAGAAAAATCTTTGATAAAACGGCGATAGAATCCAGCGTGTCCCAAGAAACTCCTAACATCCTTGACATTTTTAGGCATGTCGAGCTTTTCTATCACCTCAACCTTCGCTTTGTCAACCTCTATTCCTTTTGATGTGACCATATGTCCCAAAACTACGCCTTGTTGCACCATAAAGTGGCACTTTTCCCAATTCAACACTAAGTTCACATCTTCACAACGCTGCAAAACCTTAGAAAGGCTAGTTAGACAAGAATCAAAACAAGTGCCATAAACAGAGAAATCATCCATAAACACTTCCATGTCTTTTTCAATAAAATCAGAGAAAATAGCCATCATGGCTCTTTGGAAAGTGGCTGGTGCATTACAAAGACCAAAAGGCATACGCTTGTACGCAAAGGTACCCCAAGGACAAGTAAAAGTGGTTTTGTCTTGGTCATTTGGATGGATTGGTATTTGAAAGAAACCTGAATAACCATCTAAATAACAAAAATAAGAGTGATTAGCAAGCCTTTCAAGCAACTGATCAACAAATGGCAATGGAAAATGGTCCTTGCGTGTCGCCGCGTTGAGTTTGCGGTAATCAATGCACATCCTCCACCCAGTTACCATTCTGGTTTGAATCATCTCTCCTTTCTCGTTCTTCACCACTGTTGTACCTCCTTTCTTTGGTACCACATGTATCGGGCTCACCCATTTGCTATCTGAGATTGAGTAGATGATGCCCGCATCATGGAGCTTCTGGACCTCCTTTCTGACCACTTCTGTTAGGTTGGGGTTGAGTCTACGCTGCCCCTCTCTTGTAGGTTTGTGGTCATCTTCCAATAAGATCCGGTGGGAGCAAATTAAGGGATCGATACCCTTCAGATCTTCAATAGAATAGCCGATCGCTCCCTTGTGTGCTCGAAGTACAACCAAAAGCTTTTCTGTTTCTGCATCACTTAGCCCAGAGTTAACGATAACAGGGAATGATTGACTTGGGCCTAGGAATTCGTACCTGAGAGTCTCTGGAAGAGGCTTGAGCTCGACTTGGGGGGCCTCTGTTTGGGCAGAAACGGGAGGATTTGGCTCAGAAACGCCAGATTGCATCAAATTAACCACCTCCAAAGGACCATTTCGGTGCGAAATGGGGTCATTTCGGTGCGAAATGGGCACTGGCAGAGGTGATTCTTCGGTGCCTTGTATGATTTCTTCGTCCTCCAAGGTTTCTTCGACTCCTAAGGCTTCCTGGATGTCAAAAAGAAAAGATTGGTAAGAATTCAGTGCAGTTTCGTATTGAAGTTCAAGAGATTGTTCAGTATTGAGTTCATTTTCATCAATTTCTTCAATTTTGAAACATGTTTTCATGGGGTTTGGATGCTTCATGGCATGCTGGATCGAAAAATGAAGTGTCTCCCCCCCCACTCTGACCAAAATGGTGCCGTCTCTGGCATCCATCATTACACCTGCTGTACATAGAAAAGGTCGTCCTAAAATGATTGGTACTTCCCTATCTTCAACCATTTCAAGAACTACAAAATCACATGGGACTACAAACTTTCCTACACACACAGGTACATCAATCAACTCCCCTAATGGCAACCGCACAGACGAGTCTGCAAGTTGCACTGTCATAACAGAAGGCTGGAGTTCTCCAAACCCAATTCTCTCATATACTGTCCTTGGCATAACGCTCACGCTAGCCCCCATGTCACACAAAGCTTGCTTGATCTTTTCCTTCCCAATTGTGCAAGGTATAGCAAATCGTCCTGGATCGGGGAGCTTGGGTGGCATCTTGTTCTTCCAAATCACCGACTTAAGCTCCTCAATCGTCTTCTTTCCTGTACACAATTCTTTCAAAAATTTAGCATGCATAGGAAAATATGTGAACATGTCAGTTATGGGAATAGTAATTTGAACATCTTTTAACATCTCCCAAAACCGTTTGAACAGTATACCCTCCCTTTCTTTGGCCAACCTCCTGGGGAATGGAACAGGGGGCTGGTAGGGGACCACTGGAGTCGGCCCCTTCTCAGATTTCCTCGTTTGAGGCACCTTTTTGGCCTCTGTGGGTGTCTTCGCACCGAAATGGAGAGATTTCGGACCGAAATGGAGGGATTTCGGACCGAAATGGCTCCTCTCAAGTCGATTTTTGAACTGTTGGCGCATCAATTTGCGGGCCAGAGGGTGTGGCTGGGATCTGGAGCGGTGGAAATGGTAGAACTTGCTCCAGAACGGGTTCATCTTCTTGCTGGACCTGATCTTGGGCGTTTGGTTGTGTCTCGGCCCAAGTCGGCATTGGAGGATCATTGTATTGCTTGCCACTTCTCAACGAGTGCAGGGCCTTGCACTCGGCGTTGGGGTTGACTTGTGGCTTGCCTGGAAATTTGTCTTGCTCCCTTGCGAGATGTGCTTCCATCATTTGTTCCAACCTAGAAACAGCACCAAGTTTAGATTTTAGTTCCTCAATTCCTTCGGCCAACATGTAATTATACTTACCTTGTTCATGCATGAAATTTTGGACAACAAATGGTACACCGTTCTTATTATAAAAAGGTCTCTTTTGAAAATCTTTGGTGTTTTCATTTGGTTGTGCATTTTTGTACAAGGTTGGTGGATTGGTAGGGACTTGCAAATGTGAAGGGGCAAAAGGTAATTTTCTAAAGTCTGGATCATTCAATTGGTTCCAATCCTTTCGCTCTCCCTCTTGCAAAGAATAACTGCGGCTGAAAACATTGCGTGGGAAGTAGGAAGACTCGTTGTTGATGGAGTTGACTTGTTGCGGGCCTTCCGGTTGTGCAAGTGGGCATTGAATTGATGTGTGTCCTTCCTCGCCACAAGCTCCACATGTACTCGAGTTGAGGTGCGAGCCTTGGAGAGAATGGTATGCGGCTATCTCCGCTTCGAGCTCGGCAATTCTCCTATCCCTCGTTGAGATCTCGTTCACATGTTGCTTCCCACTTGATCGGCGTTGGTTGACTTGTGGCATCCAGTTGTATTGCCTTGCGCATTGCTCGATCAAGTCTCTTCCTCGCAATGAGTCCATCTTCAAGAAACTTCCTCCACCTGAGAGACAATCCAAGTTAATTTTGATGTTATCATAAAGACCATTATAAAAGTTTTTCAAAACAAGCCAATCTTGGATTCCGTGGTGTGGACAAGAATTTTCTAAGTCCCTAAATCGTTCCCAAGCAGCTTCCATGGATTCGTCATCACTTTGTTGGAAGTTGTTAAGTTCAGTCCTAATCTTATCGGCCCTACCATCAGGAAAGTACTTATCAAGAAAAGTTTGGGCCATATCATTCCAAGTCCTAATCGACCCCTTTTTAAGAGTTTTGTACCATTTTTGGGCTTTATCCTTGAGGCTAAACCTAAACAACATAAGTCTAATAGCATTTTGGGGCACCCCGTTCATTTTGATCAATCTAACATAATCAGTGAAAGTTTGTAAATGTGCATGGGGGTCCTCGTGCTCGTCTCCATGGAAGGAATTTTGTTGGACGGCTGTGACATGGGCGGGGAGGATTTGCATGTTGTTTGCTTCAATCCCTTGAATAACCACTGGCCCGGCGATGTCCTTGACTCGCGGAGCGCAATAGTCCATGAGAGATTTGTTGGGGTTGTCAGCTGCATCTTCTCCATCGGAGTTCCCATGAACGCTCTCCTCGTCCAACGTCCATCTGCGCCTTTCCTCCTCGAGTTCGCGCCTTTGATTCTCCATACGTCTCCTCTCGGCCAAGATACGAGCTTCTCTCTGCTCGAGTTGGATCCTCAGGGCCTCTAGGCGCTCAGCCTCCGCTGCTACATCGACAGGTGCACCAGTTCCTGCCATCTCGCTCGTTGTTTCGCTCTCTAGTTGATGATTTCGCACCGAAATAGGGGTATTTCGCACCGAAATAGGGTCTGGCAGGGCCGAAACTGCTTGCTGCTGCTCCGGATCCTCCTCCAATCCACGTAGGAAGTAACGTCGAACAGGAGGCGGAGGTTGAGAGTGGACTCCCTTCCTTCTTCCTGCCAGAATTCAACCTGTAGCACGAGAGGAAACAAAAAGATGATTAAATAAAAAGAAATCTAGCCTCTTAATACTAGAAAAAGTTCACGATATCAAACACCGTCCCCGGCAACGGCGCCAATTTGATGAAGGCTTAAAATCTAGGTCAAATAAATTAAACCTATGAAATACCTCACTAGACGTTCGAGTAAAGCAAAGGTGTCGAACCCACAAGGACGGTTGAATACCAGACTTAATCTTTCTTAAAAGCTAGAGGATGAGTTTTTGTGTTTTTAGAAATAGGCAATTAAAAGGTAATAATAATGGTAATAGAAAAATAGGTAATTAAACAGATAATAAATAATAAAATATTTTTGGGGTTATTTTTTATATTTTCGAGACTCAAACAGATGCAATAAAATGTCCTAGGGGTAAGTGTTCAATTAGTTTAGCTTTAAGACAACTCTATCACGATTTTCATCGAGACAGAGAGTCATTTCGGGGCGAAACATAACCATTTCGGTGCGAAATGGGTTCTGTCCAGCACCAAAACTTGCCTTAAACCTATTGTTTCGACTTGACAATTTTACAGGATACTTTGCGAAGGGTACTAAGCGACCAGACCCTAACCCTAACCTCAACTTTCGCTTCTTGGTTCTGGTTTGGGTATGATGTCGGGTTTTGCCACATAAACAACTAATCCTATACTTGCGTAATTAGACTAATTTGTTTAGGAATACTTGAAGGGATTTCTAGAGATATTTAAGGTCCTGTCGGTGCAATAAAAGTTAGATCTTTCGATCGTTAACTAACCTACCCTTTCGAGTTTTGGTTTATCTCAAGTGCTTTAATCTATTAATTATTTGGTCGAGTTATATCCTATCAACGCTGCGCATCATCAATAAGTTAACTTTCAAGCAAACAATCAAATCAATCAAGCAAGTCATAATTCTCAAACAAGTAAATCGCAAAATATCATAATATAATCATCAAGTCATAACAACATACTAAACTAATCTACTAACTACCCTAAGACATCATAAAAACTACTCACTAATATCCATGACAACAATAACAACAAGTATCATGCAAATAATAAAGATACAAGCCATAAAATAACAAAATAAGAGCATATAAGAGTAAACCGAAGAATCCCAACGCTAATACTCGCTATCTCTGGCCTAGGAATCGATCTAAACGAACGTGCTGCTGCTGCTCCCTCTAAAACGCCAAGAACTCCAAGGAAAATCAATGGAAAACCCTAAAACGCTATGTAAGGAAGGTGGAAAATGAGTATGGAAAGTGGAATCCGTGCCCAGGAGGTCAGGGACGCACATATGTACCCACAGGAGGCGGCTAGGGCAAGGAGAGGCGGCATAAATCTTTCCTTCTCCGAAAAATACCAATTTCGCACTTTCCTGAAATGAATTTCGGTGCGAAATGAAACCATTTCGGTGCGAAATGACACTTCAGGTCTGCTGGATGGGCTGAGAATCAAGCCCACGCTGGAGATATGGCTCGTGCTAGGCTCCTGTGGTCTCAAGGCATTTGTGTGTGAGCCAGGAATGAGTCATCTGGCTAAGAAAGTGATCCATCCTTCACAAAAGTCGCGTCTCGTCTCGTCTCTAATTTTCTTGGAATTCTACAAAATAAAACAAGAAGCACGGCAGCAGCAATATCCTGGAAAATATAGCAATTTATGAGACAATTTATAGTGGTTTTATCAATAATTAAGGGCTAAGTACGGTCAAAATACGTATATAAATAATAGACATCATTTATGTAATTCTAAAAAAAATGTGTTTTAGCTTCTCATTTGTTTCAAGTCTTTTTCAAAATTTTCAAATCTCATACACATATGCTCACCAAATTATCAGGAATCCAATTATACCAATATTTTTTTAGTGTATTTTAGTGTATTTCATGAACTTGATCGTTTAGTTAAAAGTTTTAAAAAATATGAATCATTTGCAACCATGAAAAATAAATATAGATCGCACAATTTAGATATTTTTTAGACTACTTGCCTTTATATTACTTTAATTTATGAATTTGACCATTTGAGAAAATTTTAAACATTCAGAAAATGGTTTTTTTTTCCCTTACAAATCTAAAAAAAATTATTTTACATGGTCTTATGTTTATCTTTTAAAAACAAATATAAAAATATATAATATAAATTGATAAATAAAAATTGAAAACAAAAGGATCGCACAACGTGCCATTAAACATCTTAACAAGGCTATTATTAGTTATAATTATATTATAACAATATATTTTCTTTTTATATAGTATATATTTTCTTTTTAAATTTGGACTTATTTAAATTTTGTTTTCTTTTGTTTATTTTGCTTAATTAGTTGTTTCAAATTTTTCCAGATCATTTTTTGATTAAATTTTATGGGCATTTTTATAAGATTTCACTTCATCTGATGATATATATATATAGAGAGAGAGAGTTTTGCTATGGTGAGCTGTAACTCACAGAGCCTTCCATGAGTTGCGATCAAAACGTTTGGATCTAATTCGAAATGACCGATCCATACCATCAAATATGATCTCCATATTAAAATCTCCTTGCAGACCAAATTTTATATTTTTTCAAAATTTTTAAGTATTTCTTCGAATTTTTTAAAACTGCTTTTTTGAACGGTACATAATTAATTAGATTAGGGATTTTTAGACTTTCTACAGTAACACTTGTGATGTCAGCATGACATCATCCTTTTTTTCTTTTATTTTTTTTTGGCTGTGGCAATTCAATTCTCATATATTTTTCATTTCACACCATCATGACCATAGGTACTTTTTTCTTTGATAACTTAGACTTCAAATACAAACAAGAAAATGTGAACAAATATATTGCTTTATCTTTAAAAATAATAATTCATTGCCAAAAATTATAAATTAAATTAATTTGATAAAAATTGAATAAGCATCCATGACACCATCAACCATAAAGCTTTTTTTTTTTAAAAAAAAAAAAAAACAAGATTTGAGAATATTTTAAGAAATGTATTTCATTTCTATAATTTAAGAAATTTATTAATTTTAAGATGTTTGATGGCTTTCTACATTTTTTTTGCATGAGTCAGGCAATTTTTTTTCCTTTTTTTGTTGTTCTATATTAACTAGGTTTCATATAATGGAATGATAACTTCTAACTTTTAGCCTATTTTTTTTAAAAAAAAATTAGCACTGTAATAAATAATCTTAAAGACTTGAAAATAACGATTATTGTTTTCCATATTAATGGACCCTCTATTTCTATATTTCAGAAAAATATAGTTTTGTTTTTAAATTGTTAATATGCTTTTAAAAATTCATTTGGCTATGAAAAATTATGTGCATGCTCACAAAAATTTGTAGGATTTAGTGATATATATATTTTTTAATTATGGACTTATAAAATGCTTTAAATAATTTTTTAAATATCATAAATTTTAATTTACATGAGAGTTTTGTTTTTAAACTATTTTGAAGACTTGAAAAAATCATTTGGCTATGACAATTTATGTGCATACTCAAAGATATATGAAGAATTTAGTGATATAAAATTTTATAATTATAGACATAAAATATTTGAAATAATTTTCTGAATCTCATAAAATTGAATATCTATAATTTCATAAGTGTCATTAGGTTTTTATTCCTGCAAAGTAATTTATAATTTTATTTCTGCATGAAATATTATATAAATTCTTCTAAAATTATAACAAATCTAATCATGCCAGACAAATTTTTTCAATCTAACCATATAATTTTGTGAAATATGAAATATGTGGTACTTTAGAAATTATTTAAGGATATTTATTACTTCAATTGGATATACATATTTTATATTTTTAATTTCAAAAATTTGAAATACCCAGAAATATAAACTTTAATAATTATAGAGTTTTCAAATATTATTTTTGAATTTTAAAATATAATTGTTTAATTCTATTATTTCAGAAATATAATTCTATTTTTAATTGTTTTCAAGTCTTCTCGGAATTTGATAATGTATAAAATTTTATATAGGTTATAACAAAATTATAAAAAAAATAATGATACCAACTTTTTTTATTTTATGCTTTCAAAACATGTTACATAATTTCTTACTTCTACAAATTTTTCGAACAATATTTTAAATATTGGGTTACTAAATATTGGATTTCTGACAGAGCTTCGTAGATTTAATTTTTTTATTTAATTTTATTTGTATGTTTTCAAATTATACATTATCCAATGATATTAATTTTTTTTCAATGTTTACAATAGTTTTCATGGTTTTTAGATTTTTACGAATTATGTATCATTGCATTATAATTTTTAAATTATTTGACAGTTTGTTAAATTACTTTTTCATCAAATTTTATATGAATGGTGACATATTATGAGGAATTCATTGATGCCAAGTATTTTATATTATTTTTGAGATTATATTCAGTTTTATTGGTATTCAATTATAGATTATTGGCAATTGAAAAATTTAAAAGTTGATCAAATTTTTAAAACTTAGAAAATCTTAAGGCAATTGGTTTTGCCCAAGATGCACACAGTTTCTTTTGTTCTCATAATTCTAACATTTTTTTATAAAAAAAAATATATAATGATTACATCCTAACCTTAAGACAGTCCTTAACTTTCCATATACTAAAAATGTCAGAGACAATTTTGATCCCCTAAACACAAATTAACGCCAAAAATAGTGATGACATAAATGGCAAATATAGGAAAAATGACCCACATACCAAAATATTCAATTAATTATAACAAGAGATCAATTGTAAGATAGTTTGACATTTATTCAAATAACTACAATTATAATTCTAGCACTTATTATAATTGTATGTC
Source organism: Rhynchospora tenuis (assembly GCA_027725995.1). Lineage (NCBI taxonomy): Eukaryota > Viridiplantae > Streptophyta > Magnoliopsida > Poales > Cyperaceae > Rhynchospora > Rhynchospora tenuis. The sequence continues at coordinate 30,342,112 of CM050889.1, forward strand.
GGTCTTAAAACAATTACCTTTGATATCATACCCACAACTTTAAATTACCCAATATTTATTGCTTAACTACAAGAACAATGCTTCACGCGCAAAGCGCGTATCAAAAGCTAGTTTTACTTAATTTCATCCAAAATAAAAAAAATAGACAGAATAGAGTGAAAAACGTCAAATTTGCCATCATTTCGACTAAGGATAAATTGAAGAAATTATTAATTTTCGCATAACGAGATGACTTCTCTCCAATCCTGTAAGTTCTACTCACGATTTGTTAATTTTATATGTGAAATACATGATCTTGGCTATTAATTAGTGTTAATTAAGAAATTATAATGAATTAATATTTTACGCCTAACATTTGGTATTAGAGCAGTATGTATTTTTATATAAAATAATATAGTATACAATAATATTTATTTACTGGAATTTGTTAGAATTTACTGAATTAATTTCGTAATTATTCCTTATTTTAGTTTTTTCTCTGTGTGCATCTTTGGAGATATGAACTAGTATTCACTTTTATTATTATTTTAATCCATCGTGTACACAAACTTGAGAGAGATGTCTTTCCATGTGTGCTGGTATCCTTTTGTTTTTTATGTTGGATCTTACACAGAGATATAGGACAATTTCTCTATCCAACTCAATTATCTTTAATTTCGGCATAAACTGTATAGGATACCGTAGAATAAATGTTCTTTTTTTTCCTACGCGTTCCACTACAGAACCTATTATCAATGAATTAATTATATTAATTTTTTCCTTTACTTGAAGTATGACTCCATGGGCTTAGGTACTTTCGTACGCACCTTATATCAGTTTGTCTTTTATGAGAGATTTCATTAACTATTCTATTTCTTAAGACATTTAAAGATATATTTTTTGTCTGTGCATGTACGTACATGGGATTTACAAAAGTTACTCCATTTGATTATTAGTTTATTTGTCAGATGGAATTAATAAGCCGTATATTACTTATTTATTTTAATATTGTATGTTATAAAATTTCAAACCGTATGTATTTGTTCATATATGGTTTATTTATACGATATTAATTAAGTATATGCTTTAATATTATATATAATATGTAACCCAACGGAACTAGTTATATATAATTTGTTATCATAAAAATTTACTTTTAATATTTGGTTGTTATCAATTTTGCCAACTTTAATTGTGACTGTCATTTTATTAAAAAGAACTATATTTTACATTTAATAAATTATAAATGTCAATTTTACCAACTTTAATTGTCAAGTATAATTTATTAAGTAGAATTTCAACTTCAATTTATTTTTGCCCAACGGTGATATGAATTGATTTTAATGTATCAACTATTAAACCTGAAATATTAATTGGCGTTTTATTATTTTAGATTAATTAATTATTAGTCCCCTAATTATAGTTGATGTAATTTAATTTTATTATATGTCTATGAATTAGTTAATACTAAGCATTATGTTTGTCATGAATTTGCAGAATTGAGCAATATTAGTAATCAAATCACTAGAATAACACCATTGAATGGAACTAATTTTTTAACTTGGAAGAGCAAATTGAGATTGGTCTTGGTGTTCTTGAAATAGACCAAGCATTACGTTTGGATAAACTTGAAAAACCAAAGGATGATGCTACAGATCAAGTCAAAATTGCTTATGATAATTGGGAGTGCTCTAATCGCATGTCTCTCATGATTATTAAAAGCATCATTTCTTTGGAAATTCGGGGAGGCATTCCTGAAAAGAATGCTGCAGGTGAACTTTTTACTGCTAAAGAATACCTCACTTCTGTTGAGGAGCAGTTTAAGAGTACATCTAAGGCTAATGCGAATGCCCTCATAATGAAAATGCTCACAATCAATTATAATGGAACTAGCGGTGTAAGTGAACATATCATGACGATGAATGATATGGTCGCAAAATTAAATGACATGGACATGGCAATTTTTGAAGGATTTTTGGTTCATTTCATTATGAGTTCTCTTCTTGCTCAGTTCGGTCCTTTCAGGATCAATTACAATAAGCAGAAAGAGAAGTGGAAAATGAGTGAATTGATTGCCATGTGTGTTGAAAAAGAAGAAATGATTAAGACTAAAAAACCTGAATTTGTCCATGCTGCCATTGAAAGTCTAAAACCGAAAAAGAACAATGGTAAAGGTAAAAATAAGACTGATACAGTTCCTGGTGTTAACAAAGCAAGTACGTCTGGTACAAAGCGTGCTTCTAGGTGTCATCACCGCAAGAAACCTAGACACGTGAGGAAGGAATGTATCAAGTTTAGAGCGTGGCTTGAAAAAAAAAGGTAATGATTTAAATTATATAATTTGTGAGTCTCTTTTAATTGATGTTCCCTTAAATACGTGGTGGGTTGACACTGGTGCGTCAGTGCACATTACGAACTCATTGCAGGGATTCCATTCCATGAGGATGCTAGAAAAGGGAGAAAGAAAACTTAAAGTTGCTAATGGCTTAGAGGCTGAAGTTGAGGCCGTTGGAACTCTATGTCTGGTCTTGAAGAGTGGCTTTATTCTCTACTTGCATGATGTAGTTTATATTTCTAGTGTGATTAGGAATTTAATTTCTGTTTCTAGACTTGAAGCGTGTGGTTTTATGTTTTAGTTTGAAAATAATGAGTTGAGACTATATTATAACTCTAAGTTTGTTAGTTCTGGATTGTTATGTGATAATCTATATAAATTATGTTTCTATTCTTCCTTATGTGATTCTTTATTATCCTTGAATGTTACTAGTGTTGATCAAAACGTGGCACAAAAAGAAATCGTGATGTTAGATATTCTTCCAAATTATGGCATCACAGATTGTGATATATTTCAAGAGATATGCAACGTCTCATTAAGAATGAAATTCTCCCAACATTAGATTTTTCTGATTTTGAAAATTGTGTTAAATGTGTTAAGGAAAAATTTGTTAAAGGAAATTAGAAAGGAGTTACTCGAAGTGGGAGACTATTGGAATTAATTCGTACCGATATATGCGGTCCTTTTCCCACTCTGAATTTGAACAGACACAAATCATTCATTACTTTTATTGACGATTATTCTCGCTATTCTTTTGTGTACCTAATTTCTGAAAAATCTGAGGCACTAGACAAATTTAAAGTTTTTAATGCTGAAGTTGAAAATCACCATAATCTTAAAATTAAAGTAGTGCGATCAGATAGAGACGGTGAGTATTATTGTTAGGAACTCCAGTCCTTGTGCAATTTTAATTTTTTATTAACATTTAATAAGTAATTAAGATGCACGATTAACGGATCTAGTTATTCAAGCAGTTAATATATAAAAGAGAACATGTAGGAGATTATACCTCTTCTAGTATCGTAACTAGAAGACTCAATCTTTGCTTAGGAGTCGATGGATGCGCACCTTCGCTGTCTCTAGTCCACCTCGAAGATTAACCAAAGTCTATAAACAAGTGCTAGCTTGTTTTGAGACGATAGCTAATTCCCTTTTGATTTTTCTTCGCGCGATTAACTATTTTTAATGGAAGAAAAATTAACGCTCAACACATGAGCTATTGAGAGAAAGATGGAGGCGCCTAGGATAGAAAATTTTCTGCTCATTTATTTCTTGCGCAAGGGAATAAGAAGAGAGAGGCAAAAGATCTAGGGCTCGGTGTTTCCATAAACAACGTTGCCATATTTTGTTATTTCTAAACATTGCTCTCTTTCCATAATTTTGTCTTGACAAAAATATCCCTTCATTGTAGAAATTTTATGTATGATTATAGGCTATATAACATATTATATTAGCCTATCAATCAACTCCATTAATTAATCTCAAATCAGGCTTTTAATTAACTGATTAAATAAAAGACCGACTAGCTCAGTATAATAATTATATATTGAACGAATTTAATTATTAACATATTAATAATTAATTTGGAATTAGCATATGCATTATATTGTTTCTATATGATCCATTTGAGTTAATTAATTATAATGGTTCATAACGGTATACAATTAATTAATCAACTTATCATATTTTCGTAGTACTCGCTACTACAAATAAACAAATAATGCACGTATGGTTAAAGTCCTATTTGTGTGACCCTTTGAGGATTTATGCTATGTTGGCTATGAAAATAAATCGCTATTTATTTCCAATAATCATAAGTGGTATCTAGCAATACGTTATGATTCCCAATTCGCATAAATAAACAATGTACTAATACAATCATTTAATCCTGCATAAGAAATGAGTTTCTTATTGTTTTGATCCCTATGTCACATGATATCCTTGTATAATCCAAGATAGGAATGTGTTATTCTTGCAAATTATACGTTTCTTGATCTAGAGATGATTGCACAAGTTGCTAGTAAGCAATCCATCTCCATCAAGGGGCCCAGTAGATATCATCGCTCATCAGTTGAACTAATGAGGGACATACGGTTGTCTTGATGAACAGTTTTTCCCCGCACAATTCAAGTGAACATAAATAAAGTCTGTATAGCAGTCCTTATCAGGAATCAGCGGTAGATGATATTTATAGAACCTATTCTCATGTGGAAAAACTGAACCATCTCAAACTTGGAATCAAGCACTGATAAAATAAATAATGGCACTTAACACAATCCATATATTTATTTCATCGGGGTCATATCCTGTACTATGTTCTAGTAACATATACATATGCAATTAAGTTAGTAACTCCTTACTTATGATTTGTAGAACTTAATCATCGCTTAACTTGCATACTAGTCTTATAGGATAATTAATGTTCCTTGTTAATTATCAAGACTATGGACAGTTTCGATTTATTATTGTCAATTACTATTAAATGAAATACAGTGATCTACAATTCAGATCCTCAACCTGAATGAACTGTCAATAATAAAATCCAGGAACAAATGATCAAATATCATCAATAACATAAACTAAATAATTAAGTCATTAAATATTGACTTCTAGGACATAACTCCAACAATTATGGAAGGCATGCCAACTTGGGTCAAAGTTCAGGCCCATTTATTTTGTTTTTCAAGAATGTGATATTCTTCATCAGTTCTCTATGCCAGGAGATCCTCGGTAAAATGGAGTGGCTGAAAGGCGTAATCGTACATTGATGGATATTGTACGAAGTATGATATGCAATACCAATTTGCCAGAATTTTTGTGGTTGGAGGCTTTAAAAACAACCACACATGTTCTCAATCGAGTTCCTAGTAAATCCGTTCCAGCAACACCTTATGAATTATGGACTGGAAGAAACCGCAACTAGGATACTTACGTGCGTGGAGCTGTCCTGCTGAAGTAAAAGTCTACAATCTACAAATTAAGAAACTGGATTCCAAAACCGTTAGTTGTTCGTTCATAGGTTATCCAAAGAGATCCAAAGGCTTTAGATATTGTCCATCACATATCACTAGAATAGTTGAGACACGACATAGAGTATTTTTTTTAAAATGGCAACATTAGTGAGAGTAATGAAAGACGAACTATAAACCTCGATGAAGTAGACCGAGTTTATGTCCCAACTTCGGTCATTTCAGAGGATACAAGTTATGTTTCTCCTTTATCACTAAATGATGGTACTAATGTTACTAATGTTTCTAACAATGAAGAAGTATATTTACTGCCATAAGAGCCTTTGCGCAAGTTGAAAAGAGAATGAAAATCTGCAATACCTGATGATTATGTTGTATACCTTACTGAAGAAGGTGGAGATATTGGTCATGGAGATGATACTATCTCTTTTAAGGACGCCATGAAGAGCAATAAATCATCTCAGTGGCTGGAAGCCATGAATGATGAGATGAACTCAATGCAACAAAATGATGTATGGGACCTTTGTTGAGTTATCAAAAGATGTTAAACTCGTAGGATGTAAATGGGTTTACAAAACTAAAACTGATTCTCATGGTAACATCGAACGATATAAGGCCCGACTAGTTGCTAAAGGCTTTACGCAACAAGAAAGTATACATTATGACAATATTTTTTCTCCTGTCTCAAGGAAAGATTCATTAAAAAAAATTTTAGGTCTTGTAGCTCATTATGATTTAGAGCTGCATCAAATGGACGTTAAAACTGCATTCCTTAATGGTGACTTGTATGAAGAAATTTACATGAAACAACCTGAAGGTTTTGTTGTCAAAGGCAAGGAACATATGGGCTGTAGGTTGAAACGATCAATTTATAGTTTAAAACAAGCTTTAAGACAGTGATATCTCAAGTTTAATAAGGTTATGATAGAATTTGAATTTAAAGAAAATACTTTTGATGAATGCATTTATCTCAAGGTTAGTGGGAGCAGATTTATCATTCTCCTTTGTATGTGGATGACATTTTGTTATCAAGCAGTGATTTAGACATGTTGTACGAGACCAAATGTTTTCTTTAAAAGAAATTTGAAATGAAGTATCTTAGTGAAGCCTCTTATGTCATAGGCATTGAATCCACCGTGATTGGTCTCGTGGGGTCTTTGGTTTATCACAAAAGGCATAGATTGAGAAAATACTTAAGAGGTACAAAATACAAAAATGTTCTCCAAGTGTTGCTCCCATTTTCAAAGGTGACAAATTCATCAAGTCTCAATGTCCCAAAACTGAATCAAAACGTAAGCAGATGGAAGATAATAAGTATGCTTCGGTTGTTAGAAGCTTAATGTATGCTCAAGTCTGCACATGTCCTGATATTGCGTTTGTCGTTGGCATGCTCGACCAATATCAATCCAATCCAGGTCTGGATCATTGGCGAGCTGCTAAGAAAGTTTTACGTTATTTGCAAGGGACAAAAGACTACATGCTTACTTATAAAAAGTCTGATAGCCTTGAGGTCATTGGTTATTCAGATTCGGACTTTGTTGGATGTGTAGACACAAAGAAATCCACATCAGGATACATATTCATGCTTGCAGGGGGACCAATTTCATGGAAGAGTGCCAAGCAGTCCTTAGTAGTTGCATCTTCTACTATGCAAGCAGAATTTGTAGCATGTTTTGAAACTGCCAGTTTGGTTGAAGAATTTCAAACCTAAATTTTAAGTGATCGAGAGTATTGCAAGACCAGTCACGATCTTTTGTGATAATGAGGCTGATGTTTTCTTTTCGAAAACAACAAGTCTAGCGGTGCTACTAAGTGGATCGACATCAAGTATCTTGTTGTTAGAAAGAAAGTCAAGGATAATATTATTGTCATACAACACATCAATACAAGAGCTATGTTAGCTTATTCTCTAACAAAAGCACTATCACCTACTCTCTTCATAGAACACGTAGCCGACATGAGTTTGGTTAGTGACTTGTGATGTTGTAATGAACAATAGTGTATTTAATTATGTTATGTATTGAAGCTTCATTTATGTATTGATTTTGAATGTTATAATGTTTGCTTATTTTTATGTCGCACGTTATTGTTATTAATATAAGCAAATATACTTATGTGGATCGAATGAATTTGATTAACCATTTGTTGGAAAGAATGCCACATCTATATTTAATATGGATCAAATAACAGTTTTAGTTATTTTGATTATATTAGTTTAGTTTGGTATTTCTAACTGAACAAGGTTTAAGTTTTATTGGCCAATTTTGAATTTGTGTTTCATTATGATATTTTATAGGCCAAGTGAGAGAATGTTATAATTTATATTATAATTAATATGTAGCCTATATTATTTGATATAAACCAAGTTCATTTATGAATATTACTTAAAAGATGCATTGGATTTTGATGGAAAATCCAATAGACCAGATTCATTGAAAATTAAGATCCTTTAATTGCCTTAGTCTATTTATCTCTTAATTCTGCCATTAAGAAGCACCCTTTTGCTTAATTTCGTCCAAAATAAAAAAATAGACATAATAGAGTGAAAAACGCCAATTTTGCCATCATTTTGACTGAGGATAAGATCTGAATTTCCGCATAACGAGATGTTTTCTCTCCAATCCTGTAAGTTCTACTCACGATTTGTTAATTTTGTATGTGAAATACATTATCTTGGCTATTAATTAGTGTTAATTACGAAATATTATAATGAATTAATATTTTACGCCTAACAAAAAAATCGTCAAATTTCTGCTGATTTTATTTTATTTCTCTATAATCCCAAATGCAAAAACGTCATCTCCAGATATTGCTTTAATTAATCCAAAATAATTCAACAAGCTCAGATCTGAAAGTGTTTAGGATAGTGCAATCTCCAAATTGATTAAATGTCACGATTTTGTAAAAATTTTGCCATGAAAAAGGAAGAAAGGAAATGGTGTACCTCTGATACTCGAAATTAAAGAAATCGGTACTTAATCTATTGCTCAGAGCTACGCCAAAACGATGAAGACCACCCTTTCACCATTGGTAGTGTCAAAGTTAATAGATCAATCGAAAGAGGAGAAAAAGAGACGGTTGAAGAGGTGAAGAGGTGGAGTGGAGAGATCAATAATGAAAGAAACTAAGACAGTTGGCGTGTATTTACACTGGACCTGCCTTCAAAAAAAAAAAAAAAATAAAAAAAAATAAAAAAGCGCAAAACAAAACAAAACTGTTCGGCTTGTATAATGTAATCGGGAAGGCGCACGCGGATCACGTGGGACAGTTTGACTCAGGATTGATGCATGTACGGCTGGGATCAACTTCAAGGATCAGCGATTAGGATCTCAAAGGAAATCAACGACTCGGATCTGGACCTCCAGCCAAGAAATCCTCTACAAAAACTAAGTCGGTCCTGTGTCCTGCTCATCCAACGGTCTGGAGTTAAGTGATCAGCTTCGTGGCGCTAAACCCTGGTAAGGACTCAGGAGGTCCTTGGCTTTCACCTCGGTCAACTCCACAAACATTGCGAGTAGTGGCTGGTCTGTAGATTTCCATTTCCAGGCTTTTGAAAGCGAAGTTAGAGTTAACCATTGTTCAATAAACAGGTAAATTGTTCTCTTTCAAACTCTTTGTGTCATTTCTGTTTCCAAATTGGTACTCTTATTTGAAAAATTGGGAATAACTTTCTAGACTGTACTACATTACAGGCTCACAGAAATTTGAAAATTGTCAATTTCATCAGTAAAATCTATTTAGGGAGAAACTTGTAGTAAGGCTGAAGCTATTTTTGTCAGAAATTGTGTAATGCAATAATTCCATCAATGCAATGTTGTTATAAAATTGATTGGTCAGTAAAGATCTCCTCAATGATATGATAATTGGAAAATTTAAAGATAAAAAATTGTTTGTCCACTGGTGATCAGTACCATTTTCTGTTACTTTTTCTCCCTTTATGATTTAATGCTTTCCAATTCCTACATTGTGTTTATTTTTGAGTGGTAACAGATGATATAATTTTTGCAACAAAACCAGTAGATACTAAGTAGCTTATATCTTGGTGCCAGCAAGAGTTGCTTCACAGGAAACACGATGAAACCTTATGCTGCCTTAATTAATCAAGCACCTGAGAACCTCCAAACACTTACCTCACATTCTTCATTGACAAAGACCAAAATAACCCTTCTGCGCTCTCAATCAGCCTATGCAAAAAATTTCAAACCACAAATGTTCCAATCCAAAAGGTGTCTTTTCAGCAAACCACCTTCCATTGCAATAGGCCGCCAGGTGTTTTCATCGAATGCTGTACCAGATAATTTAAATAATGCATCCACCTGGACTGAATTGCTCAGAAAAAGTAATCATGCCTCTATAGATGCCACAACAGATTTTGGCGACAAAGCAAAAGAGATATCTGAAGCACTTATGCCCCACTTACAACTATGGTTCCATTCAAACACGAATTTGCAGGAAGCGGTGCTACCAGTCTGTGGGACACTTCTTGGCACATTGATTGCATGGTTTGCCATCCCAGTTTTGTTTGGGAAATTGTACAAATACGTGTGTTGGAACCCAGCTTTGGCCATTTTGGGGGTAACTGCAGAGATACAGATCCCTTATGAAAGCAGCATGTGGAATGCTTTAGAGGATCCTGTGAAATATCTGGCTGTTTTCATGGCATTTTCTCAAATGTAAGTCCTTGTAGAACCCCATGGGCATTGTATGACAAAAAATAAAGAAGTCTTTGCAGCAGTTTTATTTTTTCTGTGTTTTGCCCCACTTCTTTAGAAGCTTTGGCAGAAGACTAAATATGCTATCCTAATATGAGAACTCACCCATGATTTTGCTGTGTTCTATCTGAGCGCTCTTGACTGCATAGTTACTGCTTTCTCCAAAAAAAAGTCCACTCCTAGTTTTATTTTTGCAAAAGGGCATTCTTCTTCTTATTATTCCTTTGTCTTTTCAATTAAAATGACGGTGGCGTATTGAACCAGATGAATTCCGAACAATCGAGACAGAAGAACTTAAAAGGAAAATAACTTAATTAGACAGAAAACTCATTTTCATGGTGTATCAAAGAAATAAAATGTGGGTTAGGGTTTGAATCGAGACAGAAGAATTTTGAAGGTAATAGCTTAATTAGACAGGAACATTTTAATTGTTATTGGTTTTTTTTTTTTTTTTTTTTTTTTTTTTTTGGGATACTCTTGTATTGGTTGTTACTCTCTCTTGGAGAAAAAAAAATCCACACGTACTTTTAGATTTGCAAAAGAAATTTTTTTCTTTTCAAATTTAAATGAGGTTATAGAGTTTGAACCAAATGAGATAAACAACAATCAAGTCAGAATAATTTAGAAGGTAAATAACTTAATTATACAGGAATATCACTTTTATGGTTAATCAAAGAATGAAAGAGATTAAGAGAGTCATACCTATTGACATCCATGTGGAGGTGAATTGAAGGAAATACTAACTTTAAGGAGAAAGATGTCATTTTTCCCCCCAAGAATCCAGCTGTCTTAATTATGGGCATTTTTGCAGATACTGATATATAGAGGTTGCTTTATTTATAAAATCACCAACTAACTTTTTTGTAATTGTTAATAATTCATTTTAATCACCACTTATGCAGAGGGTCAATAGTTGCACCTGGCATTTCAGCGTACCTCCCACAATTATGGAGGGTTGCACTAGTGCTTACTCTGGTTTGGTTTCTTCAGAGGTGGAAAACCAATTCCTTTTCTATTGCTGTGACTAACGAAACCAATCTTGGGCTCGACCGAGATAAATTATCCTTCCTTGAGAACTTGTCATCACTTGGCATTGGCCTGATTGCTGTGATAGGGCTATCTGAGGCTTCTGATGTTGGCGTGCAGTCAATCCTAACTTTCAGTGGAGTTGGAGGTAGTGTCCTCTTTAATAATTAGTTCAAGGTGTATCTAAGTAAACCAGTGCGTAGCCATTCAGGAGTTATTACAGATTATATATACAATCAGCTTTTTCATATACCTAGTTACTGATTTAATCACTATTCCCTGGATATTGGCATTTGATTGCTTACTTACTTAATGCTACTTGGCGATAAAAAGGTTCAGTAAATAGTTTGTTTGATGCTTTGGGTCCTTTGTGTTTTAGGCAGCTTTGAATATCTAGAAAAAAAATTAGTGGATCATTCATCATACACATTGTTATAACTTGATGGATATGCTGGATATGTGGCCATAAATTTTGTTCTGATCATTTGGGCATAAAATCAAGAAAATCTCTTACCCTTACTAGAGTGACAAACATACGTGTATACCTTTGTAGCTGACTGTATATCTTCTCTTGAATTTTTTCAGTAATGAAATAAAGAGTACTTAAATTTAATTTTACTTTCAATCTGGCATAGGTGTTGCAACTGCTTATGGAGCTAAAGATATGCTGTCTAACATGCTTAGCGGGTTGTTTCTGCAGTTTACTAAGCCATTTTCTATTGGTGATAACATAAAAGTAACTCACTCTCTATCTCTGTCTCTCTCTGTCATTATTATTTATTGAACAGCTAAATAAACAATAGTAATTATGCAAGTTGCTTACATGGTCCCACAGGCTGGGTCAATAGAGGGAGAAGTAACTGAAATTGGACTCACTACTACTTCTTTGCTCGATGCAGAAGAGCTTCCAGTTGTAGTTCCAAATTCTGTTTTCTCAAGTCAGGTAAAAATGTAAAATTAATGACTTAATCTTTACGTAAGATTTTTGGAGTTGATTTTTGATTGCATACATTTCCAACTTTTCAAATCCTTTCAGATGATAGTGAACAAGTCACGAGCCCAGTGGCATTCCACTGTTATAAAAACACCCATAAAGATGGAGGATATAGAAAAGGTACCACTGATTTCAGAGGAAATAAAGGAAGTGCTCAGGTTTAATCCTAAAGTCTTCTTAGGAAGAGATGCTCCTTTCTGTTACCTCTCTCGGCTTGAGGGTTCATCAGGTGAACTCACAATTGGTTGCAACCTCAAAGCTATGGTACATTCCTGTTTTATCCTTTTCATTTTTCATATTTTCTTGTCAAGGATGTTAATTCTTACCTGACTCAACCTAAGATATACGAGGTCCAGGCAGGTCACACCATACCTGGCAGAAGTTAGATTAATTTACATTATTTGTCAGTCTTTTTGAATAACATATTAAAGTTTAGGTGAAAAGTTTGGCTATGTGTTATTTCGTCAATTATTTTTTCAAATCAATGAACTTTTGATATGTTTGCGAAAATTGTAAGGATATAGTCTTAGTCTTCACTAATACAAGACCAACCCGTTAAATGACTGTGCTTGTTGCTTGTGCTTCCTCTTGATCAACGTTTTTGAGTAATTGATTATTTGTAGAGGAAGGAAGAGTTACTGGCAGCAGAACAAGAAATTCTAATTCAAGCCGTGAAAACTATCAGGCGGAATGGTGCTGATGTCTGAAGCACTTTTCAGTTTTGGCTGGCCTTGTTAACAGTACAAAAGAAAGAATAATCCCATTTTGTAGATTTCTATGTTTCTCCCTTTTTGTATCTCGCGGTGTCATGTATAACAGCATTTGCAATTTGCTTTCTGTTCAATCTTCTTCCATTTTATAAAAAAAAAAACTATAAGGTGGATTTTCCTTGTTTGTTTTATCATGCCAGTCAAGCTGTTTTTCTATGTATTAGGTCAACAAATAAATGCTAATTTGAACATAGAGTTTACTGTAATAGATTAATCTGACAGTTAGAATCCTGATCAGAGGAAATGCAATCATTTTAATGTGGCCAAAAAAACTTGAAAAACTAGTAAAAGAGTATATAAGAATTGGGGAATAATTTTTTGTATAAGCAAAAATCTGGTGTCTATATATGATTTATCCTCTGCATTACCTGACTACATCCCAGCCTTTCACATGAAGTGAGCAAATGACATGGATTTGTTGTGTAGGAAGAACTTTCAAATCACAATTAAATGGAAATTGCTGAAGAACAGTAAATCCGATCTGCGCTGTAATAATCTCAACATTGGAGGAAACAATTTTCGACTAATTTAAACTTCTGGGCCAGATAGATCCGAACAACACATATGGAGTTGCTAATCGGGCTCTACATCAGGCCTCTTTAAAAACAAAATTCAGTCCGTTTCGGTAATTCCTTCAATTTTCATCTCCAGTAGTACATCACCACAGAGGGATAATACTCAAATTCTTCTTTTTCTTTGATTCTTTTTTTTTTTTTTTTTTGGTAAATAACCATAGGTGAGATAATACTGGATCAGAATCTGAAACTCAACACTGGAGGGATCTCAACACTTGAGTCAAGTGCTTTGTTAGCCCGAGAGGTTTAAGACGACGCAACGATTGTTCCTCTCTCTCAGTCTCTCCTGCTCGACAGCTGTTTGTAGAAATGCCCCACTGAAAAGTTTATAGTAAAGCGTTCCATTAAAATTTCGTTGGGGACCACTGTACCTAGTGCGACTTGTTTGTTTTTCAATGGATCTTGGACCATTCAAGTTGGATATAGATGAATTGTTACACGAGTTCACTGAGGTAATGGTAGTGTTTCACTTGTCACTTGGCTTTTCTTTCCTTTCTATTGTTTTCTGTTATTCTCTTTTCTCATTATATTTTTTTTATTTTTCTTTAGTTTCATTTTCTTATCATTTTTCAGGGGAACTACCTGACCTTTGCTGACATAAAAAAGGATATGGATGAAGAGAAATTTCTCTTACATATTTCAAGCTAGACCTATTAAGAATTCTGCACTTTTCATGCAATCACTCTACACACATTGCATTGGTAGGGCATTAACTTAATTGTTGGTATAAAGAGAATTAATTACTGTTGCTATTCAACTGCTTGTTTAGGCCAGTACCGGGTTTTTATTGTGCCTGGTACAAATAGTTATGCAAATAAGCCAATTTTGGGACTAGCCATAGTGTTAGCATAAAAATTATTGTGACTTGATAAGATTATTTTTAACCCCAATTTAACCTTAATAGTCCCCTGATTTTCAATAACAATTCAACAATCTTTCCATTTGGCTATTAAAATAATTACCACATCATTGATCCATTCCAAGCTCATTGGATATGTTTATGTTTCAGGTCATATGATCTCTGCAGGGCCTTTATCTAGGAGATTAGGTGCTCTCTACTGCCTTTACTGTCTATATGAGATCCAACCGTACCAACCTGGCTTCAAAATTTTTCTCTCTCCTGGTATGCTTTAGGCTGTTAATTAATTTTTTTTTGTTTACCTAAGGCTCCATGACTCATCTTATATTTTATTATTGACGTGTAGTTGTTTGGTTGAGAGATCTGCAACTCAACTGGCCTTTTGATGCTTAGTTCTGATGAGGTGCTAATTGAGACTCAGTTGGCGGATAGTTATAAACAGAACTAAAACAAGTACTTTGATGCTATAACTTGATGACAGGAGAGTTGAGGAAATTAAGGAATTCGATTGGGGAGTCCAAGCAAAAGAAACTAGGATCTGTAGTTGCTATTGTAAAGAGGATGCTAAAGGAAAAATGTTTCTGCTCGGTTTTGTGGATATGCTCGGTAATACTACTCAGCACAGGGTGGATGACATAACCAGGCAGCATCAGTAGCGAGTAGAAGTTGCATATTACAAGTAGGCTACCGGTTCTTCTTCTTCTATTTTTATTTACTTTTTGGCCTGGACAAGATTGGCGGTTCCTTGATTTTCCAATTTACTAGTTGTCTAATGGAGTATTTCTTTTCCCTTTCTTACATTTGCATCCCCATGCATAGCAAGTTCTAGTCCAGCTCCTTTCATCCTTTAGCTAGACTTGAATGTAAGTAATACAAAGAAAAAACTGAAAAAGAAATCGTTACAGATGTCATCTGGTCCAGACCGTAGTGTTATCCTAATAGGTTTATTGATACCGGTCCTGACATGTACCAGTGTTGGAATCACACTTGAATGAAGCCTGGCTTTATGTCTAATTTTGTATTTAGTTTAGTAACATTGTGTGTGCCTAGTTCGACATTCACTCCAATTTCTCATCAATTTCTTTTTCTTTTTTTTTTTCCCTTTTCTTCCTCTGTTATTGTAGGTTATTTGCACATAGTAATATTGAAAGATATCTGCATATGAGCCTGGTAAGATTTTGTCTTTTTCTCTAGTTAATTTTAAAATTATTAATTTATTTATGTAAGGCTTAATTGGTGAATGGTTTCTTTGTATTACTTCTACTTTTTATTCTTTTATTAAAGCTTTTTGTTTCATCTGCATATGATGGACATGATTTCAAGAAGCTCTTGCACTGAGGGTTAATTTTTCAAATATGCTCACTCAAGTTTACTCTAGTTCCTATTTGATCACTTAGCTATTATTATCCTCTTACAAATCCGGTCATTGTTTCTGCTATGTTTCATGTCTGAATCATCCGATCTAAAATGAACAAGCTGGAGATGATATAATTCACAGGGGCTCTTTTGATGTGATGTGGTGACTGGTCTGTTCATTTGTAGATCAGATATTTCCAATGTAAAAGAAGAGTCCTTTTCCTTGGATGAATAGCATGGGAATTAATCACAATATAACATCACACATGAAGCAGAAAATTTTACATTTTAAAAAAAATGTTTGGTATTAAGTTGTTAAAGCTTTTAGAATTATCAAAACCTGGATTACACAAAACAAAATGTCTCAGAAATTATCATTAACAAAATTTTCACATTTAATAGTCGAACGGATTTATCAGGTTTATTATTTTATAATTTTTCATGTGGTTTGAATCTAAAAATTAGATGTGGTGACACAATGAACAGAATTTGGAATGGAGTGGTTGAAATTGGATATAAAGTTGAGAGTGGCTTTTGATGAAATTAATCCCAAAATTGATCATGCATAATTTTTTTTTCTTTAGTTTCTTTTAAATTTATGATTTATGATTAATAATTCACTTGGACAGATATGATTTTTACAGGATGCAGACTTGGAAATTGAAAACTATAAGAAAATGTTGTCAGAGTATGAGCGAGCACGCAAAAGCGATAGCAATCCAAGATACATGCACATTGCTCTCCCTATGATCAGCTCCTTCTAATATTACGAACTTATACATCGTCAGAAAATTGTGCATCAACATGAATTTCAGAGCTGAATGATGGGTCAGATTTTACATTGGAAAGTTTTAGCTATGCAGAGGATATGAAATTGTTGTCTTGGGGGCTTCTGAAATCAAAACTAATTGTTATTCAAAAATAAAATAAAATAAAAACTAATTTGGGCGTTGAATGATTTTGTAAGATAAATTGGATGTGGTTAGGTGCTGTAAATAAGAAATTAATTTGGTTTCAGATAAAAAATTTCAGGTCAAATCATGTTATAGTAGAGCTTGAGTTTCTGGTTTGTAGGTTCTTCCTTTTTGGGTGGACCCAGGCGGGTGTTGAAATTTGAGACCCATTCCTTGTATAGTGTTATGCTAGGTTACCTCTGCTATTTTGGTTTCCTAATAATCTTAAATTACGAAATTATTGATTTACTTATTTTTTTGTGTATTTAATAGAAGCTAGTGAGACGACAAATGTAGGGGATGTGAAGCAAAAAATCAACTGGGGATGTGATGGACGAGATAGTGAACAAATGGGATGCACAAAAATATGAATATTATGAGAAAACAGGAATTTGTCGACCGGATCGAATGGCAGCTGCTGGAGATAATGTTGACAAAGAGCTAGAGAACCTTTTGGAAAAATACACGGCATCTAATATATTTATTTATATTTTTTTTCATTTTTTGAATTGATCTGCATGTTTATATGGTTTTGTTGTGTTCTTGTATAGCCATTAAGTCATGTATCATGTATGTAATGTTTTGTTTTGGAAAAATATGATCACACATTTTTCATGAAGTTCAGTTTGAACTCTGAAAGAATGGCTGTTGATAAACACTAGCGGGCTTTCGCGCGTTGCGCGATCTATATTGTTTTTATCGACTATTTGTTTGTGCAAAATATTTGTACAACATATAATCATTACAAAATAATAATATTGAGGTAAAAAAACTAACGAAAGGCTAAAAGGTACTGTGGTAAAAATAAATTTATTTTTTAGCAAACAAAAAATTTGGCCCTTCATTAGATTTTTTTGTTTTAGTTTTATGCAAATAAATATTATTTTTTTCAGGCAAAAACAAAATATGGGAACGATCAAAATAATTGAAATGCCAAAAGATATTTTTATGTGAATAAAATTAATATGAATAAAAAAAATATCATAATCATTTTGAAATCAAAAAGAAAAAAAATTGGTACCACTAAATTTAATTTGATGAAAAAAATATCACCTAGAAAAGTCTCCAAGAAAAGAAAATTAAATTGTTAAAAAATTGAAAGTATTTTGGAAGTCCAAAGTAAAAAAAAAAAATTGAAAAATCATTAACTTTTCTGTAATTTTGGGAGCACGCACAGAAAAACGATTGTAGAAATATAATTGGAAAGGCCTAAAAATATTTTAAAATTTAATATAATTTTTTAAATTGCAAACATAAAATATTATGAGGTTTGAAAAATTACTTAAATTATTTGAGAAGTCTATAATTGAAAAGATTTATGCCACAAAATTATGCATATTTTTGTGAGCATGGATATAAAATTTGATGAAAAATTAGAAAGGCATTCAAACAACAAAACATAAAATGTATAACATTATAAAATTTTGCAAAAAGGAAAAAAAAATCACAAAATAATAGAAAATTTTGATATTATTAGATTTGTTATAATTTTTGTAGCGTGCATAGAAAATGTCCTCGAACTTTTAAAAAAGGAAATATATTTTTTCAAGTTGTAGAAATAAAATATAATAAAGTTTCGAGAAATTTAAAAATATTTCGAAAATGTAAAAATACGAAATCTTGTATGACCAGTTTTTTTATATATTTGTGCAAAATTTCATATTTTATATTTTGTTTAAATTATTTATAAAAAAATTCTTTCTATATTTGAAACAATAATTTTCTATTTCTTTAATAAAACAATACATAGGAACTGTACGAAATAATAAAAAATAGAGGGGGCAAACAACAAAAACTGCCTTATCTTCTATTTCATTTAATTCTATGTATATCTATGGACAGATTTTTGTATTGGGAATAATACAAATAGTTATAAGTGGCATATTTACATTTTATAACATGGAGTTTGCCACAAACAATCAAAACTTATTGCACATGGGCAGCCTTTATTTTTT
The DNA here is from genome assembly GCA_027725995.1 of Rhynchospora tenuis. Classification (NCBI taxonomy): domain Eukaryota; kingdom Viridiplantae; phylum Streptophyta; class Magnoliopsida; order Poales; family Cyperaceae; genus Rhynchospora; species Rhynchospora tenuis. Next base: position 30,360,595 of record CM050889.1, read on the forward strand.
ATATTTTTTTGTTACGCAGGCCCACTTGTCAGCCACACTATTGCCCCACTGTTGATGAACAGTGAGTTAGTGGAACGGGCTTTAATATATGTTCTGATGTTACATGAATAAAGTTGATAAACATCAATATCAATATCAACATCAATATTATAAGTAAAGATGTGTGGGTGTCGGACTCCTTTAGTTAAATATCATCTAACACTCTAAAAATTGTGAAATAGTTGTGCAATAGTATTTTTCTTGATTTCTGTAATGTGATACTTTGTAACTTATTGTGTGTCGGGTATTATTGTTCATAAAACTGATTCGGTTCAACATCAGATGATAATTTGGCAAAACATTGTTTTGTTTCTGATTTTTGTGACCCCTTCCTATTTTCATTTTCTTCATGTCTCTATCTATTTTGAACAGCTTAGAGTCCTTCTCCACTTTAATTTCTCTTTATCATCATTCTTAATTTCGGTTTACAAAATATAAATTAAATTCATTCACTTGAAAATAGAAAAAAATATCAGATCTTTTACGATGCATTTTTTTATTTAAGTCATGTATAAAAATATAACATTTCATGAATAATATCAACATAATATAGATCATATTAATCATAATATTTCAGTAACTATAACTATATTTACACACATATAATTTTTTTTTTAAATTGATCAAACTCTTTAAAATTAATCAAATCAAATTACCTACAATAACTAAACTATATTTCTAAAGATGAATATATCTTAACCATATATCTAAAAATGAACATAATTAAACTATAGAAACATAAGAAAAATATTCTTATAAATAGATATCTACATCGAGCGAAGCTCGATATGCCCCTCTAGTATAAATAAAGATGTGTGGGTGTTAGTCCCTGTTTTAGTTAGTATTAGTGCGACACTCCATTAAGACCTTTGATTTTTCTGCTCCGACTTAATCTGGTCCATTCCTTCAATTTTAGATATCTTCACAATTCTTTCCCATCATTTTTTTTAGGTACCTGATGTGAAATATCTGCTCTTAAATTTATACCCAATTATACCTAAAATCAGTTGCAAGCGTACAACAATCGTCTAAGTATTATCGGGGTCGAACCACAGGGACGGAATATTCAAATAATTAAGTTTAATATACCTTGACTAACTAGATTTGGGATGCAAAAGAATTAATATTTAGAACAGATCAAAAGTAAAGTTTGCAGATAATTAAAGTTCCTAAATTAACAATTCAATTAGTTAAAAGGATTAAAACACTAATTAAGAATTAGGTGTTTAACTAGTAGCTAATACTTTTCAGTTTACTCCAGAATCTGCGGCTCGCTGAGACTCAGGTCGTTGACCCCTAAGTGGGTCGCTGAAGGCTGGGATCATATACAACCCGCAGGAACAACCAGCGACCCGCTAGGTTTAGCGCAGACTCAACTTTTTGTATATTTTAATTGTTACTTTGTGTAGGGAATTAATTCTAACTAAGGCTCCTCAATCCCACTTCCGTTTAAGGCCAGGTTTCCTATAATTAAACTTATTTCCCTCTAATACAACCTAGATTTCAACTTCCGTTTCTTGGTCTAAGTTATATTAGTTTATGCTTTACGACCTACGACTCCCTATACTTCCGTAATCGGGAAGGGCTTCAACTTCTGTTTCTTGACCCTAGCATAACCTTCCGGTACCAACTCTCATGTTTACCATACTTTAACCTAATTACTTAACCACCTAACAATTAAAAGACGTCTCTCTTAACGGGTGCAAGCAATTCAACTTAAGCAATTCAGATAAAGTAATCTAATCAATCTGATCAAAGCATAAAACACAACATGCAAACAAAGAAAATAAACCTAAAGCATATTATCAATCATAAACTTAAAAAGGTTCACTACTATGGCCCCTAATAAACGACTACTCACGAGTATACATCATAAAACAACAAAAGGTATCTGAATAATAAGAAAACATTGAGAAAGAAACAAGATTACAACAATAGAAATCCAGAATCTCTCTTTCTGCTCTCTCTGCCACCCTTTCAGCGGTCCGCTGATGCTCCTGGCGACCCGCTGAAAGACTCTGGTTGCCCTCTTAACTTAGCAGAATAACCTTCAACTCACGAACCCCTTTTCTATTCCACTTCTGCTGCTTAAATACTCGTAGAAAGCTTCAGAATTACGAAGACGTGTGAAACGTGGTGCCCTGAAATAGATGAGGCGGTGCAGAGGTGGGTGCAGAATTGGCTGAGCTATTTTGGTATGTCGGTTTCTCCTTTCCAGCGGCCCGCTGTCAAATCCTGCGGCCCGCTGAAAATCATCAATGTCGCCAGTCTCACCTGCTACTCGTTGTGCTCTCCTATGGGTCGCCAATGTCTCTGGTGGGTCGCCAATCATGATCAGAACATGGCTTTCTCACTTCAAGGGTGGCAAAATCAAACAGATCCTGTACAAAACAAAAGTAGCCATAGCAGTACCTTGCTTCTAACCTAAATTAACAATTAAAACATTAGAAACACACATAATTAATGAAATTAAGTCCTAATATAAGCGGTATTTATATGCATAATTTCCGCTTATCAGTACCCAATTCCTCCATTCATCCATGATGACAGTATATATTTGCTGAATTTCACGATCCTGTTGTCGACATGTTTGACGATTTATATTTTCTATAGAAATTTATATTTATAATTTAAATTTTTATGGTATCACCAATGTACGTTACAATAGTTCTTCATTTTAGCTCGAATTTAATTTTTATGTTTCTAATATTTTTCCATCGCATTCCTCTCTTATTGTCGAATTACTTCACAAAAATTATATCGTCAATATAAAAACATTTCAACATATAGAGATATAATTTATTATTTCTACCCTACCAGTTATTACACTTTAAATTAATTATAAAAATAACAACCTAATTACAATCAACATTTATTCAATAATAACATATTTAATTTTTACTACTACGTCAAATCTCGAGGGAAGCTCGATAGCCCCTCTAATATAGATTATAGTGATCAGATGACTTAGCTCGATAGCCCCTCTAATGAGTGCAGAATCGCTTAAAATGATCAAATATTACCCAGAATATGCTTTATTTGCTCATTTTATGCATATTTTCTATGTATAATTAAATATTTTGTAATAAATATGCTCTGAATTATATTGTAGACAATATAAAGTGTTTAAATATAGATTATTGTGATCAGTTGATTTATAATGAGTGTAGAATCGCTTAAAATGCTGAAATCAGAATATGCTTTGTTTGCTTTTATGCATATTTTCTATGCATAAATAAATAATTTACAATAAATATGCTCTGAATTATATTGTAGGCAATATAAAGTGCTCGGAAATAGATTATAATGATCAGATGACTTAGAATGAGTGCAGAATCGCATAAAATGCTCAAATATTGCCAAAATATGCTTTATTTGCTCATTTAATGCATATTTTCAATGTATAATTAAATACTTTATAATAAATATGCTCTGAAATATATTTTAGATAATATAAATTGATTAAATATAGATTATTGTGATCATTTGATTTAGAATGAGTGCAGGATCGCTTAAAATGCTCAAATATTGCTCAGAATAAGCTTTATTTGCTTATTTTATGTCTGTTTTATATGTATAACTAAATATTTTCTAATGAGTAAGCTCTGAATTATATTCTAGACAACATATATAGATGAAATATAGATTATTGTAATCAAATGAAATATAATGAGTGCAGAATCGCTTAAACTACTCAAATATTGCTCAGAATATGGTTTATTTTCATTTTATGCATATGTTTTATGTATAATTAAATAATTTGCAATAAATATGCTCTGAATTATATTGTAGACAATATAAAGTGTCAAATATAGATTATAGTGATCCGATGACTTAGAATGAGTGCAGAATTGCTTAAAATGCTCAAATATTGCACAGAATATGCTTTATTTGCACATTTTATGCTTATTTTCTATGTATTATTAAATATTTTATAATATATATGCTCGGAATTATATTGTAGACAATATAAAGTGTTTAAATATAGATTATTTTGAGAAGATGATTTAGGATGAGTGTAGAATCGCTTAAAATGCTTAAATATTAACCAGAATATGCTTTATTTGCTCATTTTATACATATTTTCTATAAATAAATATGCTCTGAATTTTATTGTAGACAATAGAAAGTGTTTAAATATAGATTATTGTGATCAGATGATTTAGAATGAGTGTAGAACCGCTTAAAATTCTCAAATATTAACCAGAATATGATTTATTTGCTCATTTTATGCATATTTTCTATGTATAATTAAACATTTTATAATAAATATGCTCTGAATTATATTGTACACAACATAAAGTGTTTAAATATAGATTATTTTTATCAGATGATTTAGAATGAGTGTAGAATCTCTTAAAATGCTCAAATATTAACCAGCATATTCGTTATTTGCTGTGATGCATATTTTCCACACATAAATAAATAATTTACAATAAATAAGAACTGAATTTTATTGTAGACAATATAAAGTGTTCCGATGTAGATTTTAGTGATCAGATGACTTAGAATGAGTGAATAATCGCATAAAATGCTCAAATATTGCCCAGAATATGCTTTTATTTGCTCATTTTACGCATATTTTCTATTTATAAATAAATAATATATTTATAGAATAGCTTAAAATGCTCAAATATTGCCCAGAATATGTTTTATTTGCTCATTTTTTGCATATTTTCTATGTATAAATAAATAATTTACAATAAATATGCTCTGAATTATATTGTAGACAACATAAAGTGTTAGAATTTAGATTATAAAGATCAGATGACTTAGAATGAGTGTAGAATCTCTTAAAATACTCAAATATTGCCAAGAATATGCATTATATGCTTATTTTATGCATATTTTCAATGTATAATTACATATTTTATAATAAATATGCTCCGAATTATATTGCGGACAATATAAATTATTTAAATATAGATTATTGTTATCATTTGATTTAGAATGAGTGCAGAATCGCTTAAAATGCTACAATATTGCTAAGAATAAGTTTTATTTGCTTATATTATGTTTGCTTTATATGTATAACTAAATATTTTCTAATGAGTAAGCTCTGAATTATATTCTAGACAACATAAATAGATTAAATATAGGTTATTGTAATCAAATGACAAATAATGAGTGGAGAATCGTTTAAACTACTCAAATATTGCTCAGAATATGCTTTATTTTCTCATTTTATGCATATTTTCTATTTATAAATAAATAATTTACGATAAATATGCTCTGAATTTTATTCTAGACAGTAGAAAGTGTTTAAATATTGATTATTGTGATGAGATGATTTCGAATGAATGTAGAACTCAAAATGCTCAAATAATGCCCAGAATATGCTTTATTTGCTCATTTATGCATATTTTCTATGTATAATTAAATATTTTACAATAAATATGCACTGAATTATATATTAGACAATAGAAAGTGTTTAAATATAGATTATTGTTAGATGATTTAGAATGAGTGTGGAATCACTGAAAATGCTCAAATATTAACCAGAATATGCTTTATTTGCTCATTTTATGCATCTTTTCCATGCATAAATAAATACTTTACAACAAATATGCTCTGAATTAAATTTTACACATGATAAAGTGTTCCAATATAGATCATGTATTCAGATGACTTAGAATGAGAGCATAATCGCTTGAAATTCTCAAATATTACCCAGAATATGCTTTATTTGCTTATGTTATGCATATTTCCAATGTATAATTAAATATTTTCTAATAAGTATGCTCTGAATTTTATTGTAGACAATAGAAAGTTTTTAAATATAGATTATTCTGATAAGATGATTTAGAAGGAGTAAAGAATCGCTTAAAATGCTCAAATATTAACCAGAATATGCGTCATTTGCTCACTTTATGCATATTTTCTATGTATAAATAAATAATTTACAAGAAATACGCTCTGAATTATATTGTAGACAATATAAAGTGTTTACATATAGATTCTAGTGATCAGATGAGTTAGAATGAGTGCAGATTAGCTTAAAATGCTCAAATATATTGCCCAGAATATGTTTCATTTGCTCATTTTATGCATGTTTTCTATGTATAATTAAATAATTTACAATAAATATGCTCTGAATTATATTGTAAACCATAAGAAGTGTTCAAATACCAATAATAGTGATTCAGATGACTTAGAATTAGTGCAGAATCGCTTAAAATGCTCAGATATTGCCCAGATTATGCTTTATTTGCTCATTTTATGCTTATTTTTTATGTATAATTAAATATTTTTTGATAAATATGCTCTGAATTATATTTCAGACAATATAAAGTATTGATATATAGATTATTTTGAAAAGATGATTTAGAATGAGAGTATAATCGCTTAAAATGCTCAAATATTAAACAGAATATGTTTTATTTGCTCATTTTATGCATATTATCTCTGAATAAACAAATATTATGCAATAAATATTCTCTGAATTTTTTTGTAGGCAATAAAAAATGTTTAAATATAGATTATTGTGTTCAGATGATTTAGAATGAGTGTAGAACCATTTAATATGCTCAAATATTCACCAGAATATGATTTATTTGCTAATTTTATTCATATTATCCACGAATAAATAAATAATTTTCAATAAATATGCTCTGAATTATAATGTAGACATGATAAAGTGCTCAAATATGGATTATACTTATCATATGGCTTAGAATTAGTGTACATCGCTTAAAATGCTCAAATATTGCCCAGAATATGCTTATTTGCTCCTTTTATGCATATTTTCTATGTATAATTAAATATTTTATAATAAATATGCTCTTAATTATATTTTAGACAACATAAAGTTTTTAAATATAGATTATTTTGAAAAGATGATTTAGAATGAGAGTAGAATCGCTTAAAATGGTCAAATATTATTCAGAATATGCATTATTTGTTTTGATGCATATTTTCCACGCATAAATAAGTAATTTACAATAAATATGCCCTGAATTATATTGTAGACAATATAAGGTGTTCCAATGTAGATTTTAGTGATCAGATGACCTAGAATTAGTGCATAATCGCAAAAAATGCACAAATATTGCCCGGAATATGCTTTTATTTGCTCATTTTATGCATATTTTCTATTTATAAAAAAAAATATATAATAAATATGCTCTGGAATTTTCTTGTAGACAATAGAATGTTTTTAAATATAGATTGTTGTGATCAGATGATTTAGAATGAGTGTAGAATCGATTAAAATGCTCAAATATTAACCAGAATTTGTTTTATTTGCTCATTTTATGCATATTTTCCACGCATGATTAAATAATTTACAATAATAATGCTCTGAATTATATTGTAGACAATATAAGCTGTTCAAATACAGATTATAGTGTTCAGATGACTTAGAATGAGTGCAGAATAGCTTAAAATGCTCAAATATTGCTTAGAAAATGCTTTACTTGCTTTTTTTATGCAAATTTTCTTTGTATAATTAAATATTTTGTAATAAATATGCTCTGAATTATATTGTAGACAATATAAAGTGTTTAAATATAGAGATTATTGTGATCAGATGAGTTAGAATGAGTGCAGATTAGCTTAAAATGCCCAAATATTGACCAGAATATGCTTTATTTGCTCATTTTATTCATATTTTCTATGAATAATTAAATAATTTACTATAAATATGCTCTCAATTATATTTTAGACAATATAAAGTGTTCAAATATAGATTATAGTGATCAGATGACATAGAATGTGTGCAGGATCGCTTAGAATTCTCAAATACTACCCAGAATATGCTTTATTTTAACAACTTATGCATATTTTCTATGTATAATTAAATATTTTATAATAAATATGCTCTGAATTATATTGTAGACAATATAAAGTGTTTAAATATAGATTATTTTGATCAGATGATTTAGAATGAATGTAGAATCACTTAAAATGCTCAAATATTAACACGAATATTTTCCACGCATAAATAAATAATTTACAATAAATATGCTCTGAATTATATTGTAGACAATATAAAGTGTTTAAATATAGAGATTATTGTGATCATATGAGTTAGAATGAGTGCAGAATCGCATAAAATGCTCAAGTATTAACCAGAATATGCTATATTTGCTTATTTTATGCATGTTTTCTATGTATAATTAAATATTTTACAATAAATATGCACATATTAATACTGTATACATTAGAAAGTGTGTAAATATAGGGAATTGGGATCAGATGATTTAGAATGTGTGTATAATCGCCTAAAATGCTCGAATATTGACCAGATAATGCTTTATTTGCTCATTTTATGCATATTTTCCACGCATAAATAAATAATTTACAATTAATATGTTCTGAATTATATTGTCGACAATAAATGCTCAAAGAGTTTTAATATAGATTATTGTAATCATTTGATTTAGAATGTGTGCAGAATCGCTTAAACTGCTCAAATATTGCTCAGAATAAACTTTATTTTCTTATATTATGCAAATTTTCCAAGCATAAATAAAAAATTTACAATAAATATTCTCTGAATTATATTGTAAACAATATAAAGTGTTCAAATATAGAGTATAGTGATCAGATGACTTATAATGAGTGCAGAATTGCTTAAAATGCTCAAATATTAACCAGAATATGCTTTATTTGCTCATTTTATGCAAATTTTCTATGTATAAACAAATAATTCACAATATGTATGCTCTGAATTATATTGTAGACAATATATAGAGTTTACATATAGATTATAGTGATCAGATGAGTTAGAATGAGTGCAGAATTGCTTAAAATGCTCATAATATTGCCCAGAATATGCTTTGTTTGCTCAATTCATGCATATTTTCTATGTATAAAAAAATAATTTTCATTAAATATGCTCTGATTTAAATTGTAGATAATATAAAGTGTTCAAATATAGATTATAGTGATCAGATGACTTAGAATGAGTGCAGAATCGCTTAAAATGCTCAAATATTGCCCAGAAAATGCTTTACTTGCTCATTTCAATCATATTTTCAATATATAATTAAATATTTTATAATAATTATGTTCTGAATTACATTGTAAACAATATAAAATATTTATATAAAGATTTTTGTGATCAGATGATTTAAAATGAGTCTAGAATCGCTTAAAGTGCTCATAAAATTGCCCAGAATATGCTTCATTTGCTTATATTATGCATATTTTCCTCGCATAAATAAATAATTTACAATAATATGCTCTGAATTATATTCTAAACAATATAAAGTCTTCAAATATAGATTATAGTGATCAGATGACTTAGAATTAGTGCAGAATCTCTTAAAATGCTCAAATATTGCCCAGAATATGCTATATTTGCTTATTTTATGCATGTTTTCTATGTATAATTAAATATTTTACAATAAATATGCACATATTAGTATTTTAGACATTAGAAAGTGTTTAAATATAGAGAATTGCGATCCGATGATTTAGAATGTGTGTATAATCGCGTAAAATGCTCAAATATTGACAAGAATATGCTTTATTTGCTCATTTTATGCATATTTTCCACGCATTAATAAATAATTTACAATTAATATGTTCTAAATTACATTGTAGACAATATAAAGTGTTCGAATATAGATTGTAATGATCACATGACTTAGAATGAGCGCAGAATCGCTTAAAATGCTGAAATATTGCTAAGAATATGCTTTATTTTTTCATTTTATACATATTTTCTATGTATATTAAATATTTTGTAATAAATGTGCTCTGAGTTATATTGTAGACAATATAAATTGTTTAAATATAGATAATTGTGATATTTAGAATGAGTGCAGAATTGCTTGAAATGCTCAAATATAGCTCAGAATAAGCATTACTTGCTTATTTTATGTATATTTTATATGTATAACTAAATATTTTATAATGAATAAGCTCTGAATTATATTCACGACAACATAAATAGATGAAAGATGAAATATATGTTATTGTAATCAAATAACATATAATGGGCTCAGAATCGCTTAAACTACTCAAATTTTGCTCAGAATATGCTTTATTTGCTTATTTTATGCATATTTTCTATGTATAATTTAATAATTAACAATAAATATGCTTTGAATTATATTGTAGACGATATAAAGTGTTTACATATAGATTATAGTGATCTGATGAGTTAGAATGATTGCAGAATCGCTTAAAATGCTCAAATGTTGCCCAGAATATGCTTTATTTGCTCATTTTATGCATATTTTCTATGTATAAATAAATAATTTACAATAAATATGCTCTGAATTATATTAGAGGATATAAAGTGTTCAAATATAGATTATAGTGATCAGATGACTTAGAATGTGTGCAGAATCGCTTAAAATGCTCAAATATTGCCTAGAATATGTTATATTTGTTCATTTTATGCATGTTTTCTATATATAATTAAATATTTTACAATAAATATGCTCAGAATAATATTGTAGACAGTAGAAAGTGTTTAAATATAGAGAATTATGATCAGATGACTTAGATTGAGTGTAGAATCGCTAAAAATGTTCAAATATTAACTGGAATATGCTTTATTTGCTCATTTTGTGCATATTTTCCAAGCATAAATAAATAATATACAATAAATATGCTCTGAAGTATATTGTAGACAATATAAAGTGTTGGAATATGGATTATAACGATCAGATGACTTAGAAAGAGTGTAGAATTTCTTAAAAATCTCAAATATTGCCCGAATATACTTTATTTGGTTATTTTATTCATATTTTCAATTATAATTAAATATTTTATAATAAATATACTCTGAATTATATTGTAGACCATATAAATTTTTTAAATATAGATTATTGTGATCATTTGAATTAAAATGTTGATTTTAGTGATCAGAAGACTTAAATTAGTGCATAATCGCAAAAAATGCACAAATATTGCCCGGAATATGATTTTATTTGCTCATTTTATGCATATTTTCTATTTATAAATAAATAATATATAAAAAAATATGCTCTGGAATTTTATTGTAGACAATAGAAAGTTTTTAAATATAGATTGTTGTGATCAGATGATTTAGAATGAGTGTAGAATCGATTAAAATGCTCAAATATTAACCAGAATTTGTTTTATTTGCTCATTTTATGCATATTCTCCACGCATAATTAAATAATTTACAATAATAATGCTCTGAATTATATTGTAGACAATATAAACTGTTCAAATACAGCTTATAGTGTTCAGATGACTTAGAATGAGTGCAGAATAGCTTAAAATGCTCAAATATCAGAATATGATTTACTTGCTCATTTTATGCGTATTTTCTGTGTATAATTAAATATTTTGTAATAAATATGCTCTGAATTGTATTGTAGACAATATAAAGTGTTTAAATATAGAGATTATTGTGATCATATGATTTAGAATGAGTGTAGAATCGCATAAAATGCTCAAATATTGACCAGAATATGCTTTATTTGCTCATTTTATTCATATTTTCTATGTGTAATTGAATTACTTACTATAAATATGCTCTCAATTATATTGTAGACAATATAAAGTGTTCAAATATATATTATAGTGATCAGATGACTTAGAATGTGTGCAGAATCGCTTAAAATTCTCAAATATACTGCCCAGAATATGCTTTATTTTAACAACTTATGCATATTTTCGATGTACAATTAAATATTTTATAATAAATATGCTCTGAATTATATTGTAGACAATATAAAGTGTTTAAATATAGATTATTTTGATCAGATGATTTAGAATGAATGTAGAATCACTTAAAATGCTCAAATATTAACACAAATATTTTTCACGCATAAATAAATAATTTACAATAAATATGCTCTGAATTATATTGTAGACAATATAAACTATAAAGTGTTCCAATAAAAATCTTAGTGATCAGATGACCTAGATTGAGTGCATAATCGCTTTAAATGCTCAAATATTGCCCGGAATATGCTTTATTTGCTCATATTATGCATATTTTCTATGTATAAATAAATAATATATAACAAATATGCTCTGAATTTTATTATAGACAATAGAAAGTGTTTAAATATAGATTATTGTGATCAGTTGATTTAGTAAAGTGTTCCAATATTGATTATAGTGATCAGATGACTTAGAATGAGAGCATAATCGCTTGAAATGCTCAAATATTGTCCAGAATATGCTTTATTTGCTCATGTTGTGCATATTTTCTATGTATAATTAAATATTTTATAATAAATATGCTCTGAATTTTATTGCAGACAGTAGAAAGTTTTTAAATATAGATTATTAGGAGAAGATTATTTAGAATAAGTATAGAATCGCTTACAATACTCAAATATTAACCAGAATATGCGTTATTTGCTTTTTTATGCATATTTTCTATGTATAAATTAATAATTTACAAGAAATACGCTCTGAATTATGTTCTAGACAATATGAAGTGTTTACATATATATTATAGTGATCAGATGAGTTAGAATGAGTGCAGAAAACCTTAAAATGCTCAAATATTGCCCAGAATATGCTTTATTTGCTCATTTTATGCATATTTTATATGTATAAGTAAATAATTTACAATAAATATGCTCTGAATTATATTATATACAACATAAAGTGTTAGAATTTAGATTATAATGATTAGATGACTTAGAATGAGTGCAGAATCGCTTAAAATGCTCAAATAATGCGCAGAATATGCTTTATGTGCTCATTTTATGCATATTTTCAATGTATAATTAAATATTTTATAATAAATATTCTCCCAATTATATTGTGGACAATATAAATTGTTTAAATATAGATTGTTGTTATCATTTAATTTGGAATGAGTGCAGAATAGCTTAAAATGCTCAAATATTGCTCAGAATAAGCTTTATTTGCTTATGTTATGTACAAATAAATATTTTCTATTGAGTAAGCTCTGAATTATATTCTAGACAACATAAATAGATGAAATATAGGTCATTGTAATCAAATAACATATAATGAGTGCAGAATCGCTTAAACTACTCAAATATTGCTCAGAATATGCTTTATTTGTTCATTTTATGCATATTTTTTATGTATAATTAAATATTTTACAATAAATATGCTCTGAATTATATTGTAGGCAATATAAAGTGTTCAAATACAGATTATAGTAAACAGATGACCTAGAATGAGTGCAGAATAGCTTGAAATGCTCAAATATTGCCCAGAATAATCTTTATATGCTTATTTTATGCACATTTTCTATGTATAATTAAATATTTTATAATAAATAAGCTCTGAATTATTTTGTAGACAATATAAATTGTTTAAATATAGATTATTGTGATCAGACGATTTAGAATGATTGTAGAATCGCTTAAAATGCTCAAATATTAACCAGAATATGCTTTAATTGGGTTATTTTATGCATATTTTCCACGCATAAATAAATAATTTACATTAAATATACTCTGAATTATATTGTAGACAACATAAAGTGTTTGCATATTGATTATAGTGATCAGATGAGTTAGAATAAGTGCAGAATAGCTTAAAATGCTCATAATATTGCCCAGAAGATGCTGTATTTGCTCATTTTAAGCATATTTTCTATGTATAAATAAATAATTTACAATAAATATACTCTGAATTATATTATAGACAATATAAAGTGTTCCAATATAGATTATAGTGATCAGATGACTTAGAATGAGTGCATAATCGCTTAAAATGCTCAAATATTGCCCAGAATATGCTTTATTTGCTCATTTTATGCATATTTTCTATGTATAATTAAATACTTTATAATAAATATGCTCTGAATAATATATTAGACAATAGAAAGTGTTTAAATGTTGATTATTGTGATGAGATGATTTAGAATGAGTGTAGAATCGCCTAATGTGCTCAAATTTTACTCAGAATATGCTTTATTTGCTCATTTAGTGCATCTTTTCTATGTATAAATAAATAATTTACAATAAAATGCTCTGAATTATATTGTAGACAATATAAAGTGTTTACATGTAGATTATAGTGATCAGATTAGTTAGAATGAGTGCAGAATAGCTTAAAATGCTCATAATATTGCCCAGAATATGTTTTTTTTTTGTTTTTGCTAATTTTATGCATATTTTCAATTTCTAAATAAATAATTTACAATAAATATACTCTGAATTATATTGTATAAAATATAAAGTTTTCAAATACAGATTATAGTTATCATATGACTTAGAATGAGTGCAGAATCGCTTAAAATACTCAAATATTGCCCAGAATATGCTATATTTTCTCATTTAATGCATATTTTGTATATATAATTAAATATTTTATAATAAATATGCTCTGAATTATAGTGATCAGATGAGTTAGAAAGCTTAAAATGCTCATAATATTGCCCACAATATGATTTATTTGCTCATTTTATGCATATTTCTATTTATAAATAAATAATTTACAATAAATATGCTCTGAATTTTATTGTAGACAATAGAAGGTGTTTAAATATAGATTATTGTGATCAGATGATTTCGAATGAGTGTAGAATCGCTTAAAATGCTCAAATATTGCCCAGAATATGCTTTATTTGCTCATTTTATGCATATTTTCTATGTATAATTAAATATTTTATAATAAATAAGCTCCTAATTATATTGTAGACAATATAAATTGTTCAAATATAGATTATTGTGATCATTTGATTTATAATGAGTGCAGAATCGCTTAAACTGCTCAAATATTGCTCAGAATAAGCTTTATTTGCTCATTTTATGCATATTTTTCATGCATAAATAAATAATTTACAATAAATATGCGCTGAATTATATTCTAAACAATATAAAGTGTTCAAGTATATATTATAGTGATCAGATGACTTAGAATGAGTGCAGAATCGCTTAAAATGCTCAAATATTGCCATGAATATGCTATATTTCCTTATTTTATGCATGTTTTCTATATATAATTAAATATTTTACAATAAATATGCTCATATTAATATTTTAGACAGTAGAAAGTGTTTAAATATAGAGAATTGTGATCACATTATTTAAATATGGAGAATCGCTTAATTTGCTCAAATATTAACAAGAATATGCTTTATTTGCTCATTTTGTGTATATTTTCCACGCATAAATAAATAATTTACAATAAATATGCTCTGAATTCTATTGTAGACAATATAGAGTGTACATATAGATTATAGTGAGCAGATGAGTTAGAATGAGTGCAGAATCGCTTAAAATGCTCAAATATTGCCCGAATATGCTTTATATGGTTATTTTATGTATATTTTCAATGTATAATTAAATATTTTATAATAAATATACTCTGAATTATATTGTAGACCATAAGAATTGTTTAAATATAGATTATTGTGATCATTTGAATTAGAATGAGTGCAGAATTGCTTAAAATGCTTAAATATTGCTCAGAATAAGTTTTATTTGCTTATTTTATGTATATTTTATATGTATAACTAAATATTTTATAATGAAGCAAGCTCTGAATTATATTCTAGACAACATAAATAGATGAAATATAGATTATTGTAATCAAATTACATATAATAAGTGCAGAATCACTTAAACTACTCAAATATTGCTCGGAATATGCTTTATTTGCTCTGAATTATATTGTAGACAATATAAAGTGTTTACATATAGATAGTGATCAGATGAGTTAGAATGAGTGCAGAATCGCTTAAAATGCTCATAATATTGCCTAGAATATGCTTTATTTGGTCATTTTATGCATATTTTCTATGTATAAATAAATAATTTACAATAAATATGCTCTTAATTATATTATAGATAATATAAAGTGTTCCAATATAGATTGTAGTGATCAGATGACTTAGAATGAGTGCAGAATTGCTTAAAATGCTCAAATATTGCCCAGAATATACTTTCTTTGTTAATTTTATGCATATTTTCTATGTATAATTAAATTTTTTATAATAAATATGCTCTGAATTATATTGTAGACAATAGAAAGTGTTTAAATATAAATTATTATGATCAGATGATTTAGAATGAGTGTAGAATCGCTTAAAATGCTCAAATATTAATCAGAATATGCTTTATTTGCTCCTTTTATACATATTTTTCACGCATAAATAAATAATTTACAATAAGTATTCTCTGAATTATATTGTAGATAATATCAAGTGTTCGAATATAGATTATAAATGATTTGATGACTTAGAATGAGTGCAGAATCGCTTAAAATGCTCAAATATTGCGCATAATATGCTTTATTTGGTCATTTTGTGCATATTTTCTAATGTATAATTAAATATTTTATAATAAATATGCTCTGAATTATATTGTTGACAATATAAATTATTTTAATATAGATTACTTGTGAGCAGATGATTTAGAATGAGTGCAGAATCGCTTAAAATGCTCAAATCTTGCTCAGGATAAGCTTTATTTGCTTATTTTATGTATAACTAAATATTTTATAGTGAGTAAGCTCTGAATTATATTCTAGACAACATAAATAGATGGAATATATATTATTGTAATAAAATGACATATAATGAGTGTAGAATCGCTTAAACTACTCAAATATTGCTCATAATATGCTTTCTTAGCTCATTTTATGAATATTTTCTATGTATAATTAAATAATTTACAATAAATATGCTCTGAATTATATTGTAGACAATATAAAGTGTTTACATCAATAATCAATAATCAATAATGTAAATAAATATGTGTGGGTGTCGGTCCCTGTTTTAGTTAGTATTAGTGCGACACTCCATCAAAACTTTTGATTTTTCTGCTTCGACTTAATCTGGTCTGTTCCTTCAGATATATGTTAATTTTTTATGTGTTGCTTATTGTGTTGTGATATGTGTTACTTAGAATTGTGTTCCCTTTATGTTACACTATTAATATCCATTTTGATTATACTGCGCCATTTTTATCACATAATTTATTTCAACCTCTCTCTTAGTTGCTTCTATGAGAAATGATGGAACAAATATTTTTTATTTGTGATAGTTTAGAAACTTAAGTCAAGAAAAGTAATTCAAATGCCTAAGCAGACTACTAATTGTTATTTTTTTCATAATGATATAGATCTTATTTTTTTTACTACTGTGTTTTTTGTAATTTTAGATATCTTCGCAATTTTTTCCCATCAATTTTTTTTAGGTACCCAATTCCTCCATTCATCCATGATGTCATTATATATTTGCTGAATTTCATATTGATGGCGAATGTTATTATCATGATGATGAATACGATTCTATTGCCGACATGTTTGATGATTAATATTTATCTGTAGAAATTTATATTTATATTTTAAATTTTTATGGTATCACCAATGTACGTTTTAAATTTTTACCAGTTATTACACTTTAAATTAATTATAAATATAACAACCTAATTACAATCAACATTTATTAAATGATAACATATTTAATTTTTATTACTATGTCAAATATCGAGCAAAACTCGATTAGTCCCTCTAGTTATAAATAAAGATGTGTGGGTGTCGGGATCCTTTAGTTAAATAGCATCCAACACTCCAAGCATTGTGAAATAGTTGTTCAATAGTATTTTTCCTGATTTATGTAATGTGGTACTTTGTAACTAATTGTGTATCGGGTGTTATTGCTCATAAAACTGACTCGGTTCAACATCATATAATAATTTAGCAACACATTGTTTTGTTTCTGATTTTTGTGACCCCTTCCTATTTTCATTTTCTTCATGTTTCTATCTCTTTTGTGTTGCTTAGTGTCCATCTCCACCTTAATTTTGTTCATCACCATTCTTAATTTATGTTTACAAAATATAAATTAAATTCATTCAATTCAAAATAGAAAAAAAACATCAGATCTTTTACGAATAGATTGACTTTTCATTTATAAAAATATTACATTTCATGAATAATATCAACATAATATAAATCATATTAATCATATTATTTTAGATAACTATAACTATATTTACACACATATAATTTTTTTTAAATCGATCAAACTCTTTAAATTTAATCAAGTCAACTTATTTACAATAACTAAACTTTATTTTTAAAGATAAACATATCTTAACCATATATTCAAAAATGAACATAATTAAACTATATAAACATAATAAAAATATTCTTATCGGGGCAACCGTCCAGTCAAACTACAAACGGACCATCCAGTCACTGATGAATGTTATGTTTCATTCTAAATAATTCATCTTTTTTCTAAAAAAAAAAATCATCTTTTTCTAAAAAACACAGTGAACCTCTCATTAATTACAGGATCGCATAGATAGCAAAGTCAACAAATAATTACCTTCTTGGTTAAGCAAGTATAAACCCAGCGAAAAAAAAGAAATTATAAAAACATTGCCTTGCCCCACATTACATCAGTTTCCCGTTACTCTCTCTTCGCTTCCGATAATCTTCTTATGACTTCTGATTTCTCTCTCATGGCGTCGGATGGAAATCGCTCGGGTTCTTGTAATTCAGTCCAAATCGGTTTATTTGAGATGTCTCGCCCATTGGTACGCTAACTTTACTTATTTGATCTTGCTAATTTTCGCATTTTTGGAGATCAATTAGAGTATATATATTTTTTTTTTCTTAATTTATGGCGTATATATATTGATGGGTATAGATGTTGTTTTCCTTTTATCTCTAAATTACGATCGTATATAGTTATGGCGACATAAGAAGTGGAATCCATGGCAAGAATTAGCTTAGTTAGAATTTCCTTGTTGCCCCTTTTCTTTCGCTTACCCTCTTTTTCTTTTTATATTTTCTCTTATTTTAATTTTAAGTTGTCGTATACATGTAAATCAAAATTTGTGCAAATACGTCATCTTTTAAACTATCCAATTGAACTTGAAATGTGGCCTTTTGTCTTCATGTTTCTTTCCAAACTATCAGTTTGAAAAATAAACATTATTGTGTTATTGAGTTTTAAATTTACTTAATAAATCTTGTAAAAGATTACTGCATAAACTCATATCACCTAAGGTAACATTTAGAAAGGTTCATCTTCATTTTCTATTGAAGAAAATTCAAAATTGAACTCAAATTTTGATATACATTTAGATAATTTAGTTCATATCCTACAAAAGAATTTGTAAACCTGGGTTCTCACTGGAAAGCTAATATTCTGTCATCAACCTTTCAGGCCATCAGAAGGGATCATCTTATGGCTGCACAGGTGAATACTGGTTCTTTTCCATTTTTTCACTTTTGGCCTCTTGTTCTTTGATTTTTTGTTTTGATGAACAATCTGAGATTGGTTAGGTTAAGGTTAATATTTTTAATATTAAGATAAACATTCTTTACCTTTCTTGAAAAAAAAGGAAGTTTGATGATTCATTTGATTCTTACTTTCTATCACCGGCCTGATCTGAACCATTTCCCAGTCCTAGGTTTTGCTTCCTTGATTTTGCCAAATTGACAAGGTTTGACATATTTAAGTTTTGAAGATGAGGTGAAAGTTCAGGAATGATTTGTACTCAGTTAAATATTCAGAGACCAATTTGGGAATATGTCTACGCCAAGGGACTAAGTTTAATTATGGCTTACAGTTAAACTTAAACATTCCCTATTCAACTGGAAAGATGAGCACCAAGTAGATAGCTGGTACAGCTGTGTAGCTCACACAATACCATTTTTTGTTGTTGTAAGCCTTTAAGATGACAACGTTAAGTCACTAGAAGATTGTGGTACCAAATTGCCTCCAGTAGCAATTGGAATTTGGTACCAACTGGGACACATACTGTGTCTATTTATAGCTGACACTGTCCCATTTTCTCACTTAACCTTGTAAATGCCCAAAAAAAACTATTAGATGGTGGATCTGAGAAGGGTTATGGAATTTCTGGCAATAAAAGAAAGCCATGCGAGAGTGTTGTTGATGCACCACAGATGGAATGTGGAGAGGGTATTTGACGCCCTTGAAAGGAAAGGGATGGAGAGTCTGTTTGCTGAATCAGGTGTACCGTTTGTGGAGGATGAAGTGGTCGGATACATAAACCAGTCACCGATGCAAAGTGAAGGGGATATATTTTTGTGTACCATATGTTGTGAGGAAGTAGGGGCAGTGGAAGTGACCAGAATGGACTGTGGCCATTACTTCTGCAATAGCTGTCAGTTAGTTATCTCAATATCTCATAAATCCAAGTCTTTAATGCTAAAAAACAATTCTAAAGATCCTCAATCGCTGAAAATAAGCCCACTGGTCTACCATGTAACCTTTTCACGGATATGTTCACCTACTGATGCACCATGCATGTCCTTTCCTTTGCGGGTGGTCTTATAGCACTAGATAAGCCCATTTTATAATATCGAATCAGATTCCAGATATACAATTAATATTCTGGGTAAAAGTTTATGTTTGGAGCAACTGCAGGCTGGACAAAGCATTTCATAACAAGAATAGGCAATGGAGATGCACGCAAGATCCGTTGCATGGCTATCCATTGCAACTCTATATGTGACTACAAAACTGTGTGCCTCCTTGTCAGTGCACGGGATCCACTTGTCTCAGCCCGGTTTGACAGTCTCATAATGGAGTCCTACATTGATGACAATGACCAGGCTTGTTGGTGCCCAAGCAACCCACCTTGTGGTCATGCTATTCGGGTTGGGTTGCTCTCTGACCCATATTGTGAGGTAGAGTGTGTGTGTGGGACCCAGTTCTGTTTCAACTGCTTGTCAAAGGCTCATTCACCTTGCACATGTCATATTTGGGACATGTGGGTCAAGCGGTGTGAGGTGGAGGGACAAAACTTTGGTTGGATTGAGGTAAAAGCAAATGTTGAGGTGGAGCAACAAAGCATTGGTTGGATTGCAGCGAACGCAAAAGTCTGTCCAGGGTGTGGCAATGCTGTGGTCAAATCAGGTGGATGCAACAACATGACCTGCCGATGTGGGCAAACCTTCTGGTAAGAAATCAGAAAATATTTTAACTTTACTTTGTTGATTTAAATGTGATTTTTTTGACTTAATTTTTGTTTTCTAGCTGGCTATGTGGAGGGCCCACAGACAAGTCCATTGGTTTGGCAGGTCACAGTTGCAACAGGTTCACAAAGGCCAAACAAAAGTCTGTAGTTGAACTTAAAGGAACCACCAGCAAGGACTTCTTCCGCTACATGCACTACTATGAGAGGTACCGATCCCATAATGAATCCCTTGGAATGGAGGCCTTACTTCAACAACGTCTTCAAAATAAGAAGTGTCATCTTTATCTCTCTCTCTTTGCACAACCAACTGACGGACTAAATAGAGATGAGGACTGGGTTCTTCCTGGGGTTCAGAAGCTACTTCTATCACGAAGGGTTTTGACCTACACATACCCATTTGCATTTTACATGTTTGGTGATGAGCTAGCAGGAAATAATTTGCAAAATAAAGATATTAGGGAGAATTTATTTGAAGTTCAACAACAACAACTTGAATGCTGTGTGGAGAAGCTTGCCATGGAATTGGAGAGGTATTTTGATGAAGTTGCCCCTGGTGAGGTGGCTGACATGAGGTTAAGAGTCATTGATCTCTCAAGGATTCTCGATCAATGCTGTAGGAAAATGTACGTCTTTTGTGCTCTTTTTATTTTTAAAAAAAATACCGTCTCATAGGATACATGGTCTATGCTCCCATAGCTGTACTGGTACATGCAGAAAGCAATAGGCTTTGTTAATGGTACACAAGATCTGGTCAACATATTGTGCACAGGTGGTTGTATGAATTATGAAATGAATCTGTGAATACATTCAGTCAGTGTACTAGAACAAGTCCTAAGGTTTTCATTTTACATTACAGTACCAATACAGGTGGTGATAACTGACTATAATCATTAACAAATGATAATTTGAAAACCTTCCTCTGCATATCAACACCAGTCAACTGCATTGTTTTTTTGTAGTGTAGAATAGGTTCCTCGTCCGCGAGTAACTATAAAGTTTATGTAGCACTTGTTTAAAAATCCTGAAATTAATAACTGCAGGTATCAGTGTATTGAAGAGGAATTGCTACCTTATTTGGGCCAAACAGCATTCATTGCCCAATACAAGACCACTGGGCCAGATAAGGCAACGGAAATAAGTTGGGAGAGGTTCTAGCCCAATAAAATGCATAAAATAACTAATAAAAAGAGAAAAATATGTTAATACAAAGTACCGGTATTTTATATTCTTTTGGTTAATTTTGAAGGATAGTACTTAGTATTGACCGACTCATCTAAGGTGAAATTTGCCGGAGGTACTTCATTCTTGTTAAACTACAACAAGAGATACATGTTAGAGATTTAAGAAGTGATAACATAGCAGTTAGATAACAATCCCGGTCATGGGTAGAACTAATGTATATTTTGGTTAGGCATTCTATTACTTGTTATGATGCTACTATCAAGCAAATTGATCGGACCCGTTTCAGTTTTGCTAATATGACAATTTTCATAATAAATGACATGAATGTTAATATTCCTTGTTTGATGTGAACATGCAAGTAAAATATGCATTGTGCTTATTGTGGATAGAAAAAAGAAAAGGAAAAACTTTCCCTTCTAATTCAAAGGTGAAGCTACAGATTGTAAATAATATAGAAAAGAGTTTCTAATTGGTGGTTGCTGACTTCAGTCTGAGAAACTCAGTGAACAAAGTATATAAAAATCTGAAAAAACAAAAAAAAGTGTGATATTAATCGACTATACATATCATTCAACATAAACATCCCCCTCTGCGTTTTCCTGGTAACTTCGACTGCTGGTCTCTCTCTCCATTAAGTTGAAGCATCAAACAACAATTTGAATCTGCTATCCCCCCCCTCCTTCCACGTTTTTCGCTCTTTCAATAGAATTGCCAGAAACTATATTATGTGCAAATTAAAAGACAACGTTCAGCAAATGATTCATCTTCAATAAACTTCCTGCTTTCCAACAAAGCAATTTGTTTGAAGTATCTTCGAAACTTTGAATGGAACCCAGACATTATAGCATAAATCAGCTTTCTAATCTAAATATAAATGAACGACAGCACAGATCTGTCGCCGATTGCTTATACAAGTGACAAAAATAATTGTCATTCTTTAAAAACATCTTAATCAGTAATAGGCCCAAATCTGTCATAGACCAAGATAAAATATTGGCTGCTAGACATCTAATTCTATAAATAGTAAAGGCGTCATCTTTAAGGACGAGAGTCGATAAAACATGTTTGTTGTACGAACAAAGTTTCCCATAGGCTCAGAACAAAAACTGTCGTTGTCTTCACTTTGTGGGGGGGGGGGGGGGGGGGGGGGGGGGTGAGCTGTCGTTGTTTTCACTCCGAAAAAAAAAATGTCGTCGTCAACAGGAGGCAAAAAGAAGTTGGGATAGCTGGAATTATTTTTTTGCTCAAAATTTAAATTTAAAATCATGTTTACTAGTATTTATGTAGATTTTTTTACCACTTGCCACGTATAAAAAATTTACAGAGTATGCAAATTAATATGTTGCATACTCTCGTGCCCCTCTCTAACACGTACTCAACGGGTCAACGCGTCAAGTCAATGTTTATTATGTAAAGAACAATAAAGTTCTTTGTCGTAAGAAAAATACAATTATTGATAATTGCTGTGTCAGCCTGTCATAATCATCTTTGTTGTCATGGAGGACTATTCAAATTTCAAAAGTTGATATGCAGCGTCAGCGTGCAATATCAAACTATCTTTTTAGATTTTTAGAGTTCTATGGTAGCCTTGCTTCGTGTAAATGTACAGCTCATCACTTATTCATTAACAAAAACATATCAACATTCTAATTTAATTGGTATTATTGACTTAATATAAATTATAAAGTTAATAATTCACGATAACGATGAAAATATGTACAATTTTATAAATTTATTATTTCATAATTAAATAACTATTGTTAACAGGGGACATGTACTGCAATTTGCAGCTTGCTTAGTTGTGCATCACCTGCTTCAACTATCTAATTGTGTCAACTGTCCTGCTCTGTGTAGGCGTAGCGGGTTGATTTTCAATTTACATTTGATCCGCTCCGCTGATCAATCTCCCAAAGTCGCCAAAAGATTTCACTTAGAGACTGTACATTTGTCGCTTTGTCCAAACCTAGTCAAGAGTCAACTACAAAGCGTGTTTTCTTTACTGAATGGAACTTCCTTAGTAGAAAAGTGAAAACCCCACATTACATTATTGCATTAAGCATTACTTTCTCTTTGCTTCCGATGCTCTTATGACTTTTGATTTCTCTCATGGCGTCGAATGGAAATTGCTCGGCTTCTTGTAATAATTCAGTTCAAATTGGTTTCTTTGAGAAGTCTGGCCCATTGGTACGTAGCTTTACTCTTTGATCTTATTAATTTTCGCACTTTTGGAGATAAATTAGGGGGTATGTCTTTTCCATTTAGGAGGTAATAAAGTATATACCTTATTTTTGTGGTAAGAATGCGTATATATGTTGTTTTCCTTTTATTTATTTATTTTTTTATTCTTTTTTTAGGGTAGCAAATTCTGACGAATTTTCATTAATAAAAGAAAAGGTTTACAAAGTATTAAAAGTAAAACTCAAATTTCATACCAGTAATAAAACTGATATGAACAACAAACAATTGAACTTGAAATTTGGTTTTGGTCTTCATGTTTCTTTCCAAACTATCAGTTTGAAAAAATAAATTTTATTGTATTACTGAGTTTTAAATTTACGTAATACTGCTAGTAAAAGAATACTACATAAACTCGTCACCTAAGCAAGCATTTAGAAAGGTTCATCTTCATCTTATATTGGAAGAAAATAAGTTGAAATCAAATTTGACATACATTTGGATAATTTAGTTCATTTCCTACAAAAGAATTTGTAACCCAGGTTGTCGCAGCTAATAGTCTGTTATCAACCTTTCAGGCCATCAGAAGGGATCATCTTATGACTGCACAGGTGAATACTGATTCTTTTCCATGTTTTTCACTTTTGGGATCTCTTGGTCTTTGAACTTTTGTTCAGATGAACAACCTGAGATTTATTAGATTAAGGTCAATTTAATATTTTTAATATTGAGATAAACATTCTTTACTTTTCTTTAAAAGTTAGGAAGGAAGTTTGATGATTCTAATTTTTATCACTGACCTGACCTTAACCATTACCCAGTCCTAAATTTTGCTTCCTTGATTTTGCCAAATTGAAAAGGTTTAACAAATTAAACTTTTGAAGATGAGGTTAAAGATAGCTCTGACAATCCCCAAACAGTTCAGAAATGATTTGAACTCAATTAAATATTTAAGGCACCAATTTGGTAAGAAAAAATCTAAGCCAAGGGACCAAATTTAATTGTGCCTTACAGTTGAACTTAAAACATTACTGTGTTTCTATAACTATTACTTTCCAGAGAGTGAGGGGACTTATGATTGTAAATTAATAGCAAGATGTGCACAAATAGTAGATAGCTGGTACAGCTCTATAGCTCACACAATACCAAATTCTTTTGTTGTATGCCTTTAATTAAGATGACAACAGTAAGTCATTGGAAGACTCTGGTACCGAATTTCATCTGGTAGCAATTGGAATTTGGTACCAACTCGGACACATACTGTGTCTATTTATACCCAACACTGACCATACTCTTACATAACCTTCTAAATGGCTAAGGAAACTATTAGATGGTCGATCTGAGCAAGGTTATGGAGTTTCTGTCAATTAAAGAAAGCCACGCGAGAGTGTTGCTGATGCACCATAGATGGAATGTGGAGAGGGTATTTGACTCACTTGAAAGGAAAGGGCTGGAGAGGCTGTTTGCTGAATCGGGTGTACCGTTTGTGGAGGATGATGTGGTCGGATTCAATTTGGATCAATTACCGACACGACATGAAGGGGATAGATTAAGTTTAATGTGTACTGTGTGCTGTGAGGAAGTAGGGACAATGGAAGTGACTAGGATGGAGTGCGGCCATTCCTTCTGCAATAGCTGTTAGTTAGTTATCTCATAAACCCAAGTCTGTAATGCTAAAAGAGAATTTTAAAGACCCTTAATCACTGAAAATAAGCCCACTGGTCTACCTTGTAACCTTTCACAGATATGTTCACCTACTGATGCACCATGCATGGACTTCCCTCTGCAAGTGGTCTTATAGCATTAGATAAGCCTATTTTACATTACTCAATCAGATTCCAGATATACAATTAAATATTCTGGGTAAAAGTTTATGATTGGAGCAACTGCAGGCTGGACGAAGCACTTCATAACAAGAATAGACGATGGGTATGCATGTCGGATACGGTGCATGGCTATCCATTGCAACTCTATATGTGACTACCAAACTGTGCGCCTCCTTCTCAGTGCATGGGATCCACTTGTCTCAGCCCGGTTTGACCATCTTCTAATGGAGTCTTACATTGATGACAATGACCTGGCTTGTTGGTGCCCAAGCAACCCACCTTGCGGTCACGCTATCCGGGTTGGGTTCCGCTCTGACCCGTATTTTGAGGTTGAGTGTGTGTGTGGAATCCAGTTCTGTTTCAACTGCTTGTCAAACACTCATTCACCGTGCACGTGTCATATTTGGCGCATGTGGGTCAAAAGGTGTGAGGTGGAGGGAGAAAACACTGGTTGGATTGATGCAAACACAAAAGTCTGTCCAGGGTGTGGCAGTGCTGTGATCAAAGCAGGTGGTTGCAACCACATGACCTGCCGATGTGGTCAAACATTCTGGTAAGAAATATTTTAAAACCACCTTGTTTTTGAGTATATACAAAAAAATGTATCAGTTACATAAGTTGCATTGCTTTTTCTAACTAAAATTAAAAGAGAGATATGGGTTTAAACTATGTGAAATTGATGTTTTGAGAGGGCAGTAGGAACTATTTCAACAAGTCTAACAGATTGGATTGTGAAAATTGGGAGTCGGAAAGGTCTGCTGGTGCCAGACTATATTTTTTTCTATGGATCCAAAAAGTGAAAAATGACTTAATGCCTAACAGTGAAATTTCTCATTAAATTTTTCACTTTTCGATGAAATCATTATGGACAATCAAAATATTGTCTAGTGTACTAGAGCATTATCCTTTAATTTTTATTATTACTTTATAAAAGTGGAAGCAGTTGAATTCACAAGTTTCCATTGTATGTACCTTCAGCACATCTAAATTCATGATAAGTTCTTCAAGTGATAGATGATTTGGTGTCCTGCTGGCATGCCAATCACTTTGGTAAAGAAAAGTTTGCAAATTAGTCCAACTAAAATTGCTCAATAATTTATAACAGAGAATAGCTTCTCTCATTTAATTTTTAAATATGAAGAAAAGTTCCTGCTGCAAGATATGTGCTTCTTAAACTTTCAAAATGTTATATTCCCATGATTAGAAAAGGTAGAAGATAATATTTCTTATGCAATTAACCAAGTCTTTGTGGCAATTTAAACTGTTTCGTCAAATTTCTTGATCTAAATGAAAACAGTACATAGTTATCTCAATAGTACAAAAAAAACAGGATTACGTTATTGTGGCTAAGTGGTATCCTGATGAAATCAGTAAGGTGCCATCCAAGAGGGTTATACTTGTATGTCACCACCAACTATGTAAAAAAATATCCAGACATGTATAAGGGTGTGCAGTTAATGTTAGTTCCGAAGATATAAATCTCAATTAAAAGGGAACCATACCAAGCATTTTTTAGATGAGATCTTTTGCTGTGTCACAGGGCAGTATTTTAAGATAATTGCACTGGAATTATACATGTATTTGACGTGACGTACCTATGTTGGTTTAGTTTACCTTCTTGATTCAGTCTAAATTTCCTTTTGCTAACTTTCTGAAGCATTAAATTTTTTAGTGTATTTGCTTCATTACTTTTGCTATCCCATTGACAGCCATCATTGTGAACACGATTGAAATAATGTACATTGGGAAAATCAGCAAAAACCAATTTAAATCATTTTTCCCTTTTGGTTCACACTCGCCTTCTCTCTGTCTGTAGAGTCAGTCAAAGGGCTAGGCCTACAAAAAACTTTTATGTATGTGTTTTATGTAATAAAATTTATAGTTGTGCACCTGAGTCAACTAAGGTCGACTGTATTGCACCAAACTCAAAATTCAAGTTATATAAAGAGTCTTTCAGTAAATCACAAAAGTATTTTCACTTTTCTTTGTTAATTTAAATATGATCTTTTTGTGTTTCTTCCTTTTTGTTTTCTAGCTGGTTATGCGGAGGGCCCACAGGCAAGTCCCATGGTATGGAAGGCCACAGTTGCAACAGCTTCATAAAGGCTGAACTTATAGGATCCACCAGCCGGGACTTCTTCCGCTATAGGCACTACTATGTTAGGTACAGCTGCCATAATGACTCCCTTGAAATGGAAACCTTACTAAAACAAAGCCTTCAAAATAAAAAATGCCCTCTTCCTTTCTCTCTCTCTCCACATCCAACTGACAGGCCAACTAGAGATGAGAACTGGGTTCTTGTCGGGGTTCAGAAACTACTGCAATCACGAAGGGTCTTGACCTACACATACCCATTTGCATTTTACATGTTTGGTAATGAACTAGCAGGTAATGATTTGCCAAATAAAGATATTAGACAGAATTTATTTGAAGATCAACAACAACAGCTAGAGTGCTGTGTGGAGAAGCTCGCCATGGAATTGGATAGGGATTTTGACCAAGTTGCCCCTGGTGAGGTGGCTGACATGAGGTTAAGAGTCATCAGTCTCTCAAGGACTCTTGATAACTGCTGTAGGAACATGTATGTCTTTAGTATATATTTTTTTTTCTTCTTCTTCTTTCAATACTATCTTGTGGGATACATGGTTAATGCTCCCATAGATGTTCTGGTACATGCAGAAGGTAATAAGCTTTGTTACTGGTACACAAGATATAATCAACAAATGTATACTGGTGCTTGTATGAAAAACCAATGAATACCTGTAGGGTACTAGAACCGGCAGTAAGGTTTTCATTATACATTACAGTACCAAAACAGGTGGTGGTACATGACCATATTCATTGATGAATGAAATTTTGACAGTAACATCCTCTGAATATCCTCACAGGTCAATTTCATTGTTATTTTCTGTAGTGTAGAGCAGGTTCCTCGTCTGTGAGTAACTACAAAATTGTATGGAGCAGTTGTTTAAAAATCCTAAAAGTATCTTAAATAACTGTAGGTATGAGTGTATTGAAGAAGAATTGCTACCTTATTTGGGCCAAACTGCATTCATTGCCCAATACAAGACAAGTGGACCAGACAAGGCAACAGAGATAAGTTGTGTGGAGAGGTTCTAACCTAAGATAAAATGCATGAAATAAGAAGAGAATAATGTGTGAATATACATTAGTGGCATTTTGTATCCATTTGGTTAATTTTGGAGGATATTTGGTATTGAATGGCTTATTTAAGGTTAAATAAGCCCCAGGTACTTCATTTTTGTAAGCTGTAACAACCAACGAGATATATTTTAGATATTTAATAGGTGGTAACGTAGCAGTTAGATAACAATCCCGCTTTTGGTTAGGTGTGCATGTTTTTTAATATGATAATTTTCAAAACAAATGAACTGAATGTCAATATTCCTTGATTGATGTAACATGCAAATGAAATATGCATTGTGCTTAAGCTTATTGTGGATGAGAAAAAGAAAAGAAAAAACTCTCCCTTGTAAACCAAAGTTGAAGCGAAAGATTAGACAGTAAATAATATCGAAAGGAGTCTCTCTTTGGTGGTTGCTGACTTCAGTCGGGGAAACTCAGTGAACATAAATAACCGTATGTAAAACCCTCTTTTTCCATTTCAGTGCTAAAGCCTATATTGAATTAACAATTCCATAAAAGTGTATTATTCTGAAGTTTTTTAATTGATAGCACTGTATGCTGTGAGTAAATTTTTCCTATTGAGAATGTTGCCCCCTGAGCCCTGACACTTGAGTGGCATTGTAATCACTGGTTCCATGTCAAGTATATATGTTACATGCTATTCATATGTCACAAACACAACTGGCATATAATTTGTGCATTGCAATTTGGACATCAGAAATAACTAAATACATTGAAAGAACAAAAATAAAATCTGGTTGGATCTTTACGGATAGCTGGGGCACTGGAAGGATAGCAGTGCTGGCTTATCTTTAAGGAAACTAGAATGCAAATTTGCTTGACATCTTCAAATCAATCCAGAAGAATCCACAAGGCCCTCGATTTGATAAATTCATCTCTAGGTATTTCTGGCTTATTACATGTACATTAATCAAGTGAAAAACAAGTGCATACAAACTCCAATTAAGATAATTATCTCTGAGGGATAATAACCAGGTATCCTGATTTAAATGTCTTAAAAAGTACCATCAACGGTTGCCTGTTATCCTGGCAACTTCTGCTCCAAATATCTTTCTCATTTAATCGCTACAGTAATGCTGGAAGCATAAAACAAAATTGAATCTACCATTTCTTTTTTCCTTTACCACTATTTTCAACTGTAATATCTGAAGCCTTAAATGAAACCAAGACGTTATAGCTTGAACTAGCTATCTAATCTAAATATAAACGAACAACAGCTCGAAAAAAAAAAGGGAAGGACAAAAATTCATTGAAAATTATATATGTGAGTATGTGACAAAAATAACTGTCATTTATATATAAGAACATTAATCATATCGACTGATAGGCATCTAAAATTCTATAATAGGGAAGGCACCACTTTAATTAGCAACTAAAAATGACCTCAACGGGAAGAAATTTAACATCGGTAAGAAATGAGAAGATAACATAATTTGCATTACTTTGTACAATGATTTGGATGCAATAACCATGCAACTTCACAAGGGGGCTCCTATCAACATTTCTAAGCCGCTGCCTCAGCAAACACATGCATGGGAGAAAAGACCATAAAAAAATATGCAAAAACAAAGAGTGTACTATCACACACAGCCCCTTGAAAAACCATAAATGTTAACTAATCCTCCAGAAGCCGGATTCTCATGCACATCATGCAAAATCACTGAATCCTGGATAGAGTGTTAACCATCCTATGGTTTTTCCAAGGGCTTGTGCATGAAGATGTCAAGTGACAAGCAAAAGATGACGAGAGACCAATGGTTTTCCTTCCTCTACCAATCCTAAAACTAAAAATTGAGGGTCGGTGTGTAGGTGCCTCCAAACCACCAATTGGATGGTGCCACATTGTAAAAGGTCAATGTCTTCCCATCATCAGTTTGCACTCGGAAAGAAAGGCCCTGGCCATTAAGGTAAGAACCGCTCTGCCAATTCATGCCCCAGTTCCTTGACATTGGCATCCAGTCAGTCTTGACACCCTTGATCCACACAGCACAAATAACACCGCTGCCGCCTACATTGCTGATTGAGACAAGCTCAAAGTATGGGTTCCCATTGACTTGGAACCTGACCCCGCCTTGCCTTTGACACCGTACCCTGTTAATTGCGCATATCAAAATTGTTCATCGACTAAACAATTATGAAAGATCATAAAAAAATATTGGATAACGAAATTATACTCCAAGTACTGTTCCATGTTCTTTTTCTTCATGAGGTAGATTATTATTCCGTGATCAGACATCATAAAGAAAAATGAATTATTGTTCTATTAGGAAAAAAAATGTACCTCCGATAATAGACAGGGATAATTCCAGCACGGAACACTCCGATAACCTCCCAAGCAGGCTGTGCCATATCAAAGTGCTGCCTAGGTGGGTTGCACCAGCCACCATTGTTGCTCGCTAATGCATAGTTAGGTGGGCAAAAGTTGGTGGCAGTGACTGTGACCGTCTGGCCTCCAGGTTTGCACCATGGCGACTTGGTAGAATCACATTTGATTTGGTAACATGATCCACACATCCCACCATTGTTGAACAGTGCTGTGCTCAGTGCGGTCGTAAGCACGCCGTACCCAGCACTGTACAAGTTGCCATAACCACATGCTCCACCTACATTTGTCCATGTATGTATGAAATTCAATTTGCATGTAAATGCTTATTTCTTTATTCTGGCATTGCTGATATATGCAGGATAGTCATTCAGCTTGGTTAGGTCATGAATTGAATTCAATCACAGTATGAATTTAATGACGGTGTACAGATTAAAACTCTAATTTATAGCATATTATTTCTACATGTATATAGACTAATCCGCTGTACATAAAAGAATTGTCCAAAAGTATAAACAAAAACTCCTCATATACTGACCCATTGTTTGAGAAGCGTCGGCACCACCATAGAAGGTAGCAGTGGCAGCAATCCACTTGGCCATTGATCCTCTCAATTGGAGAAAGGTGAACAAGCTGAGGAGCACCAGCAGTTCTGATAGCCTCTCCATTTTCTTATCTCTAGATGTGGGATATGTTAAGAGTAGATTGTTTTTGATACGTAAGAATAAGGCTAAGAGCCTATAAATAGCGTCTCTTTTAATCATAACCGGCCTGCAACCGATATATTCTCAATATTGTAATTATTAAAATATGTGATTTATGAATAAGGCTATATATGTGCATGATTGGTTTGAATTTTATTCGAGAAGTCAACTTCAGGCAACTAAACTGACATTAGCTTAATATTCAACAACTAGATATGGAAAAAGATTAATTCTTTGAAATTAATGAGACATGATTGTCTTATACTAGATGGTTTTATCTAGGCTAAAACCAATTAATAAAAGCGGAAATTTGAAATTAGAATGAAATTTGAAAATTTTTTTTGAAATTTTACAATGGCATATGTATTTGAAATACATATGCCATTGTAAAGAATACTCTTCTGTAAATGATCACGGGAAATTTTTTTTTTTTTGCTAAATACATAAAATTAAGTGATCACGGATGAAAAATCTCTTCTGTAAATGAGTAAATCACCGAAGAAGTATATTGTGGAGGAGAAAAAAATAATAAATTTCAGCATTCTAGTAATTCCACATATGTTACATGAGTAACATTTTAATGCCAATAATTAATAATATTGAGAACAGTTATTCCCAGAAATACAATGAAGTTATTCCCATACACACGTACAATGAAATTATTAGGTTTGGTGTCAACGAAATAGTGGCATTAAAAATAAAAAATTAATAATCTGAACGTACAATGAAATTAATCATCTGAGCGCCGTCTTTGTTTTTTTTTTTTCTTTTTTTTTAGGGTTTGTTTTTAATGAGGGATAATTTGGTCATTATAAAATATTAATGACATATTTGGTAATGGTATTTTTAGAATTTAGTATGTTTTTGGAGAAATAGTGGCATAAAACTAATTTTAGCAATTTTATAATGGTGTAAATTTAATTATCAATTTAAGAATGGTATTTCCCTAATTCACAAAATTCATGGTGGCATAAAACTAATTATCTCATAAAAAAATTTTGGATAAATGAAAAAAAAATGTAGTGCTCAATCTAGTGCTGTGCTTTGCTTAGCTTTTATAGGTAAAAATTTAAGATACATGGGATTATGTGTAATTTTGAAGGGTCCTATGCCCGCTTTATGAAAAATTTTAAACCAGAAACTGAACTTATTTTTTTTCTAATACATCGTACTTATACATTTTTTTTTATCTAATATACTGTTCTATTATTTGTCTAGCTGAATACATATAGTATTACAATTGTTATAATTAATATTAACGAATGAGGGTATATATGATAACATAATCCATAATCAATTTGTCGTCCCCTCACATTAGTGATCATTTTATGTATGGATAAATGTCTAGTGAAATATACAATTATATTGGCCTTAAAATCCATTAATTGATCACACTCCAAAACTCCACACTTGTTCATATTTGGAGAAATTTGAAAAAAAAAAATTATAAATTTATAAACGTAGATTGTTATTATGGAATCTATATATTACAGTACATGTTCCCATGAAAATAATTAGAATAAAATTCACCACGAATGTAATAATGGTTCTCAACGACAACAAATGAACAAACCAATATTATTTCTTAATCATTGGCGAAGTATACATCTTTCTATCATAGGAGTTCTAAATCGTGTTTAAAAAAAAAAAATCTGCTAATTGAATCTGAATTACCAAATAAAATGGTCGAAAATCTCTATTTTCAATTTTTTTTTAAGATAAATTGAGGTCGAGCCTCTCAACTTATTTTTAAATTAAATGTCTATGAAAAACCCCCCAGCCGGATTTCAAACCTGCGACCTTTTACTCAAGGTGCATTGCTCTTTGCCACTAGACCAAGAGCTAGTTCTTCTCTATTTTCAATTTATAACGCGCTAGTTTCTAAAATCATAGTTTCAATGTTCTAGTTTGGTTCCATCAAAAATCTTGATATATATATCATTTGGCAACTTATGTACCATGTGTTGGATCAGGTTGTGCCACAGAATAACTAGCCACCACCAAGTTGATGGCAGTTAAAAGATTGTGGTCTCTCACAACTAACCGGAAATTCTGGCAGAATCGCATGAAGAGTGATAGAGCCCCACTAACTACAAACTTGATGAAAATCGCGAAAGTTGTGCTCGTTATATAGCCATAATTATAGGTACAATAATTACATATATATGGTCGGTTTTTCATCTTCTTCATGGAGTACCTAAAATAAGAATAATTATCGAAAAGAATGTATAAGAAAGTACAATACACTATGCAAACATGAGGAGAACTAATGTAGAAGAGACAATTATTGATTTGATACAAATATTCTTGATACAAATCTCTTAACACACCACGGTTACAATCATTGATTTGATACAATTCACATGGCGAAGATTGCGAACAACAATCAACTGTGCAAAATTAATTGGTCTCGGAAATTTGATCAACTATAGTTCAAGTTAATCATTTGCAGATGATTAACTTAAGGGGAAATCATACGGCAGATTTTATGATTAGTTGAGACGGCATTTGTTAACTTAAATAAGTAGTGATCCGTGTACCATCCATGCATGTACGTGGCTGTATGGTGGAGCCCATGTCATCAGCTTGCAATTTAATAATATTTAATAATAGGCGAACTTTTGTAAGGATGAAATTTTGCTTTAAATTCTGGACCAAGTGAGCATTATAATTTTGTGTCTACGTACTGTTATAGTTTTAATGTCAACTTAATTCTTTGATGAAATAAATTCACCTGCGAGCATATATTTTTGTAGATGATTTTTTCGTTAAATTAGCCAACGATATATAAAAATAAAAACTACTTCAGAGACAATAATAAAATAAAATAAAAACTATTCTTATTTCATCAACATTTTTGCGTGTCTATATATAACAAAAACCTCTCTCTCAAGGCTTCTCATCAAACACTGAACTACAAAACTAGCATGCCACTCCCTGTCAGCAACCTTCGTACACCAACAAAAGCTCAGCTAAAAAAAACAAATGACTGAGTATCATTATTTTAAAACGCTAACAACTGAAGTTAATGATACACCGCATGATCCACGATGTCAGACTGTGATTTATCTATAACAAATTTCGCAGGAGTCTAGATAATCAAACAATTTTTACGCTATGTCAAAAAAATAAAAAATCTACTAAGTGACAACTATTTCAGAGTTCAGATACGTTAATAACGTAAAAACTATTCTTGTTCTTATCAATATTTCTGCATGTCTATATATAACAAAAATCCCTCTCGACGTCTCTCATCAAATACTGAACTACAATACTAATTAACATGCCACTCCCTGTCATCCTTCGTTCACTGCCAAAAGCTCAGCTAAAAAAATGGTTGAGTATTGTAATTTTTAAAACACTAACAATTGAAGTTAATGATGAACATCACATGGTCCACGATGCTAGGCTACAATTTATCTGACTAATCCTGAAGGAGTCAAGATATAATCAAACAATTTTTCGAATAATCCTTTTTTTTTTAGCCGAGCTTTTTGTGGTGTACGAAGAATGATAGAGAGTGGCATGTTAGTATTGTAGTTTAGTGTTTGATGAAAAATGTTCTGTTATGAAGAGATAGACACATAAAAATGTTGATAAGAATAAGAATAGTGATTTTTTTTATTTTATTATCGTCTCTAAAATAGTTTATCAATTAGTAAAAAAAAAAAAATTTGGACGTGGCGTAATATATGATATTGATGTCGAAAAGACAATTAATTTACGTTACACGTGTGAGGGAGCTCAGTACGTTTATATTTTTTCTCCGGCTCCCTTCAATTGAACTAAACTTCCTTCTCCCGGACCTTTTCCCCGGATCGAAACCTCCAAAAACTGAAGCTCGCAAATACTGAAGCTCATTACTGCCTAAACAATCATAAAGGGAGGAAGGTAAAAAAAAAGGATCAGACTCAAAAAAGATGTAATAATCCAATACACGCACATTAGTCTTCATCATTGAAAAAAAAAAGATCACATACACTTTTTTTCTTTTTTCGGTCGTAGCGATATCCCTTTCTCTTCCTATCCCTATCCCGAGCAAGAGCAACAAATAGATCTTGATGGACAAAAAAGAAAAGGACAAGCCTCATAGATAACCTTAAGCCCATATGGCTCACATACAAAATAGTCTAACAAACATGGCATAACAATAAATATACAAAACCAAACAACAATTAACAACCCACACGGCCACACCACAATCCAACAGCACGGTCTACATTTTATGAGATAATCCAAAATCATACAGATGCTATCTAATGTCGACTTCAAACTGGAACCTTACGCGTGGGAAAACGCGAACGTACCGAATAGCAATCCATTATCCATATCATATGACACCTTCAGTCGGGCCGCTGCATTATATAATATACCAAAAATAAGATCCCAAGTACTGTACAAATCCATACACCCGATGCAGATAGGATCATAGAAATCAGACGGAAATAAAGATACATACGTACTGTTCATTATCCAACGTCATCTGAAATCATTCCATCCCACCAGAAATATACATAGTATAAATAAATATCAGACTCAAAGCTCCAGAGTCCAGACTAGCGATATAACGCATGCATTCTTTCCATGCTGAATTTTTATTTTTTTACTGTGCTACCTACACTTGAACACTCGAAGTAGTAAAAATTGGCAAAATCAATCGCACCAGAATAGGCTTCTTAATTGCATGATTATGGAATTTGTCAGGTCTCTGATCAAATTGCAAGCAAATCAAGTTTTTATAGAAGTAGGAATTTATGCATTGCAAGGGTCCGTTAGTTGCATGCAAGAGTATCGATCAATTCAGCTCTCCTATGTATGTGGTAGTGCAATGTATTCAATATATGCAATATCTTCAGAATAAATTCAAAAAGGCAGTTAGTATTTTAAAATTCATAATCACCAGCATTGGAAAATTGCTCAAGCTTTATGTACGCAAATTGTATTTTTTTTTTTTTCTTTTTTCCTAATAAACCATGGCTCTGTAAGCTTCCATATATCTTGAAGAGTTCAAAACCTCAGGTCTTAGTACAAGGCTTGAAGAAAAACAGACAAATAGACACCACAAAATTTTAAAAACTAAAAATCAAATGGAATCCTACTGATTCAAATTGGAGAGCTTGAGACATTCGCTCTGGCACCGTTTGAGACATATATCATTCCAGTTTGGCACCTGGTGCTGATTCACACAGACTGTCCGAGCGCATGCATCAGCACATGCATCCAACTCAGACACACCACATACTGTCACACAGGTATCAGGTATTGGATCCTTAGAGAATGCCCCAACCTTTTTCAACATCCGCTTAGATGTGCAGACCCGCTCACAGACAAAAACCTCTTCAGAGCTCTTTTCACGGCCTCTTGCAGCTTTCAGACGGTTTTCTTCATCTCTCCTTCTCTTTACACGAATTGCTTGGCCGGCGAGTAAGGCTGGTACAGCAGCTCCAAGTAAAGACCACCAGATATCAACCATTCTGCAAATTGGATCTGTATCAAGGTACTCCTTCAGGAAACTTCTTACCTGGATTGAACATAGGGGCTTAATTAGAAAAATTATGAGTTCAACTAGACCAAGGAGATGATATGTAATAAATGCAAACTGGGATTACAATGTTTATTCTATCTGCGTTTGTAACTATACTGCTATAAAAATGATTTTTGTCAGTTTTGTACTTGAATTCCATATATTGTATTTTTGCAGAACTTTCCAACTGAACACATAAAGAAAACTTGGGACAATACAAAAAACTGAAATTGCATAATTTGGTATCCTAATTAGGATGATAAATGCAGAAGATTTACATAAGATATTCAAAAATCCAGGCAATAACTAAGGGAAAAAAATAAAGGAAAGAATAAACAACTTAGTACTTCATAATAGAGCATGAAATTAGTGTTCCCTCTAAAGTGGAATTGGAATATTGAAGTACAGTAGCAGCATA
The DNA here is from genome assembly GCA_027725995.1 of Rhynchospora tenuis. NCBI lineage: Eukaryota > Viridiplantae > Streptophyta > Magnoliopsida > Poales > Cyperaceae > Rhynchospora > Rhynchospora tenuis. Next base: position 30,398,788 of record CM050889.1, read on the forward strand.
ACTCCGAATTAGCTAACTATAGTATCCCAAGATTTAAAGGTGAAAAAAATTGTAGGTTCCACCGAAAGAAACCACGAAATAATTCAACTATGCCCATTTGAAACATATCTCCCATGGGACACCAATGTTACATGTACATTTGTGCACCACCAATAGGTGAGAAATACCTAGTCAGCAAAAGGAGAAACTCTGCAAACTGGTCCTCTCTACCAATTTTGGACCAAAATAGTTCCTTGGAAGTCTTTTCAAAAATAACCTCACTTTGCTCAATATCAGCATTTTTTTTTATCCCAGGACTGAAATCAATTTTTACATGGTTACCAGCTAACCATGACATTAGTAACCCCAAAACAGAACTGAAACAGTAATTTCAAAGCAGATTACCAGTATTACTAATGTGGCAACCATTCCCAAACAAGGGAGCACAAAGAGACTAACACAAAATTGGGTTACACAGGAGATTTTTTGTTTTCTTATCCATATACATTCTAAACAAAACATCCGTTGGAACCCAAATTAGAATTGGTACTATCAGTGGACAGGAATTGCAATTACAGAAATTGTGCAATAATTCTCAGTCAGACGCACTCGCCCTTTCTCACCCCACCAAATTTTTGCAAAAAAAAAAAAGAAATGAAAAAAAAAAAAGAAAAAGCGACTACAAAATTATTCCAAAAAACGAAGTGCCAACTTCTGTTCTGAGAACAATCGAACAACAGTCGAATTACGCAAATTAACACTCTTAATTATGTCGAAACAAAAGCAAAAGAATACAATAACAAAGCAAATAGCTATTACTAATAGTATTCGGAAATCACCTCCTGTTTCGACGAGTCGACTAGGGTTTAAGAGCTCGTTCACCTCTCTCTGTCTCTCTCCCTCTCTCTCTCTAGTTTCTACACTTCTACAGTTCTACTCTGCGATCTCTGAAAAGGAGATTAAATAAATCTTAGCTAAATCATTTTTTTCTTTTTTCTTTTTTTGAGGAACAGGCCCATGGCCCATGGGCTAATCTTAGCTAAATCATACAGTTAAGACTTTGACGGGAGGAAAAGAAAAACAAGACTGAGCCCAGCAGGCCCAACTTCCTATCTAAAGACTAAAGAGCATTTCTATTTGTTTATAAAATTGGAGGCCCATTCAATATAACATCCCATCTATTGCTTTTAAGCTTTTTGTCCGAGGCTTTGATTGTAAATGGTATGGTTTTGAGCCCAATAATGAAAAAAAACAGCTTTTTTCTTTTAAGAGAAATGAAAAACAGGTTTGGTTCAAGTTTTACAGAGGGTGATAAATTCCTCGACTATAAAAAAAATATAAAGTTTTGTACATAATAATTTCTTAAAATTGCTACGCCTAATATGTTTTACGTGAGAATTATTGTAAAGAATGAAATGAAAATAAAATGTTCCAGGTGACTAGCGCGCAAAAGAATTACTTTTGACTTTCAGCATTTTCAAAACTAAAAGGATGAAACTAATATAAAAAAATTACTTATGTTACTAAATATTTAGTATTGCAACAAATTTTAAAATATTGCAATCCTTCTCTATGTATAAAACAATGTAATCAGCGTAGCATTTTTGGTTAAAATGAAGATATAATATAGACATTTCACCTCGCTTTTTGATAAACATAAAATTCAATTACGTAAATTGCTTGAACACTCTTTTCAGTTTTCCATGAAAAGGTGGAAGAACTATGGGTGAATATTTTGTACTATGTAGAAAACTTAAAAGTATTGTTTGGTAAAAGTTTTTTTTTTTTTAGAAAAGCTTGGCACCCGGCTGCCAAGTATTGTTTGGTAAAAGTTTAGCTGAGCTTTTTCCTCCCCTCTTCATTTAACCAGTACCATATATGCTATGAACCTCCACAACACAGTGGGCTCTCATCATCAATAGGCATGGGCGAAACAAGAGGCAAAACAAGGGTAACTTAAAATAAAAAAAGGGAAAATTTTCTTGATAAAAATCAAGTCGGAATAGTAAAATAATAGATGATGATGATGATGATGATAGAATGATGATATGAATGGAAATAATGATAATAATTAATTAAATAAAAATTATGGTAATGATGATAGTGACAACAATAATAACGTATAAGTTTATAATATAATACATATCTTTATTTCGCCTAACTCTACTTTACAGTTCAATTAATCTATTTACTGAAATAACACATTAGGATATTCTAACACTATTTCGAATCGACTAATTCACATCTGACAATCGTTAGAATGGAATGTGAGTTTGATATTCCGTCATTTTTAATGGTTGCCGAACGAAAGAAGGAAACATATAGAATAGATGACTGACGTGCTGGATATTGATATATGAGCTATAATAAAACAATGAGAGGAGATTCTTTTCCTTTTTATTTTTTTTATTTTTCTTGATACAGAGAATCTTATCCCTATTAATTCCAGCTCCTTTGAGTGTATTTCTGTTGTGACTTATGAGTGTGTCGTGCCAGGTGACATTGACAAATTTACATCAGACAAAATTGAGATGAAGATAGCCCAAATTGTGACATACACATTTTTGGCGCGATCTTTTGTTTCATTTATTTCTGATGTATTTAGTAAAATATCCTGAACTCATCCGATGCCCTGATATACATGTACTTTTGGCAAGTACTTCAATTTTGGCTCTAAGGACAGCTCAACTAAATGGGTGGTTCCATTATTTGCGCTTATATTTAACTAAGAAAAGGTTCAATCCTTCCAGAGAAGCGAGTTCTTGTAGCAGAAGGCATCTTCTCAATTAAACCTGTGGATATGCAATGAAATATTTAATATACATCGAACCATCGAACCAAGCGTGCTCAACTTAATATATCGTCTTTATTCAAATCGAAAATAGACCGGAACTAATTCGAAACGGTTCAATGAATTACTCGTTCGAAAACAGAACTTTTTGGAGGGAAGTCTTTAGTGATGTGCGCCATCAGCTTTGACCAAATCCTGGAATATTACCTTAATTTGCTTGGATTATTCTTTCAATTATGCGGAGTAGTTAAGGTTTGATAATCTGTCCTGATTACTAAAACCGGAAAAAGATGGGAAAAAACAATACCTTTGGAGTTCGGATGGAGCTTAATTTAGGGTATACGGTACGAGTTGGGTTGGAGGTATTTTTGATATCCAAATTCATAAGAAAATGATTATATTGGTATCTTAATTAACTTATTGTTGAAATTTAGTCTTATCAGTATTCTCACATTACCCGTTAAGTTTAGCATGCAACAGAAGAATAATAAGAATTATCAAATAAAATGGTAATTTGAATAATATGTCCGAAATAAATAACATATGATCGAGTAAAAAATGCTACTTTATATATAAGATATGTTAAAAAAAAATTTAAAATATAAATTACTAATTAGACAAAAAAGTTTATGAGATTGTATTAATTATTTTTTTGTTATTTAAAATAATATACAATCAAGAAAATATCATATATGACTTTATATTATTAAACATCCCCTATAGGTAAGGCCGTAAGGGGTGCGAAAAAACTCTAACCTATCCTTACCTGAAAAGCTAACGGAATTTTTTTTTTTTTTTTCTTATTCTTACTCTTATTGGATGAGTTAACTCAAATTAATATCTACACTGCTAGTCTGCTACACAAATTCGCCTAATAACGAATACTGTACAGCTTTATTGGATATACGGATTTCATTGAAGTTTCCAGTTCAGCTCCTCTCTAATTTGCATTCATTTACTCAGAGTGATCCAATCAACTTTAAACCGTTTTAAATGGAACAGTCCGAATCAAAATCCAACTCTATAGTCTATATATATTAATAAAATCGATGGAAATTAGAAACGAGGACAGTAGTATAATCACGATTGATTACAACCGTTCATTCTGACATAAACAAGTCCGATATGGGTAGCACTCCCAATCAAATCAGTACAAATCAAGAAAAAGGCCAGTAACCTTGTCCCCTCAAGAGAATGAAAGGCCAGTAAAACCCTTCCCTTCCACTGATATCTAAAACTGCGCACCACCTATCATTAATTTCTCAGTATACCTGCTCACTAGCCCACGGTATTGGTTGCATATTCTATATTCAAATCTCAAGATACTAATGTTAACCTTCCTATAAAAACCCTTGAACTTAAGAAGAGGAACATACAAGAGTTCAGGAGTAAGAAGATAATTAAAGGAATTTGCCAAGTTAAATTAACCACATAAATTATGAGTACTTTCACTGAAGAGCAAGCCCAGCTAGTGTTGAGCTCATGGAATGCGATGAAGACCGATGCTGCTGCAATCTCGCTCAAGTTCTTCGTTAGGCACGTCTTCTTTACACTCTTTTTGTTTTTATATATTTATAGGATGTATATCGAATCATGTTTTTTGGTGCATACTAGTATCATTTGAATGCATATAGGCACTACTATGATTTCTATAATTAGATGGAGATGAACTCATAACCCAGCCCGGCACTTAATTGGATATATAGAAAACAAAAACCTGAGAGGGCATTCGAGATAAAAATCAAAGTTACGCAACAGGAAACATACTTGCAGGGAACAAATGTAAAGAAACAACCAACAAGCACAGTCAACAATCATGTATAAGGAAATCGACATGCTAGTAACAAGATTGAATATTCATATTGAATAGAATCTCTACCTTTTGCAATCATTGTGACGGCTGGGTCTTCCTGATCATATTCAAATTAATCCAGATCGGCACCTAATTTTTTTAGGAACCAGAGATTGATTTGATCTGAACCATTAAATTTGAATTGAATGGCTCCCTGCCATCATAGCGCATCATAAGCTCATGTCAGCGATTTGAACTCCTGAATAATAAATCAGGGAGAATCAAATGTTAAATAAATTACAGGAACACTAAATAATGAAGAAATATTTCACAAACATCAAAGACTGAGAAGAGAGATCCAACTAAGTACCATTTCACAAACAGGATGCAACAGAAAGACATACCCGCTCGGTCTTAAATAATTCTGTAGAAAACTTCTTTAAAAAGATCTGGTTATTGCAGGATTTTTGAAATTGCACCATCAGCAAAGCAAATGTTCTCCTTCTTGCGCGACTCAGATGTGCCCCTAGAGAAAAACCCAAAACTGAAGGCCCATGCTTATACTGTTTTCAACACGGTATAGTTATTTTCTATTTTTAATGCAAATAAGCAAAAAATTAATTATAAATAAGTTTGTTTAATTTGTAACAGAAATTGACTGATGTAGCCTATAACTTGTAAAATTCCAGTAATTTTCGACAAAATTCTTGTTTTGCTTGGAATAGTTGGATTTTGTTTAAACAACTTTTCTATGTAATAATTTTTTGGGAATAATTCAAATTACAGACATGCGAAACAGCAGTGCAGTTGCACGAGGTTGGAGCAGTTAAATTAAGAGAGACAACCATAAAAAGGTTAGCTCCAAAACATGCCATGGCTGGTGTAAAGGATGCACACTTTGAGGTAATTTCATGTCCCGATTAATCTTAATTAGTGCGCGCGATAAAATTCAATGTGCAGAATAAATTTACATTGTTGCCTTCTGTGATCTCTTGACAATCAATTATACCGGTCTTATTATTTGAAACTATTTGCGTTTTTTTCTTTAAAGTTAAAAATGGATGTCTCTTTCACGGTTTCACCTTCTGATGTAGCTGAAAACAAGTTTTGTCAACTTTATCAGGCAGTGGTCAAACAGCTGCTTTAAAGCGATTAAACCCTTTAACTTTAATGCATATACACCTTTTTTTTATAGTAGTACTACAGCCAGCAAAAATATATAAATTAAAACTACAGTTCAGTCATTCCAGTTACATCCATATCATGGGTTCTTTTGTAATGAATAACTACAGAAGGGCAGTCATACTGCTTTATATATATTCACCAGAATTAAAGTTTAAACATATATAAATCATTTCGGATAACTAAATTTTTCTTTTCCAAAATTGACAGTCATTATTCTATTTCCAAAATTAATTTAATGGGGATTTGCAGGTTGTGAAATTTGCACTACTGGATACCATAAAGGAGGCTGTACCAGACATCTGGAGTGAAGAAATGAAGAATGCATGGTCAGAAGCTTTTGACCAAGTGGCTGCAGCTATAAAAGAAGAGATGAAACTCCTTCCTTCTTCTTAATTAAAAGAAGAAAACATACCTTGTTGTTTAATTTGTACCAAAAATAAAGTACTTACAACGTACATTTTGTATTTATATGAACTTCGTATCCTATTCTTCAATATAGGATCCTTTGTACTAGCTGGACAGCTTTTTGATATCTGTGTTGGGTGCTTTTTGTATTTTCCTTGTACGATTTATCATTTCTAAAAATAAATTTATGATTAATTTGGTCATTTAGTTTCTCAAGTAGTAGATACTGTTGATATTTATGATGAAGTTGGATTAATTGAAAGCTTTGAAATGATGATTAATATCTTCTATTTTCTTTTTTTATACTAAGGAAATATACATGCTCTTATATAGAGCCTCTCTTTAACGGTAAAAAACCCAAGCTAATGGACCACTGTACCATTTGGTACCTAACGGTCACATACCAAAAAAAATAAAGTTATGTTTTCTTTTTTTTTTTCCCTAAATCACATTATTACTATTTTATTTTTCTCAACAGATACACGTCTAGAATTTTGAACAACGACGATTACTTGACCAGTTGACCTCCTATTTACTTTCAAATTCTGTACACGTGAACTCGAATGTGATTCCGTAAAGTTAGTTTTTACCAGCTACCAGCTAATTATTAGAGTTTCGGCCATGCTTTTTTTTTAAAATGCTTTCTTTCAATTATTCTTGGTGGCTTCATTATTGTTTACAGGCACTTGGCCTCAGGCCCTTCACTTCTTTGCTTTTTATTATTGGAGGAAAGGAATATACTCACAAATATTTATTATTTGTTAGGATAGTAATAATTAACATTAAAATTCATTAGACTAAAAAAAATTTGACTGCAGATATACTTTTTAAATTTAAATGAACAACGTACCATTCGATGAATTTTGAAAAAATAAATATTTATTTACTAAATACATGACTCAAATTATAAAATAGCTAAACAATTAAATTATAACAAAATTATACACAACCTACCACATTAGAGACATAATTAATGTCTATCATAAACATAAATTTCCATTGATAAGTATGGGGGCGTTTGGATCATCTAAGAATAAAATTAAGATTAGCTATTCGGAGTAAAAAATTCCTAAACGATCAAAAATAAGTTTTTTGAGATCTAAAGTGTTGTTTTTAAGTTGTCCAACATCCGGATTAAATTTTTATTCCTAGGGTGTTTGGATCATCTTTTTAATTCGGATTAAAAAGTGATCCCAACAACTTCTTAATCCACATTAAGAAGATGATTCAAACACCCTAGGAATAAAAATTTAATCCGATGTTGGATCACTTAAATATAGCACTCTAGATCCTAAAAAACTTATTCTTAATCGTTTAAGATTAATTTTTTTTACTCCGAATAACTAATCCTATTTTTATTCTTACACGATCCAAACGCCCCCTATGATATTAGCTGTCGAACAAGTTTACTGTCAAAGTTTATTATATTTCACTAATTCAGAAATATACAGCTAAAATAAAAATCCCTAATTATATTGTTTTTTTCCCCGTAGCGGGAATATTCATGCACATTCCATACCTTATATGTGAGATCTGTTCTATGCAGCTAGTTAATATATAATTTATATCTTGGTCATTATTTAATCTCTATGTAGTTTTTTTATTCGCTGCTAGATGCCGATCGACGAGGCAAATCGCCGGCCAAGGAAAACATCGTTTAATTTGTTGGCCACATGGCTACAAGCCTACAACCACAACGACAAGCAAAGTTGCGTTTTTGGTGCAGCCTTCATGAAGTTTGCACATGGTATGGTCGTCGCGTATTAATTGCATGTGTCATCATCGTGTACAAGATTGTCCTGCCATTCTTGCATTTATGCAACTCATGCGATCGAAGTCTCCATCTTGAATTTGCTATCTGACCAGACGAATCAACCAAAAGGCAATTCAAAGCTGCAAGAGGAGGAATCAAATATCAGATATCTCTGTCTAAAATTATTAAATTTTAATAATTTCATAATTGATAATTCTTCTATATGTTATCAATATTATCTTTTTTACATAAACATAAAAAAATTATAATATTGAAATGTCATCATTTTGTATGTATGGATAGAAAAAGCGAAAGACATCACATAAGGGCGGAACCAGAAAAATATTTGGAGGGGACTAATGTGAAATTTAAGAAGGGGCCAAATTGTATATTTATGCCTATTATTTTAAAATTTCACAGTAAGATGTGCCAAATAAAATTTTAAGATGTCAAAGATTAAGATACCATGGTAATCTTTTGGTCAATCAATCTAACATTTTCTCTTATTTTATTTCGTTATAATTATATATAATTATAAATATGTCGATTTTAAAGACTGAGATTTTATTTAGAAGTGCAAAATATATAAGAAACATATAAATTTAATAAAATCATTTAACATTTTGGGTTATAATTTTTTTTTACAATAGTGCTATTACAATTAAAAAGTAGAATGAAAATATATCTATATTATTGATATATTTAACGCTTTTATAATATTAAAACTACACATTTAACATTGAAGTCCATTACAAAATATTCTGGGTCGTGTTGGCCGCTCTAGTACAAATACAATGATGATAATATTTTAATTTTCTGCAGGGGCAGCCACGCAAAAAAATTTCCAAAAGAGAGAATATCCCGAGAACCTTGCACTCTTGCAACTCCCAATTCCAAGTTCCAAGTTCCAACCCAAGGTTTTTGTGAAAAAAGTGAAAAACAAACGACTAAGCTAGAAACGAAGGAAAAGCCACCCATGGCGATCACGAACTTCATCCTGACAGTGGCTGGCGTCACAGCGGCAGTAATACTTCTCAGAGGAGACGTGAAGCAATCCGCCACCATATTCCGGCGTAACCTCCGCCACATCCGCCACTGGCTTGAAGAGGAATCCACCTCCGCCGCCAAGTAATTTATTTTTCTTTCTTTGTCTTATACCGATTCCATATCTCTTATGGAGATGGGAGATGATTAAACCCTGACCTGATAGTCTTCATTGGGAATGTAATTTACCGTGATACAACTGTGGAAATGATTTATTAGACTGTACAGACTAAATTACACCTTATTAGTAAATTCAATTGGGATTTAGTCTGTAAAGGTATAGTTGGGTCTGATATAGGTATGTAATGCTGCTAGCCTGCTACCGAGTTGATTCAGCTAAGATAGTTAAAACCATATATTTGTTATTTCTTCAGCCTTTTGCGTATTGATTAGATGCAAATCAGGCACCAACATCACTAGCTTCTACATGTTCAATGTAAACTATTCATCAAATTCTTAATTTCTTATTGTGATTGTTTGGGTTCTGATTATAATGCTATGCAAAGCATAAGACTTTTGGGTCAATTGATCCACATTTGACTCTTTGAGGCTGGATGGATGATTCAAATAGTTCAATATGATGAAAACATCAATTTCTTTTTTTGGGAAATCAATTGTTTTTGTTAATTTTCTTTACTGTTTGATATGAATAGTAATAGTTTAGTCAGTTCAGTCTTAAAAATTTGGGAATAACATTTTACTGATTCTTGATTTGATGATGCTTAAATCATATCTGAGTGATTCATATGTTATTTAGATCAGAATCAGCATTATTTGCCAAATGGATACTTCAGTATGTAATCCTACAAATTTGGACATTGTTTAGTCATGACTTGTGCTGTTTATTGCCAGTATTTTTCTCCACTCCAGTAAATTAGTAGAGAAATATAGAAGTTTTATAAATACTGAACTCCTAGAAGATATCGAGATATCTTCTATATTTCATTTGATGCTCAGATTGAGTCTTAAATAGACTTGATCGTATTGTGCCTAGGCTTGCTGCAGTGCATATCATGGTAGCCTTGCTTTTTTAAAATTTTGTGTTCTTAACTATATTATGTAGCAACTTTTTCAGTTTGTCTCCTGAAGTAGTTCCAACATTGTTAGGCTACTTGGATGAAGCTCATGATTAGTATCCATTTAAATTATTTATTGTGATTATGTTTGTTTATCTATTTTTTTGATGATTTATATGTCTGCCTGTTCATTTCTTCTTCTTGTTTGCAGATCAGTGGAGAAATCAACACCCAAGGAATTAAATTCCCAGACTGCCAAGAAAGAAATTCCAAAGGATGAGAAGAGTCATTAGACTGCTACTTTTAAATGCTCAAGTTATTATGAAAGCTCTGTAAACGCATAGTCAATTTTTTATTGTTGTTTGATAATCATGGGGTGTTGGCTGGATATTTTATTTTTCTTCTTACTTAGTCATCTAGCGAGTTAATTGAGCAAAATTGCCCACTATTTGAATAGACTTCATCAGAGGTAGCTGCGACTGGTACTGGATAAAATCAACTTTAATGCTCCATTGGTTCAGTATGTAACACTTCGAGTGAACTGACCAGCTTTTTCACAATCAACTCGTACATCTTCAGAAGGTTCTTTTGTTTTATATTTATGTAAAGTAGTAAATGCTGAAGTAGATGGATGTTACAAGTGGCCAATTTTGCCAAAATATAAACCTTGTGTATATTTCCAATTTGTTGGCTATTTATAAATATACATTCCAAATTAGTTTACTCTCTCCTGAATATTTTTCATTAATAATTTAGTCTCTCATGTTTCATGTCAAGAGAAGAATATTGAGCAACCGCTATTTCTTCTGAGGTTGCTCCATTTGTTACTTGGCAGCCAATGCCAAGATGTCTTAAAAAAGGTTGCTCCATTTGAGAAGCCTAAGGCTTTGATCAAAATGATTTTGATGTAGAATTTCATTTCATTGGAATTGATTTCTCGAGATTTCGTTGGGCCTAATTGCAAAGAAATTCTGACCAAATGATGTCAAATTCATTTATTTTGATCAAAAATTTTCTAATGAAATGAAACAAAATGAAACCCCATGTTAAAAAAAAATGCCATTCTGGCCGGAGTGTTAATATATGTTTATAAAGTTGTGTGATCTTATCAAGAGCATTGACAAATTTCCTTTTTTCCAACCAAACCTCACAACTATCTTAATTCTGTATTATAGTATTTCAAGATTGGCTTGTAGAAAAATGAAATTGATATCATTGTGTCCCAGATGTGTACTGCATAAATCCTGCAGCAAATTCCTAAATATTATTGTTTAGGAGCTTATTTTGATATTTTTTTTAAAAAAAGGAAAAACGTTTCAACGAAAAAGCAATGTAAAAGTTCAATGACGTAATTGCTACCAGGTCATCGTCGAAGTCGTGCAACTGAGCAGCAGCACAAAACATCATACAACTTAGCAGCAGCACAAAACAAAGATGCAGAAGCTCAACACAATTTTAGGGTTAAAATTGAAACGCAATTAACCATATGTTGCCCTATTAAACAGACAAATAGCGAATGATGTTGAATGCGGCGAGCAGTGCATGACTGAGAGAGCAATTAGATATAGATCAAAGAGGGGTACTTTTGTCATTTTTGAATTATAGAGTTTTTTATTCTGATTTTTTACTTATAGAGTTGTTTCGTAAGAAAAATATATATATATGTACATATATGCCTGAAGCATTTTTCCTTCATAACTTACAAATGTCTCACTCATTTATTTTGCGTGAGCTCTCCTTGCAACTGATACAAAGACATTTTATGTAGTAGATCATAAATACTAATAGTTCGTTATCATAAGTTTATGCTGCACTCCAAATTTCTAAGCATTTGAGATATTTGAGGAAACTAAATTTACCGTTGAGAAGAGGTGTTGGCCTTGAGGACGTCGGAGGAATACGCGAGACCATTGAGGTACTTAGAGAACAACTCAATAGTAAGGAGAGAGAGAGGGAGACCGAAGAAAAGAAGAGAAGGTGTTGGAGAGAGTGCTCGGCGGAGGGAAATTGCGAGAGAGTGCGACTAGATGCGGCAAGAGGGGGAGAACGGTTGAGAAGAAGAGTGAGGTGCTCGGCAGGCTTGGAGAGCAAGAGGCTAAGGTTTGGCGGAAAACTAAGACAAAACGTAGCGAAATGAGAGAATGACGATGAAAAAGAAAAACAAAAAAGGGGATTAGCTAAAAATTAATGAGAAAAGACAGATTGGATGGAAAGATGGGAGGGAAAGCCTTTTTTTTAGCATATATTGAACAATAAAATAAAATAAAATTCTAATTAAAATAAAATTCTAATTCAACAATAAAATAAAATAAAATTCTAATTAAACAGGAAAATAAAGATAAAGTCCTGTTTGGAATTTGGATGTGTTTGGAATTTGGATGCATCAAAATATAATTAATTTTGGAATAGTGTCTTAGAATAGCTATTCTACACATCCAAACAAGATTATAATAATGGAGGAATAGCTATACCAAATGAATTTTGTATTGGTACAGTTATTAATAATATTTGTATAGCTATTCTCAGTATTTCTATACTCAATGCTATTTTTTAAACATCCAAACATATACTCGTATAAAAGACGCTTTGGAAAGGAAGTTTTTACAAATAAAAAAATAAATAAACATATTCCATTGCCGGGATTTGAACCCGGGTCGCCTGGGTGAAAGCCAGGTATCCTAACCGGACTAGACGACAATGGATTTGTGTTATTGTTCTCTAAAATAATAAACTTAACTTTATCTTTGGGGTCTTGTGATTTGAAATGCATCGCAACTTCCTTCTGACAAAAACGATACTAATCCAAATAATTGTATATTGTAGCCCAAATTTATGACAGCTATCAAAATGAGAATCATGCACCTTGCTAGTTCATACTTCGCCTTTTATTATTGCCCAAAACACTTTGGTTCTCTTTTTCAATATAAAAATTCACCTTGCTAATTATATTTATTGAATAGAGATAATTAGATAAAGCACATGTAAATTATGTAACGAGGGAGCTGTAATAATAAATATTTTCAAGGATCCTAATACTTATGGGGGCGTTTGTTTGTGTAGTAAGGGGTTGCATAAGTTAAGGATGCCTAAGTGTTTATGTAGTGTTATGTAATAGATGTTTGGTTGTGTAGTAAGGATGAGTAATTTAATGCATGCATATATCGTGTCAAAAGACTAAAATACCCTTACATTTGAATTAATATTATGTATTAATAAGACATTGTGACCTAATTATTGTTAATTATTAATTATTAATGATAATAATAATCATTTTTATTATTATGATATATTAATAATCACTTTTAATTAAATATTATAAACATTATTAATTATTTAATAATAAAAAATTATTATTGATTAATTATTTTTAATTAATTCTTATTATTTAATTGTTATTGTTAATAATTAATATTACTTTTTCAATATTATTAATTATTATTATTTAATTATTAATTATAATAATTAATATTTATTATTAATTATGATTTTTTAATAATTATTATTACTTATTAAATATTATTAATTATTATAAAAAATAATTATATATGATAATAATACATCATTTTTGTTATTATGAAATATTAATAATTACTTTTAATTAAATATTATAAATATTATTAATTATTTAATGATAAAAATGTATTATTGATTAATTATTTTAATTATTATTATTAATTATGTTTTTTTAATAATTATTGTTACTTATTAAATATTATTAAATTTATGATTAATTATTTCTAAGGGGTATTGTTGGAAAAAAAATTAAAGAGGATGGTGCATAACTTATGCAACCTATTTAGGTTGCATAAGTTACACACCCTTAAGACGTCTTATGTAACGGGTGTTTGATGACTTAAGGATGCATAACTTAAGTTATGCACCCTTTAAGTCACAAACAAACGCCCCCTATATATTTAAATTTCAGCTGGCTTAAATTAAATTAGTAATTAGAAAAATGCATATAGGTCAAATATCTAAGAAGATGTGAAGTAAAAAAAAAAAAAAAAAAATCAAGATGAAAAGACAAAGTGGAAAATTAAATATGAACAATGTTTGGTTCTTTTCATACATGGTCCCCCATCAAGCAATAGGTAACAAATTTGCTGCTCCTCCGTTCAATAAATTTGTTATCGTCCCTTAAAAAAAAAAAGGTTTTTTGGTACAAGAGAAGTTTCTTCATGCATGGCCTTAGTTGCTTTCTTGAGAATCGTTTGTTGCGTTCCTTTTTCTTTTCTTTTTTTTTTAGTATAACGTATTAACGTACGTGCTCATTATTATGGTTTTCAGGTTTTCTATAGGTATTCATCGTTGCCGCAAGCTTTTTTTTGAGATAAAACAGCCCGTAGGCTTGCCGCAAGCTTGTATTAAGAACAAGTTTGCTTCAAAGTATGGATTTCATTTCAATGTATTTGGACTTGTTGTTGTCTCAGGGGAAAGGCACCCGGTACCTACTGATACAATGGTGCCAGTTATTAAGGTTTTTGTGCACACACCCCAATTGTGAGATGTTAGAGAAAGAAAAAAATAATAATAAAAAAAAGGGTGAAATATGTAGGCTGTAGATGTGTGGCTAATTGTAGTGGATGATATAATTGCGTTTCCTGGATTTGGACAATGGTGACGAACAGTAGCCAAATCAGATGGGCTTTTTAGAGAGTAGTTTATTTATTTTCAATAATCAATATGCTTTCTTGTAAGTATACATGGTCTTGTGGTTTTAGTAATGAAACGGGCTGCTTGCCTTTTTTTTCATAAAAAACCAAAAAGAAGCTTACCACATTTGCTACCATCATTACTTCTACATGCCAGTTAGATGTTTGGAACAATTCGGTTCATCTTTAATTTTTTTTTAATGTTTTTTTTTTTTCATTTTTTGACTCGCTTGTATTAACAACTAATTTGAATTCCGATTTATGTGAATCGAATTCCAATTCATATAAATTGAACACTGAAGAATTGATTATTTTGTGTGAGCACAGTATGTTCGAGTCTCAATTGATTATTAAATTTAGTTGTTGGCCATTTCCTATTAATTTGTTGGTTCGGCACGTGTTTGTAAAATCAATCATTATACCAAATGCTTATTTATAATAGATTAATAGCTAATAACTCTAATCATGAAAAGAATTGACAGAGCGGACAATAGATAAGAGATCAATTTTTTTATTTGGGTAAAAGATAGAGAATATTTATTTACTGAAAAATGAAAATATAGACCGACAGGTCAATGCTAAACGGCCTTTTAAATTTTAATCCCAATTCCGTGCTAATCCTACACTACGGATTGTTTGTTTTGTTATTTTTGGCTAAGTATTTCTTGTAGGTTCGTAAGAATACTTGTTCTATCGATCCTAGTATATATTTTGTTCTGACGCAACAAAACATGTTTGATATTTCAATTTCAATTTGTTATAAAGACGTAGGCCTACAGAGTACAGTCTTTATAAAATAAAGATAAAAAATATTTATTAAATTATTATTAATGACAGAATTAGAAAACACTATAGAGTGGTCGAAGAATTTGAAAATAGACTTCACAATACAATACTTTTGAAAGTTAAATATATTTCTTTACTTTTTGGGAAACCACGACAATTTTTTTTTTTTTTTTTTTTTTGCAATTTGATTATCAGGATAACATCACCCACATGTCCCCCCCCCCCCCCCCCCCCCCAGCCAACAAATTTTGCGCCGACGTTTCATTTTTTGCTATCTCAAAAAAAAAAAAAGTTTCAATTTTGCCTTTATTAGCATCCGTCTTAAAATAACGTACAGTAAGGATCCTTTTTTTCCTTTTTTCTTTTTTTTCGGTGCTCTTAAGCGTGAAAAACTATAAAGATGATATTGCATTGGTGGCAAATGCTTTTTCAAGCACGATATTAGTTTAGATCTATGCAGAGTAATTTAAACTAGCATGTCTCCTTGTTTACTTAGCTTAGGTAGCAAGTGTCCGACAGTTCGAGCACCCAAACAATTAATATTTTTTTATTTTCATCACAATCCGGACGTTCGATTTAAAACAAAATCACTAAAGGGTTCCTCAAATTTGTGTTGCTTATGGAAGATGTCTTTGGATAACATCATATAAATTTTCAAATATACAATAATGATTTTTGAGCTCTTTTCTGAAAAGCATCTGATAAATTGATGGGTTAATTAATGTACCAGAACCCACATTGTCACACTTTATCTCTTTGTCTGTTTCAATATCTCCAATGGAGCATTAAAGTTAGCATTAAGCTTTTATGAAACATTTGACGACTCATCATATGGTAGTACAGAAATAAGTCCAGAGTTAAAAAGAAAACAACCACATACTAATTTCACATTTCACCTGCTTCATTGATTGGTTCATTAATTGAGGGGTCTCAAAATTATGTAATGGTGTTTGTAAACCAAGTCCATGTGGAAAAACAAAAGAGAATCAGTTGAGCAGAGTGAGAACAAACGAGAAACAGTGATCAGTTTAATCCTTTCAATACTCTGGCCCCATTTTTCTTTATTAACACACACATCCACACACTCGCACACACTCTGACAAAGACACGGGGAGGGAGAGAAAGAGAGAGAAAGGGGATGTGTACAGAGCAAAGGTTGATGGGAAAAGATGCGACACTGTCGTTTGGAGAGAAAGTTTGGCAACTCCTCCCATGCGCGATGTATTAGTTTCTTGTCTTCCTCCTTTGAAGCTCTCTTTTCTGTTTCGTTGAAAGGAATCTTCTTTGAAAGCTTGAGACCTCCTGGTGGTTAATGGTAAGTGCCGTTTACTGTGGTGGGTTTTTGAGTTGGTGAACTCACACCCTTTTGGGTTTGTTTATTTCTTCTTGATTTGTGATTATTCTTAAAGTACGCATTTTTAATATAACCTAATCTCAGGTTGGTAGATTGTGGTTCAGTGAAAAAGCTGGAGCCTGGAGGCTTTATTTATTCATTTATTTATAATTTCTCTCTTTTTAGGTTTGGTAATAATCTCAGCCAGGATCAAATAGCCACCAGCTCAATAATTCGTGCTTTGTAAGAACCCACAAAATGTCTGATTTTAAGGTAAGAAAGCTTGAATCGGGTCATACCAGGATTCGAAATGTACCGATTGCGGTGACCCCGGAAGGATTCTGGTGCTGTCCCTCTCCAGCTGTGCTCCAAAAATCCCTTAAACAGTCTAATCACCACATAAACAAGCACAAGAAACCAACTTCCCCGAAACCCCCTTCTCTCCCTCCTGAAATTCCACCAATTGAAACCCAAACTGAACCTGTGGCCCAAAATCCAGATCCAGTAACAGCACCGGATCCGACCCCGGAAACACAACAGAGAAAAATTTCAGTTGGGTTTGGCCGACCTGAAACAAGCGACTTGAAGGTGGTTTTGCATGGTAAAGAAGGAATTGCTGTAAGTATAAGTGCACACAAAGAGGTTATTTATGAGAATAGCAGCTTCTTTCGGGAGAAAATGGGGCTTGATTCTAGAGTGACCTGTATAGAACTCTCTGATTGTGATGACGTGGAGATCTGCGTGGAGACGATTGGTTTAATGTATTGTAAGGAGGTGAAAAGTCGGCTAGTAAAACAGAGCGTGCCACGAGTTCTTCGAATTTTGAAGGTTTGTATCAATATATTATTAAGAAGTGTAAAAGACTAGTTTTAGAGAGAGCGCCAAAACTTTTTGGTTAATTCATTATGCATACACCATTTTCACTAGTTGTATTTAAATTGTTACCATGGTAGTACGGCACCAGGTACAGATTGTACCTTACCTAACCTTATTGTCATCAGTGTGTATTAGTAAATACCTTACAGGTATTTGTTAATTTTCTCATCGGGGTGCAGCTTAAGGTTGGAGTTGCTGGAACCTGCTGCTACCAACCAGGACAACTTTTATAATTTGGTAGAGGTTGGTATGATAAGTAATTCCAGCACTGCAGAAGGAACATTATCTTAATTGTTTTTTTTCATTTTTATTTATTTTTTAAATTTACTTTTTTTTTTGTTTGTGTTTATTTAGGTAGCTGAATCATTGGGTTTCAAAGCATGCATAATATCATGCCTAGATTATCTAGAAGCTGTACCATGGGTTGGTGAAGAAGAGGAAGAAAGTGTTCTTTCTTCCATAAAGACCCTCCAAATTACTGCTAATAGCCGGACCACAACCACTGACAACAGTAACAATAATAACTATGATAATAATGTTTACCGAGCAAGTCCTTTACTAAGAAGAGTGGTGTCATCTGACACGACGACCCCACCAACTGAAACCCTAAGCCACATTATGGATATGGTTTTAAAAAGCACTGATGAACGGGCACGCCGTGAGATGAAAACCCTAGTTCTGAAGCTTCTCAAGGAGAATAACCTCTGGGTTAATGGATCAGTGGACATCTGCACCGAGACACTTTATGCCTCATGCCGGGTCTGTCTAGAAGCACTTCTGGTTTCATTCAAACAAGCTACAGAGCCAGATTTTGCAGATAATTCCTTAGAAAAAAAAGATGCTGTGTATAAGAAGATAAATCTAGAAGCTGATAACATCCTCTGGTTAGTTGAAATTTTATGTGACCGCAATGCTGCAGATGATTTTGTGATGTTTTGGGCAGAACAGGATGAGCTAGCTCAGCTACATGCAGTGCTACCAGTCACATGTCGCCATGTGGCGAGCCGCGTTACAGCCAGATTATTTGTTGGGATAGGAAAAGGAGAGATCCTTCCTTCCATGCAGACGAAAAATGCTTTATTGAATGTTTGGTTGAAGCCGTTAATGGATGATTACAACTGGTTGCAACATGGGTGTAGAAATTTTGATAGAAAAGTGGTGGAAGAAGGGATAGGAAGGACTATTTTGACACTTCCATTGGAAGAGCAACGGAACATTTTGTTGGCATGGCTGGGTAGCTTTTTACGGGCAGGGGATAGCTGCCCCAACTTGCAAAGGGCTTTTGAGGTCTGGTGGCGAAGAACATTTGTAAGGCCTTATGTGGCAGATAGAAATTAATTTACTCAATTTCCATGGGTGTTAATGCAATATTGTCATATGGATGGCTCTCTTATGGTATTTTCTACAGATTACCTCTGAAGCTCTTGCTATGTTTGATTACGTTGTTCTTGTGACTGGTATCTTTTTTCAACTGGTAACTAAAAAAAATTATTGCATGGCAAACTCACAAAATTCACACCAACTTGAGAATCCATTAGGCCCCAGAAGTGCAATGGAGGAAAATCTGGATTCATGGGGCAGTCCTCAAGGGATGATAGTTTTGTCTATTCGTTTCAGTCATTCAGTCTGAATGTAATATTGAATCATATGAATAATTATACTGATAATTATCTGGGTACGAATATGATATTTTTAATCATAGATCACAGGAATAGACTAAATGATGGCTCCAGGTTCGTACCGTAAATCAAGGATAGTGCTAGGATAGTGATAGTTGAAATAGTATATTGGAAGAATGATAGTAACGATAGTAATTGGAGTAGTGATGGAAGAATGCTATCGAGAGTAATGTGGAGTGTGTTTGACAATGAAAAAATGATAGTAACGCTTGTCTAGTAATGTCATGGATAGTAATGTGGAGTGTGTTTGATAGTAATTCTCTCTTTTTCCTCTCTGTTATATATCACAGCTTTTTGTAGCATTATTTTCAGATAATAATTGCACAATAAATTTTGCAGGGAATAACGCTGTAGGCTAATTAAGTAATTGATTGTGGACGGCAGAGCCACCTTGTTGATTGCCGAAACAAGCAAAGAACTCGTTTTTCAACGGATTCTAGAATTGTATTTGATTTTAGCAGATGTGAAGTGAGCTTGTACAGTTGACAGTTGTACCTTATTTTCCATTTTGTTGGATTTTTATGTTTCCTCTTTAATTATTTGCCTACTACAAAAAGAATGCAAATGATCATGTAAAAGTTATTTGAGAAAAAATAAAATAAGAATATTGAAATCACCATTTGTGAAGAAAATGTTAAAAAAAATCAAATCAATTTGACAATATAAAAAAATTAAAATGAATTTTACAAAATAAGAGAAGGAATTTTTTTTTTTTTAGTAGCTTGACAAGTTGATGGTAAATGGTGTAAATCAAATGAATTTTACAAAATAAAATTTATTTTTAGACGTTACTTTTGTTAGCTTTGACGAGCGAAACTTCCCGTTACCAACATAACAAAGCAAAAAGGGGCAAACCAAAATGAGCCCTTTTTCGAACAGAAAATTAGATATATCTATTTAGAGCAAGCTTGTCTATATTTATATTTAAGCTGCGAAGTTTGTCTATGGATGTTATTAAAATTGAACTGCGTGAATCAACCAATGTATCGATTTTGGTGTTACGTATTCTATACAGCGTTCATAAATTAAGGCAAGCTTGTCTATATTTTTAATGGAAAATGTGTAAATCCTGTGCTCAAATTTAAATGTAAATTTATATAAATTTTTTTAATATATGTAGAATTCACACTTAAAAATGAAGATACAGAGAGGTGGCGCATTATACAATTGGTAGTAAATCCAAAGTAAACTGTTTAAAGTAACAAAGCGGCAGTATGTAATCCATCATAATTAAACTATGCTGTTGTGTATCTTCTTAAGCATCAGTCTAATTATGTCATATTTTTTAAGAAAGAAAGAAAAATATTCTAGTAGCTGCATTTGATTTAGAATAGGCCTAGCCAGATGAGGCTCATCCTAACACTTAGCCTGACCTTGACAATCAACAGATATTTGCACCAGCTAATTTAGTTTTCATTTTTTTTTTTTTTCTAGAAAACAACTGATATTTGTAATTGCATAATTAGATATGAGCATGCATCTCGATTACATTTTACTAAAAAAAATTTAAGAATAATTGTATATTTAAACATTTTAATAATGATCATCCCGTTTATTTTGTTTGGTTGCCTATCTTTCAAGGTATTTTGGTTTGATAAAATTAACCTGCATTGTAGGAATTCCAAAATTACAAGGACATATCTGCAGAAACATGTTGGAAAGTGGAAACGATGTGCCATTTTCGCAATAAATGACCATGTAAGCGTTTTCGCGCGCAGCACCAGCGCATGTTTAGATCTTCTACCATGTGCGATCATGTTACGGGTCAACATTCTGGTTGCAGTTTTTACTATGCCCTGTCTCACAAAATTTTTTACTTCATTCAATTTTTTCGAATTTAATTGGTTTTTAAGAATGTTTAGTATTTTTTAATTAGTTTTAATAGATGTTTCGCACGCCATAAGGCAACTAAACTTTAAAAAACTACATGCTAATTTATGAATGGTATCTTATCTCTCAAGGAATACTCAAGTAATTGACTCAGATAATATATGATATAAATAAAATAAAAGCTAACAAGCGCCGGATATTTAAAAGTATCACCAAATAAAGTTGCTAAGAAAAATTTTCTTTCAGAATGAAATCACTACGTTTTTAAGAGAAGAAAAAATTAAAAAGAAATACAATAAAATACTCGCTTAATTTATTAGTTAAAGAAAAAAATTAAGGAAAGTTGTATTGTGGACTAAAATTTGTAACCGTGCTTAAATTTAAACCGTTCATTTAAAATTGTGATTAGGAATGAATGATCATGATTCAAATCGGATTAAAAATTTTTATCCACTATAACACTATCCCTATTAGAATTTAATTGTATAGCCGAAACAAAATTATTTTAAAATAAATAATTTAATAAAATTTTATTTTCCATGCAAAATTTAATTTAATCTAGAAAACTGACGAGTCTGCTATATAATTTGGAATTTTGTAGTCAAACCATCCGGTCCAGATGGCCAGGTTTCTGTAACCACGTTGCTAGACACTTTCTGACTACAAAGTATCAACTTACCCGCTACACAAATCCAATGAAGTAATCAACGACAGAAAGTTGATTTCTCAAAACGACATCTGAAGCTCTGACAATCTCGTAAAGAGAGAGAAGAATTGGCAGAGGAATAGAACAAACAAACAAACTCAGTTGACTTCAGTTCCTCTCCTATCATCCCTCTCTCTCTCTCTCTCCACAATGGCGAGATCAAGCGCGGAGGACATGGAGCTGAGGAAGGCGTGCTCGGCGGCGATCGCCGGCGCTGGTGGCAAAGAGGAGGAAATCGTTCTCTCCATTCGTGTCGCCAAAGGTCGTGGCATTTTCGAGAAACTTGGCCGCCTCGCCGAACCCAGAGTTCTCGCTGTCTCTAGTACATGCCTCTCTCTCTCTCTCTCTCTCTATCTCTCTGTTTTGTTTTATGTAGGCGACCGTTGGGATTTCGCTTCTCTCAGACTTTGTATCAAACACATGCCATTCAACATTTTCTCTTGTGGAGAAATTATCTTGCTTGGATGTTAGAATTGTATTCTTTTGAGCCTTTTTGTTGAAAATATCTTGTCAGCAATCAACTTTATAAGGAAATGGATGTGCGTTTGATATAATCATATAAATTTTCACTCTTGGCAGAAAACACACTATAATTATCATGTTCTGTAAACGTTCTCATTTGGTTCATACTGGTGCATCCCAGTTCTTGCTTATTAGAGGGGTTTCAGGGTATGACCCGGTATTTACCTATTTGGCTTCTTCTTATTTTCTTAACTTAATCAAGGCTAAATTGAGTAATTAGTGGACAATTAAGGCATTAATGCACGAATATGGGTAACTACGAATGAGGATAATTAGAGGAGAGTAAGGTATTGTACAATTGGTGATAATGCTACATGTGTAAAAGTTCATGGGTACATAATTGTTAATAGCAGGAAATGAGATTTTTTTACCTGAAATTTCATGAATGTTTAATTGAGATTTAATTTTTTTTTTTAGCTAAACGTTCAGCGCGAAATGAAAAGACAAAGGCGTTTATTCGAGTGCTAAAATATTCATCTGGTGCTGGACTTGAGGTCATTTTCTACTCTCTAAACTAAGTTATTTATTGGTTATAAGATTTCACATTTAAAAAAAGGAAAAAATTGTTAGTCTGTTTACAATTATGGATAATCTTGTACTTGTTTGTTTGAATTTTCTTTTTCTCTTGACGTGTTGGCACTTCTTCCCTGCACCTTTAGATAAGTGAGCTTGGTAGTACAGTGTGGGTTTATTGATGCCTAAAGAGGGTGAATTGGTTTCCTCGACTGTAGAAATGAGGCTGTAACAAGTTTCATTTGGTCAATTGAGGTTACTTTTAACAAATGACTTTTCCATTTTTCTGGTTTAAGCTTGGGGATAACAATTAGAGGTACAAAGTGGCATGATATAGATCCTTGAATCAAACCGAAAACATATTAATAATGTAATATAGGAAGCATTATAAAGAAAGAGTTTCTCTTTTATTATTGCTGTGCAGCCAGCAAAACTGTACAAGCTGAAACACCTGACGAAGCTGGAAGTTGTCACTAATGATCCCAGTGGATGTACTTTCTTTATGGTACATTTTCTATTATCATCAGTCATACTTATGTCTTTGATGATTATTAGATTATTTCGGTTGGCATTAAAAAATTTCAACGAGCTTATGGTTTTAGTTTGCTCAACATAATTTTATATTCAAAGTGTACTTAATGTAGGGTTTTGATAATCTAAGAAGCCAAAGTGTTGCTCCTCCTCAATGGACAATGCGCAATATCGATGACAGGTAACGTCTTAGAAAATAAATAAGGGTATCAAGTTGCTCCTTACTGATATTATCTTGTGAATGCTAGTACATCAGATGCCTAAGCTTTGATTTGGTCTTCAGCTGGAATAAAGTTTGTGGTGAATTATTAGTATCCAGTGGTAAACTTTGATACTGTACCACTTAACTGTCTAGTAAATTGATAGCTGATCTGTAAATATGTTGTTCTACTGGGCTTGTTGGTTTTACTTTATAATTTATTAATCCAGTTGTTGTTGCAATTATTGATTTTGTTTTCCTTTTGGCAATTATGTTAGGAACCGTCTGCTTTTTTGCATCTTAAACTTGTGCAAGGAGATATTGGCTCGACTTCCAAAAGTTAATGGGATTGACATTGTGGAACTTGCTCTATGGGCAAAGGTTTTTTTCCCTCTATTATTTGCCTCTTGTTTTCTTATACTGATGTATATTGGGTATGATTCTACTCTGTGTCTCCGCTGCAATTTTTGAATCGACAATTATGGACCTTGCTCCCATTTTTGTATTGTTCCTTTTTAGTTCATAGAATTCATGGTGTTATACTGTTATTAACCTTGACAGGAACATAAACCTAAACAAAAATCAGTAGAAGTATCTATTCAACACAACTTTTGTACATCACAATGTTACCATATCTTGTGGTTATTCTTTGTTTCCCTGTCTGATTATTTTATTTAGGATAACACTCCAGCAGTAATAACAACACAAGTGACTACAACCCAAGAAAGCAACCAAGATGGAGCCACAGTAACAGTAGTCACAGAAAGAGAGGTGCAAGTAGTAAGTGTGGAAAAGGATCTCCTCGTTTCTCATGCTGAAGAGGAAGAAGAAGATATGGAATCTATGAAATCCCTTCTTAGCATGTAGGTTTGTTTCAGGCAAAAGGAATATTTTAGATTAGGGTTGTACCTTAGTAACAGACACAAATACTAGTAAGTCAACATTAGATTTTTTATTGAAGTAGTTCAGCGATTGAACAGATGAAGCCTACTTCTGGAAACTAGAATATATCCCTTACAGAGCATCTGACTGCCAGTTGTAGATTAATTGTCTTTAATTTTGTTTAAATATAGGTATCTTATGGGGATCGGTGAAACAGAGGCTTTCTCAGAGAGAATGAAGCAAGAGCTCCTTGCCTTGGAAGCCACAAATGTGTACTCTCTTTTAGAAGCAGAACCCTTGTTAGATGAGGTAACTATCTTCATTCAAAATTTCTGTTTTATTTGAATTTTTCACTTTTCGGCTTGTTTTGTGTCTAATCTTTACATCACAGTAAGTTGAGGTTCTTTTGCATGTTTGGGGGTAGTCCTGTCAATTTAGCAGTACAAGTTTGGAAATAATTATGTTTATTGGTACACAGTGAAGATTAAATGATTGGTTGTTTTATGAGATTTAGTGTCTTCCAGCTGGTTAACTCTGATCCTTGTGTATCCAGAAAAGTTTATTCCAAGATAATTGAACGGTCAGAGGATTTATAGGAAGATCAGTTGAGCTAATTTTAAAATGATTTGGAGGTAGCGATTACACTGCTTCTGTTACATTACATGTGAACACAGTATCTATGTCTAGTGCTCAAATTGCAGTCCATGGTGTGACTGTGACCATTTTGGTTATATTTGTTAGGAAATTAAAGGAAAGAATACATGCGAACAATAACATTATAAAACACATGAGAATTGAGAATAAACATAATTTGGAATTTTCAGGTAGTGCAGGGATTGGATGCAGCAACACTTTGCATAGATGACATAGATGAATGGCTTCAAATCTTCAATGTCAAGCTTCGACATATGAGAGAGGATATTGCATCTGTATGTTCCCTGTAGGGTTATAAAAAACTATATGGTGGTGTTGATATCAGGATTTAGGACTTAGGAGTATCTAGAAATATCAGCATAGTATACTGCCCTTAATCGAGTTATCATTTAAACTATAAAGAGAAGTTAAAAATTACTTACATATACAAAAGAAGCATTTAGTATATACTACAAATATACTTGTTTGTTAAAGATAATTTTATATTTTCAACAGTACTACTAGGATAACAGCTCTGCACTATTTTCAGATTGAATCAAGGAACAACAACATGGAATTGCTCTCTGACAATTGCAAAGGACTGGTTGACGAGCTGGATGGGCTACTCAATAAATTAAGTATTCCCCCTGAGGTACAATTATTAATTTCAAACAAAGTTTTATCTATTTGAGTAATAATTGACTACACTCATTATGCAACATGGACATATTTGCGCCCTTTTTGGAAAGGATAAGGATCCATTGGGAGTGGCTTGGCTTGAAAATCTTGAAACACTTTCTTAAATGAAGTCAAAGTTAATTAAAAATGTACAAAATTGATTGATATTTTATTAGCCTTATAGATTGGTGTCTAATATTTGTATTCAATTGACACCATTTGATTTTCCATCAAATACCACTAAATGTAGACTATTGCAAATTTCAAGTCATTTGATAAATAGTGGGACTTGCATTAATTGTCCTTAATTTTTCATGTGTATGATGTGGGCAAAGTATCAATTACATTAACTGCTGGATTTCAAATTACTTAGTTGCTTTTGATAGTTGTCAAGATCTTAAACTTTGAAAACTATGTGAGATTTTCTAATGAGACTTTAGACTTGAGGCTTAATTTGTATATACTAGTCATAATGCACACCTAATAAGTGGGCAATTTTTTATTTTGAAAAAAAAATATACAAGTTGTCAAAATAGATGTTGTTTTCATCCTGGGCTTGGAAAGATTTTTTTTTTTTTTGGGTCCCTTTTGTTGTTAGATATCAAAATTTGAAAATGGAAGTTGTGACAGCAAATAAAGCAACAACATAATTATAATTTCAATCATAAAAATATTTTTTCCATTTACAAATATTCTTTCTATTTGAATCCATGGCCTTAGACTCTCATTTCATAAATTCAACCAAAGTATAACAATCAATGATGCAGCTTAAGGGGTTGGATACACCCTTGAGTTGAAACTTTAATCTCCTTGGATTGATGCTTTTATTAGTAGCGATAATGTTGAATTGTGTCAAATTGTTGACAGTTGTTCTTTTGAAAAGCCTGTACCAATGTCCTGTGTACGGATCTTAATTTTTTTTTTACCTCAATACCACAGCACCGTTCAAATTGCTTTCTATGAATAGTAGCTTCAATAGTTGTGCACTTGTGCTATACTTGCACATTTATCATGTCCTATGATTTTTCTTTGGTTATAGTACTCTGCCATATTAACAACTGGATCATTTGAGGAGAAACGAATGCTTAAACATGTGGAAGCCTGCGAATGGTTGTCTACAGCTCTGCATAGTCTTCAGGCCTCCAACATGGAACCATGCTATGCCAACATGAGAGCTGTAAGTCCTTTCATCTTTTGTTGGGGAAATCTTTTAATCCTGCCAAAAAATACATTCCACCACGTCTATCCTTTGCATATTTTCTTAACAAGTGCAGACCTAATTATTTAACCTGCCTTCATCTATTACCAAAAGGTCTCTGCTGCTGTAAGCCTGTGAAAGTGTTGCAGTTTGGTCAGGTCATTGTATGTCCAATGAATCTTTACCGGTTTATGAAGCATTGTTTTTTGGCTTCATGTGCCAATACAGCTTTCATCTGGGTACGAAAATTTATTCTTGCCATTCAATTAATGGGCCCAAGGACCAATATACTTCCAATATCTAAAATACTCTTTTCCAAAGTTCTATGATACTCCTATAAAACATGAAATTTTGATAAAGACTTTTTTGTATAGAAGTTGTTCTTCTGGTGGTGCTTACTTTGTTCTCTTGTTTAGCCGCTTTGAGGTTTAAATTCCTAAATAACTCTTTATCATAGTACTTTACCACACTGATGCCACGTTGGTTATGATCTTTATAGGTCAGAGAACGACATGACGAGCTGGAAAAACTTAAGGCTATTTTCATAAAACGTGCAACGGATTTCCTCAGGAATTATTTTTCGACGTTGGCTGACTTCATGTTAACTGATAAGAGCTACTTTGCCCAGGTTTCTTTTATTATTTTTTTGAAACACACTGGTGAATGACAACCCCTCGGCTGTCTTTCTTTCTTCATTGTAAATTTGTAGTTTTTGCAATTTTTTTCCCCTTATATCCTGAAAAAAAGAAAGAAAGA
Organism: Rhynchospora tenuis; assembly: GCA_027725995.1. NCBI lineage: Eukaryota > Viridiplantae > Streptophyta > Magnoliopsida > Poales > Cyperaceae > Rhynchospora > Rhynchospora tenuis. The sequence continues at coordinate 30,426,527 of CM050889.1, forward strand.
TAAAAAAATTACCAGTTTATTTTTAAATTTGGAACTTTTGGGTGAAGATTCCTGACATTTATACCTATTAAAAAATTTGTTAATGTGAATGAAGTTTCGGGGGCAGCTGAAGCGTCCTGATCATGCTGATTTGAGGTTCAAGTGCAGAACTTATGCACGACTTCTGCAGCACTTAAAGGTACGTAATCTCTGTGCAGTTTATTGCTCTTTTTAAGTTTTACTTATTTTTTTGGTGTCTTGTCTGTTATGAAACAATGAGATTCATTGGTGCTGTATCAGAGCCTTGATAGGAGTAGCTTGGTACCGCTAAGGAAAGCGTACTGTCAATCCCTCAATTTGCTTCTTCGGAGAGAGGTTAGCAGATTATCATCATTCATTAATTTGATTTTTTTAATTTCTTATTGTGTCTTACTGATATAGTTCATGCAGCCTTTTTTTTTTTTTTTTCCAAATATGACCATTCAACTCATTTAAGCAATGACTGAAAGCTTCAGTGGAAATACTGGAAGTTTGTGGGGTTTGGCTGCTAACCTCACTTAACCCTCTTTTTTGCAATGAAGCATTAAACTGTCAATTTAGACTGTAATTTATTGCAACTGTGTCAATTTAACTGCATTGAGTATAAATAACTAAGTGTGCAATTAAGCCTCTAAACAGCTGAATCTACCCTCTGTGAAAAACTGCAAATTGGACACCATACAAGCCCAGAAATGAATGTAATTTTATATCTATTATACTGTAGCCCATTATCCTCTAAATGTGAAGTAAACAAGAATAACAGTATTGTTGCTTTACATGATCCAGGCACGTGAATTTTCAAATGAGCTTCGTTCAAGTACCAAAATACCTAGAAATCCTCCTGGTTGGCTTGAAGGCTCCAGTAATTCCAATGATACATCCATGGTTTCTGAAGCTTATTCCAATATGCTCAAAATATTTATTCCTCTGCTAGTGGATGAGGTATAACTCCAGCCCACCTTGCAAATTGTTGTTTGTTAATAAGTGTGTATTACTTTACTCTATTAGTACTAGGTAAGATGCTTGCTGCTTTCAAGTTTACTAAATGTAACTAGATAAATGACCCCCATCCCCTCTCCCCACACACTGAAAAAAAAAAGAATAGTAAATTTTTATTAAATATGAAGGCACATGCTTTCATGTGCCTGAGGTGTATTTAAATTGGTTTTGTTTTTATTGCAGAGTTCGTTTTTTGCACATTTTATGTGCTTTGAGGGCATTGACAATAAGGATGATGATGATGATGATCTTGGAATTATGGATCCAGATGGAAATGATGACAAACCAGGTTTGTTTTCATGTTTTGTAGTATAAAATATTGTGATCTATTTGTACATTCCAAACATCTTTTTATGGGGCCATGCAGTTGTTTTCACCTTTAGATATTTCTTTACTCGTTTTAATTCACACAGAGACCACTTCCTCTGAATTGGGTGCGCTGAATGAAGCTCTCAAAGATTTACTAGATGGTATTCAGGTAGAGTAAATGGGGTAACTTCAGTAATTGTACATGGTATTAACATACCATTTGATCCCATTTTAGTCCTTATGAAATATCATTCTCTCTTTCATAACCTTTTTTCTGGTGAGTGAGGTTCCATGTTGTTTAACTGTTTGAACAACTGTTTTAACATGATGCTTGATTGAGCTTAAGTCATCTGGTTAGAGAGGATGGTAAAACAAATTGCAATGATAAATGTTCTGAGTTTTTACAATACAGAATTCACTTTCTGTTACCATTTTTAATAATTTCTTGTTTGTCCTCTCTGTATAGGAGGATTTCTATGCACTAATAGATTGGGCATGGAAAGTAGACCCCTTGCGATGCATATCCATGTATGGTCTCACCGAACGGTACCTCTCAGGCCAAAAAACTGATGCCGCGGGCTTTGTCCGTAAGCTGCTAGACGATTTGCGTTCAAAGATAATTTCCCAGTTCAACAAGGTCTGATTTTGCACATCCTTTTAAACTTCAAATAGAAATAGTTTATGTGTTTTCTAATATGGCTTATGTAAAATATTTTCTATTAAAAGACCCCTTTTCTAAACCTTGTTTGCACAAAGTGCCATAAAATTTTGGTATTTACACAACCACAAAATTGACAGATGGTTAACAAAAAAGTCATCAGATCATTCCTTCTCTATCTAGAATTGTCTCTTGGTTTAATTCCACCTTCCATTATGTTTGCACAATTTTCTTTTATATTTTTTTTTATGTTGTTATAGCTCAAGTGGTTACCAAGAGTATGATAGGAAGAATTTGAATGGGAACCAATATGAGTTTAAATTGACTAAACTTGTTGGGATAATAGCAAAATGGTCATTTTTTTTTTCTTTCGCCTGAAACTATATTAGTATTAGTTGCATATCGCAGTCCCTTTTTTATTGCAATAGGAAAAATCATTATGTGCAGCCCAAACACAATGGTACTACGCGGCTACTTAATTCCAAAAAAATTGGGCCTGTAATAAGTACGAATTTGCTTGATACAATATTTTATTTGTTTTACTTAATTTGGATTTATATTGAAGTTTGAATTGCGCCTCTTTTGTTACGTTTTGATGTCAACAACCACACTACAACAAGAACAACTATACTAACTGCTTCTATGTTTTATAGTTTATTGATGAAGTTTGCCATCAAATTGAGAGAAATGAGCGAAATGTACGTCCCCCTATTGGAGTGTTATCCTACATGACAAAGTACTTCTCATAACTTCCTAATTTTAACTTCCAATGCCAAAGTTGTTGACATAAGCTATCATCATTATGAACTTGATTTATTTTTTCATGTTTTGTTAAGGTTTGAAAATCTCGCATCAAGGATGGAGCATAATATTCAAGGCCAATCTAGAGATATGGTTGATAAGGCCTACTCCAAATTGGTTAGTATGTCCTTCTTTATGAAACATTGAGTTATATAGAAAGTAAGATGTAAATGGTAAAATATATTATTTTGTGTTCATTTCGAAATTTCTTATTAGGTTGGTGCAATGTTCAATACATTGGAGAAAATTGCTGAAACTGACTCCAAATCTTTTGATATTGTGCTCATAGAGAACTATGCTGCTTTCCAAAACAGGTATGAGATATACTGCAAAGTAAATGCTTTCCAGTGTTTCTGGTCTTTGGCTGAAATTTTTATAAATCTTGCCAACATTATCTCACCAAAGCATTGCTTGTACTGTAGATAGTGCTACCAGAAATCTTTCACCTAGTTGAGCGTCACACCATATGTTATCGAATTAATATTTTATTCCATTCAGTTAATCTCAATAACCCTCTATTTGAGCACTTACTACCTCAATTTGAAGCCAATTAACATTTATACAAGCCAAGAAACCTAATTGAACCTTGTTTTGTATCTGTAAAATTTTAAACATGCAGCATAGAATTTTGCAAAACTTGAATACCCGCAGTTCCACAATTTAAGCCTTGATAATGCAGTCACGTATTGACTAGGAATATAATCTTGGTAGCCACCACCGAGACTCTAAAGGAAATGTATTGACTAGGAATCAACCATAATTTAACCCCATTCTAAGTATGATATCAGGCATAACTTCTATCAATGTACTTTGGATGCAGTCTCTATGAGTTGGCAAATGCAGTGTCTAGTCTTGCCAAATTCTATCATCTTGCAAGTGAATCTTATGAACAGGCTTGCACTCGCCTTTGTAATTCTGTCATTAATCTTGTAAGTCTCTCATGTTAAGCTGGATTTAATTTTTTCCTTTTTCGCAAAATTTAATTTCTTGCCTCTGTTAACTTTATATTGTGCTTCTTTGCTTGCATCCTTATATCTTCTACAGTCTGTAAACACTAATAGCACCAGATCTTGCTACTGTACCTTTACCACTTTCAAAGTATTACAGAAAAATGGTCCAAGGACCCGCACCTGTCAATACTAAATATTTTTCATGTATAGATCTCACCACCTAAACATGAAAAAAGAGTCCAAGTTTTGCTGGTGCTGTAACTTTCCTGGCAGTATGGTAAATTAGTAATCCTTGCTATATGATATAAATGAAAAATTTTACCATGGTATAACTTTTTTTATTACTTTTCTTTTCTTTTTGAAAAGCAATTTGACAAGCTAATCAGTTTTCACCAAAAAGTCGATGAACTGAGATTGAGGTGCGGAAAAAGCAACGAAGAGGTTAACTTTGCTTGGATCTTTTTTTTTTTTTGGTTCAAACTTAACTTTTATCTTTATATGTGAAAACACTCAAAAAGCAAAAATGAGTAAATTAGCATACTGTTCCTTTTGTCATGCAACTCGTGTTGGTTCCATATTAACATGTCTCTGCAAAACAGTGGGCATGATGGGGAAAAGCTAATTTTTTTAAAAAAAAATTAGATGACCTGAAAGGCAGATCATTATTTATTTCGGTGTGATGCAAGGTGCATATATTTTTTAAAAATTATAGTGTTAAATTTTTACAGATACCATTCCAGCAAGGTTTGTCAAAAGCTGATCTTCGGAAGGTTCTTAAATACAGCTTAACTGGAGTAAGTTAAATCTTAATTATATATTATCTAGTATTAATCAAATTTTCAGTTAGATTTACAATCCAGTATCACGTATTTATTTGTTGACAGATTGATAGGTCCTTCGGTCTCATGTATAAAAAGCTAGTCAAGAGCCTCTCCACAGAAGAACTTCTCCCTTCAATATGGATTAAGTGCAAGGTTCGTGTGTAATATTTCGCCTATCTTTCTTAAAAAAAATTTGCATTGCTTTTGTTGAATTTTGATTTTGCACTTCTCAGAAAGAATTTTTGGACAAGTATGCCGCATTTGTTGAGATGGTATTGAAGATTTATGGTAATGAGCCGGTGACTCCAGTGGCAGAAATGAAGGAGCTGATTGCTTCTTTGTAGATAAAAACACTTTTTTTTTTTTTTAAGTTTTACACTGATAGCAATTGTTCCATTTTTTCATTGATTATTGTGCATTAAGTTGTTCATGGCGATTTCATTCTTTTATTTGTTTGCTGCAGTAATTGTAATTATTAACCCTGGCAGTTAGTATCAGTTTACAGGATGTTCCATACGTTATATTTGGTATCAAAATTATGATATCTTTAACAGAATAACATGTTTACTGTTAAGATCTATCGGTACTCGGTACTAGATCTTTCTCTTGCGTAGAATGTTCGACCACTCAATTCTCTGCTGTTGGCGAACAAACCACGCTGAGACGGTAAGCCCAAAGTGCAAAGAGTCTGCGTATTTTTTATTATGATGTAATGCTTGTATTATTTATTTTTTTTAACCTGCGCAATTTAGCAGTTATGTTTGGATTTTTATTTTTTTTTAATCTAGCTGCTTACCTCGTCTTGATCGAAAAGCAGAGCCTGCCTTTTTTTTCGATTCAGTCTATTTTAATCCAAACTCATATTGAAACAAAAGAAGAAGAAAATTAGGATCATGAGCAAAAAGGCCAAGTCCCCAGTCCTAATGTGTAAAAAGTAGCAGATTAGGATCATGAGCATTTGCGCTGCACGAACATAATATAGCATGTCTCCAGACTCTACTGTTTAGCTATGAAGTTTAGGTAACAAGAAATTCTCCTGCAATGCCATCCCAGCTAATAGTCGGGACAATCAGATGTCCACAGAACTCTAGGAACCAAGTTGGATATAAACATAGGTTTGAGATCTGCCCAAACATTATCAAGAAGTTTACAACCCCTAAATGAACTTATTTAACTCTAAATAGAAAATTGAACAATAGACATAACACAGCAACTCAAAGAAAAAAAATACATCTTAATCAGAAAATCAAGGAACAATCTACCAACCCACTACACAAACTCTCAACGACAAACTCTTATATCTACTCATAAGTATCATCACCACTTCTCAACTCTCACTGAAAGCATCAATAAAAGTTTACAAAAAGTGCATTCACAGAAAGTAAAGAACAAGGCGCCAGATTGGGTAGACAAGGATGAGAATAATACCCATAGTGTTAGAGACACCATGTGGTTTTGTGAAGGAGTTTCTGAAGCCCCCAGATGCACGAATGTGCTCCTGCATGAGGTAGCAGCCGATCGCCAGGCAGATGATGACACCGGCCAGACCATCACGGATTGTGTCTGCAATGAAACTTGGGGCCACCACGAGTAGTAGGAGAAGAGAACCTGGCATCTCCATCCAGTCTGTATCCAACATGAATTAAGAAGGAGAACAATGGCGTCAAACTTAGACAAGGTGTTTGTATTTTCATAGGTAGACGTTTTTGGTCACTAGTTATTATCAGATAAAATTGGGACCCTTGGCACAGTCAGGATCTTAGACAGTAATTTCTTTTCTTTTCTTTTTCTTCTTTTCTATTTTTCAGTGCTTTAGTGTTAAGTTGCGCAATATGGAATAGACAATGTCCAAAAGAGCCTTCAATGTTAAGCTCTCTTCAATTACTGTTCAGGCTGCTACCATCGTCCATTCGTGATTTGTGACAGAGAGAAGAACAGTGTTTCTGGTCTGCTATACATAACTCTAATTCTAACAGAACTATGTTAGATAAGGAACAAAAACTCACGGGGGTAATGGCGAGGAAAGAAGAGGCGGAGAACAATGCCAATGAAGGTGACCCATTTTCCAAACTCCCCCCTGCAATAAATTTAACAAACAAATTAGAAGGCAAAAGTACAATAACAAACAAAACCTGCTTATATAGTATTCCACATACCTTCATACAAAAGGGCAGTATCTGAACTACCTTCCCTTCCTTTTCTAAACAGCTATTTCTTTCTAAATTTGGGAGGCATTATAATCTTTACATAATATATTTAATATATTTCCCAAAGTTTCTTCTTTATTTATTTATTGTTTTAATTTTTTTTTTCAAAGATGGGGGGTCAAGCCTAGCTTTATATATCCACAAGGATCCCCCAACTACAAGCCAGAAACCTCGACTCAAGGTGCATCACCCTAGTCACTAGGCTAGTTCTCAAATATTCTCAAAGTTCAGTCTTCTAATTTAAAAATTTTAACATAGAAGAACTAAAATGAAGATAAAAAGGGAAAAAAAAGGATCTACCTAAGGAAGGAAAATAAAACAGCCGGAAGGCTCAAGAAAATATAAGGAACCAAAAGTGATGTCAGCATGTTGGTCCTCCAGTTTGTACGATCCAATATCAGCAGATATCTGCACATTTAAAAAACATAGAACTAATTAATTAGCATTGTACATAATTTTAAAACCCCCCCTCAAAAATAATAATAATAATAATAATAAGAAATAAATAAATAAAATAATTTAAAAAATTCAATAATTATGAATTGCAATGCATGTGTTTGTTTGTTGATCTAATTAAGCAAACGGCTAATGAGATCCTTACTCCATGAATAACTAGTTATTCCCATCAGCAATCTCAAGTGAACTTCAAATTTACAATTACAACATTTTATAATTGCGAGATCACACCAACTGGCACAGAGACTTGCAGCAGCACTGAAACTGTTAAATCCAACTCTACTTGCTTTCTTTCAAGTTTCAACACTTCAATTCAAACACTTTTTTACTCTCTATCAAAAAATCAGATTTCAGTAAACTTTCATAACCATCACTCAACGAACTCCCATTAATCACTGAAAAAAAAATCCGATCTAGACCCAAATAAACCCCAACACACACACACACACACACAGAAAAAAAGAGAGATTACATGGCGGAGAAGGAGGCAAGGAACTTGAGGAAGACAGTTCCGAAGCCAAGCCCAGCGGAGAGGTGAAGGGCATGGTTAGCGAGCTTCTTCATAGCCACACCAATCTCGTTGAAATCCGACTGGATGAGAGCGTCGTTGGTGGGATCCATGGCCAAATACGCCAGCTTCCCCATTTCAACAAGGCGATTGATCACTAATTCGAAACTCTAAACACAGAGAGAGAGAGAGAGAGAGAGAGAGAGAGAGAGAGGAGAGGATCTCTGATTTCAAAATGAGAGGAGTGTGGAATTAGAGAGGTCAAGGGATTATATTTTATAGTTTATAGTTTATATACCGTTTTGGTTCTACAACTGGATTAGAGGAATTGTATATTTGTATGGTGTGGTGTAGTACGGATCTACTTATAATAGTGGGCTTGTTTGCTAATTATGGTCAAAGGGGAGAGTGGGATTGGGATGATCACTAGCTTTTTTAGGGAAATAAAAAAGTGCCTTTTTTTGTGAGATCTTCTCTTTTCTTTTCTTCAGGCAGAAAAAGGTCCCTTGCTTTTTTTTTTCAAAAGAAGTCGTAGGTTTTGTTTTATTTTATTTTATTTTTAATTGCAATTTGCAAGAGCCCAAGTGGCACATTGGTTTTGGAGTTTTAAATGCGACTTCATCAAATTTGATTTATTTCATTTGAATTTTTTTATTAAAATTACATCCAATCACTTAAGAGAAAACTATATAATTTCTGTCATTACTTATTTTAATATCCTCTAGTTACTAAAAGAGGAAGAATCCATTTGACAACACTTCATGATAAAAAAAATTAATTAAATTAATAATTTAATTTTACGTAAACAAGATTAATACGTTGAAAATTAAAAAAAAAATCAGTTATAATTAATTATATATAACAATTTTTATCTCTTTATCGAGTATTAACTAAAGTGCAAATCTTATTTAAGTAAAAATAGATGATGAACGTGGGAGTCAGATTAGTGACTTCGATGTTATTTTAGAGGCAACGGGTTTAATTCCTGCTTGGTAAGAGGATAAATTCTATTTCACATAATGACTATGTCCTCTGTAAATAAATTACCTTATTTCAAAAAAAATAAAATAATAAAAAATACTCAATGTGATATTAAATAAAATTAATAATTCAAATTTATTCTTTTAAATTTATGTATTTTTGTCGTAATTTAAAATTTTTCTCTTATGCTAAATCAAAGTAGAAAAGAGAGTTCGAGAGCTACTTCGGTGGAATTACTGAAGGTCCTTTTTTTTTTTTTTTTTGATGATGTACTCAAAGGTCCCTGCTGCAAAATGATTGGCATATATATATATATATTAATTATTATTTTTTCTGGGGTGTTTGATTGGCATATAATTTCATATAATCTGTTGCGGCTTAAAGATTGAGCATAATCCGGTAATCCACTGGAAGTGGGTCATACAAGTCAAGAGGCCTCTCTGGCTCTTTCGGAAGTAGGTGGGTCCCACTAGTCAGAGACTCTTTCCAGACTATATTATAGAGCACCAGTGACAGAAAAAATTCGGGCAACTTCCGTACATCCGTCACCAATCTCGACACGTAGCATCTAAAGCATGGGCACGATTGATGTTCTCATCCGTTAAATTCTGTATACAGCCAATCATGACACGTTGCAAGCAGCTGATCGTTGTGTCATCGTCTTTTTAGTTTACACTCGTCAGTCTATCGTTAGTCTGGATTGCGTAGGGACTCGAGGTTTTGTATCTCTTTTTTCTTTTTCTGAGAAAGGGACAAAAATGGTTTATTACTTCATGCGCCATGGATTTTGAAATTTTTCTTATCTTTTTTTTTTTTTCTTCCAATCCTGTTCGATTTTATGGCCTCAAACATTGCCTATTCAAATGATTGATCAAAGAATAACCAATTCAAAACAATTATAAGATAAAAAAAAAAAAAACTAAAATTTTTTAAAGTGATACAAAACCATCCACACTCCTTATAATTCAACTTTTTTAGATTAAGGAGGGAAGGAAATGGTATTACTCATTAGAAAATAGAAAGAGGGAATGTTAAGGGTTACTGCTTTAAAGAGGTGATGATGGGCCTACCGTGATTTAGTGTTGAATATCTTTGTTAGGTTAAATTTGAGATAGGAAAACATATATACTTATATAATCGAGCATTCGAGCTATTACAACTTGCGAATTAATTTTTGAACTAACTTAAGTTGGTTGATTTTGATTTGTGAATACTTAATAATATAGCGGCAGCTTGAAACGGATTCCATTGGAAATTTTCAGGTTCGGTCTGAATCCAGGTTTGAATTTCAAGGCCCCTGAGAGGAAGTGTTTACAATATAAAAGCAGGTGTGATACACACCATCCATCATTTTCCCATCCATCCCATCCACAGACCAGAAATGGGCCTCAGACTCATTTTTACGCGCGCTGACGTCAGCGAAAATTTTTCGAAATTTTTTCGGAAATTTCTGAATGCTGACGTCATCAAATATATTGATTTATTTGTTCAGTTAGATGCCATAAGGGTTGATTTAAAAGTCGTAAGTGTTCAGTTAGTTGCATCTGAAAATGAAATTTTCGTATTTTTTTGTTCAGTTTAATACGGCAAAGGTTGAACTAAAAGTCGTAAGTGTTCAGTTAGTTGCATCTGAAAATGAAATTTTCGTATTTTTTTGTTCAGTTTAATACGACAAAGGTTGAACTAAAAATTTTATTTGTTCAGTTAGTTGCATCCGAAAATGGAATTTTCGTACTTTTGTGTTCAGTTTAATACGGTAAAGGTTGAACTAAAAGTTTTATTTATTCAGTTTGTTGCATCTGAAAATAGAAATTTCATAATTTTGTGTTCAATTAAATACGTTAAAGGTTGAACTAAAAGGTTTATGTGTTCAGTTAGTTGCAGCGGAAATTTAATTTCGTAATTTTTGTGTTCAATTAAACTTGCTAAATAAAAAAATAAACTGAACAAATACATCAAACATAGCAAACATTTACAATAACAAAACAAACATTTACAACGATAAACTAAAGTACTAAACATATATACAAACTGAACAATTATACTAATAATAGCATCCATTACAAATGATTGTCACAACAAATGCAGTAAATCACATCGAACTATTACAAATCGACCTCGAATCGAAGAAAGCATTCAGTAAAATACACCATCCAACAGACCAAATTGGCTTTTCTTTTTGCAAATTCAGCTCTCAAGTCTTCAATGGACGAACTCTAAATCTGCACAAAATGATTATAAAAAGTATTGCTATCAATACATTTCTATAATCAATGACATAATTCAAAACAAAAACAATGGTAGCATTCTCCATATCATTTCCGGAATAAAAAAAGCTATTAGATCATAATCTCGACCATAAATAAGATGTGAAATACAAAAAAATACAAAAAGTTTCCCTGCTTAACCTATCAAAACATGCGGCGTCCATTCCCAAGTTATAAAATACAAAAATATTATCATTTCCCAGGCTGTAATCATGAAAACAACATTAATTCTAAGCATTAAAGTGTATTTGAAAAGTCAGATCGAGGGGTCCAAACCGGGCATTTGAATACACAATCTCCAAACTAGCAATTTAGTTACAAAATAAAAATAATTTTCAGTTGACTATAAGGAATCAAGGACAATATAAAATCAGATTTAATAGATCTAATTAGAATTAAAGCAGTATGAAAAACTTACGTGTATCAACAGGCTCTAGGGATGACGACATAGGCGCGAGAGGAAAAGTTAGGGAAGGAGGCGCCAGAGCGAAGACGGAGAGGAGTTGCGACTGCTCGGCGGAGAAGCGGAGGCGGACGAAGGCGGAGGAGGCGGAGTGGAGGCAGAGGCGATAGTGAAATCGCGGCTAGAGAAAGAGGATCTCGTCCCTCTTTGGTTGTCGCCTCTCTTTCTCTCTGGGGCGTGCGGCTAGGGTTTGGAAAATGAGGTCTAGAGAGATATATATAGAGACTGGGCCAATCCATAAAGATCTGTTTAAGGTCTGTGATGGGATGGATGGAAAAAGAGAGGATGGTAGTAACCAATTCTGATATAAAAGGCCTCAAATTGGAATTTGTCTGCTTCCATAGTTCGGCCCGAAAAAAGACGGGCTGGATTCAAAGCACCGTCCAAAATTTATAGGCCTTTTGATGTCCGATTCATGAGAAACTACGATTCCCAATTGTCGTGACTCGTGTTCTTGATCGGATGTTCGGATCGCACCACGTTAATATGTTATCAAATTGATCGCACCAGATGGTGAGTGACGTTTAGAAAGAGACCACGTGCCAAGAAATTAATAATGATTTTAAAAATTACAAATTGAACTTCACAAGCTGATTTCCTCTACATATTACTAAAATAAGAAAGAAAACAAGTTCAAAATTCTCTTGCTTCATTCCTGGAAATATCCTAAAAGGAGAAGCTGAGCACATTAATCAAGACAGCGGTTCATTGCTTTGTTCTCTAAACAGAATTCACTGTACCTCAACCGATACCAGCAAAATCCACCATCCATCCTGGCTATTTCTTGTCTTGTATCAATACATCCATCCATTGCCATCTTTTTCTGATTGCAAGTTATCAAGACCACGACTTAAGTGGAAGTGGCACACTATTTATTCTGGTAATGTACAGCAGCTGGGGATGAGAGGCCTGACCAGATATGTTATGTTGTTAATTACGGTAGTTAGCCGATGAAGAGGTCCTCTTCATGTAGCGGCAGCATACAAGGCAGAAGAGAATTAGACAAACTAATACACCAGCACCGCTGGCAATCCCTGATCATGAAGTTTAATTATAATGGTGAGGTATGACTTCAATTTCATTAAGTTTTTTTTTTTTTTTTTTTTTCCTGCAAGGCTTTTTAACTTCTTGGGTCGGCTTCCGAATTTTCTTTGAAATATATATCAGATGGTGGGATATTGGTACTATAGTAGTCTGATGTGAAAATGCACATGATAATAATGCACTAAGCTGTGTTCTGAAGTCTGTACACTGCTTGAATCCAGTTGCACTTTTTTATTTTATTTATTGTGCAACCTTGCTATTATTTGATGGTTCATTTCATTTATAATTGAAACAACTCTTATGTTAAGTTTGGGTGGAGTGGAGATGCGAAGTTTTATCTTTCTGATGTGGTAGCATGCTGTTACATGGTCTTTCACTAAGATAGCAGCAGTCAAAAAATACCTCTAGGACAAGTAAGAAAAATATTACCTCCTATAATAGAGCGAACTCGTTCTCTGGCATGGTTTCTCTCACAATCGGCTGCACATATTTCTGTTTGAAGAAGAAGCAAATTGTAAAAGAAGAAAATCAGAGTTGCGAGGTGATCAAATTACACTTGTTTGAAAAGTTACAATTACGCCTCTAGAAAGAAAATTTCCATATATGGGCTATGATTTAATCGATTGATCAGATAATTACAGCCTATATCTAACTATATATGAAAATTTCCAATATGATTGTTGAGAAACCAAAGTTACCGTGGATAAATTGCACATGATTTGGGAAAGGTAGTACTGTTTCTGCGTTATATGCTATATTGCCTATATAAATGAATTAATCAATTGCTTATGTGTGGAATTGGAAAGGGTGTATCGTGCCTAAGAAAATATATATGGGCTACAATTTAAAGACAAACTTTTTGTAGTAAATTTTTTTTCCTATAATCATTTAAAAAGGGACTCAAAATAAAGACCGATATTTGGACATCCAGACGACGAAAAATTTGTATAATGTTTCTTAACTGTAAAATGACTCCTGCAAAGATCCACAAAAAAGAAAATAAAAGAACAAAGATAAGGTGAGCTATTCACATTTTAAGGGAAAAAAATGCTTGTCGAAAGTAGCTTCTAATGTTGCAAGTCACTCCCGACACAAATTTGATAATCATATCAAATCAAACGTTTTGTCAATATTGACGATCACTATCAGTATTCCCCTTTTTTTTTCTTTTTGAGGACTACAAACTCTTTGCAGAAAAGTTCTGGTTTGCTCTGAAGAGACAGACCTGATGCGTGATCATGTTAGGTTAACTTGAAGTTTAGATTCAGGTCAATTTTAGGGCTTAGATGACACATGAATTATTTTTGCATTCAAGATATTTTGAACTGGGTTGCAACGTATTCCTAATTAAAGATAAAATAGTTTGCTCAAGCTTATTTGATTAAACTTTTTATTCCTTTTGTGAAGAAATGAGAAGTTTACGTGATTCTAGTTAGAATTTAAATGGAAAATATTCTCATGAGTCAAAAAGAAAAGTACTACTACTTACCTCTACACCCGTCTCCATCAGCAAATCCATCTCCGATGAACCCCTCATCACATTTACACCAATATCCATCTTTCACTTCACTATCGACACGTGCACAAGTGGCATTGGCCGCACACCGGCATTTCCCAGTCATCCACCATCCAATCTCTACAAGTCCTAAAACCATCACTGTTTGCTCTGCCTGATATTGCTCGTACAAGATTGATGTGAAGAGACTTGCACATGAACTTCCATTTACCACATAATCTTTTGTCAAGTAATCATTGCCCGTATTATTGAAGATACATGTTAAGTTATCCTCTTTCTTGCCGCAACCTTGTACCTGATGTGACAATTGAGAAACCACCAATGTCGGTAGGAGACATTGCTGTGTGGAAGATGGGTCGCAATTCCCGAGGAACAGACCGTTTTTATGCGTTAATGCATAGTTGTTTGAGAAGAATGAAGAGGCAGTACTGACTGGACGAGCGCAATTTGCAGAGATGTTTACTGAAAAAGTGTAATTGGTCGAAAAATTTTGGACTGGGAAGCCCGAGAAGCTAATGACCGAGTTGGAGTTGCAGGATAACTGGATATGGCAAGATGGAGAGAAGCCAAAGGGGTACTGGACCGTAGTTTTGCCACACGTGCGGTTGCATGATGCGGCGGATGCTGCTATAAGGGAGAGGAGAAGGATGAGTTGAAGCATTATGGAAATATTGGTTAGTGGAAGTTTCTCGTGATGTGATGACAGAAGGGAGAGGGGAAATTGAAATTAGGAATTGGGATGGGAATAATCGCCGGTTCAGGCATTGTAAGAAAATACTTGATCTTCACTAGGATTTATAATCCCTTGTCTCCTTCTTTGCATTTTAACTTTCTGTTTTCTTATTATACTTTATAGAGTGGTATTTTTTTTGGGTTTGTGTGTGAAAAAGGTCCCGTAAAAATATAGTCATATACAAAAAAAAAAAAAAAAAAAAAGATTTAGACTCAGAATTTCAATTTTAGAGTACACGATTTGTTTGGGTCAAAGACTTTAAACTTTTGTTTTTTTAAAAAAAAATGTTGTGATTCAAGAGTCTTCGCTGAGAGTGCAAATTACCAGAAATAAATTGAACATGATTAATTGTTTATTTATTGAGATAAATTGCGCAAGCTATCCAAAGGGTCCTAATTTTGTGCATTTTAACTTGTTATTGAAATAGATTCCCCTAAAAGCATATAGCAAACACGATAAATTAACAAGAAGAAACAGAACAAATAGATTTAACTAGTTAAGATTTCTGATTCTGTGACTAGGTTGGATGCTTTTGGGAATTTGGATTTGAAAGGATTAGGCACTGATCTTCTCACGGAACTATCTCTTTGGAGTAAAATATCAAGATTTCGTGGACCCTGACTTGCAACTTGTGCATTTTATTTCTCAGTTTCCACTTAGAGTCTGTTTGACGAGACTCTCGAGTTGCAAGTCTTTGGCAAGACGGGCTGAATGGATCGATTTTGCTTGGCTGAGAATTAATAGCATTTTACAGAGCCATTATTGAGAGAAAAAAAACTAAGAGAGAAGACTTAAGAGGACTTGAACGCCTAGAAAATTTATAAACGATCTCTTATCCTACGGACTAAGATTGTAACATATATCTTTTTGTGACAGCTTGGGATTCAAATTTTAGCGAGAGATTGAAATAAACCGAATTGGAGAGGAGTAATAATGTACTAAATACGAACTTATAAAAAAAAAAAACTTTCATAAAAGATCCATTTTATTGTGTATAACGACTTTACACTTTACAGTATAAGGTTGTCTTCAATCGTTTATGACTCTGATCCTAGTTGAAGTAATAATGAGGGGACTATTTTCCCAAGTAGCAGGCACACACGGCAGAATGAATATTTTATCAGAAAGGCACTGTTTATTGACAAATACTAATCTTTCTACTTTCAGTAAATTATTGGACTATTCATAATTTGACATAGTCAAAATTGTAACTTTCCATTGAAAACAAAAATATATATATATAATCTGCATCCAAGATACTCTAAATTGCTTTTGTGCAGCGATATGCTTCTCCGCACTTTCAGTCCCTTTTCCCTTTTTTCACCCAAACCGTCCCTTTAGAATCTAAAAATATTATGGAAATATACTTACAAGATAGGAATTATGGATATGAGAAAAGAACCGATGTTCCCAAGAGGAAAGAACTAATGTTCCCCGTAGCAATTAATAATTACTTAATTAGTTTAGCGCTCTTTCTGTTCCCAAGCTTTACCTCTACACAATACTCTGGAAAAGATAGAATTCTTATGTACAGAAGCAAATCCATGTTTCAAGGGAAAAATCACACTCAAACAAAGCGAGGCATTGATCCATTAGTAGAAAAAGAACTGTTTTCGCTAATCCACATGTACTGTACCGAAACTGGCGACTCCAGCTTCTGCTCCCTTTTTCTTCTGGTATTAGAATTGCTAACTAATACCTTCTCCTCCTCATTCCTGTCCATATCTTCTTTTGCATCCAACGGGCCGGACTCATGCACACTAGCCCATATGCACTCCAACTCACCAGCCACCTCACTCATACAAGGCCTAACATCCTTGCTAAATGCAAGACACCTAAATGCCAACTCAGCCACCTTCCTAACTGAAACTATCACCCAATCATCACCCACTGAACTAGAATTCAACAAAAACGGGTCCACTATTTCTTCAATCTGTCCCCGTCCAATCCGATCCACTGCCAATGAGGCCAAATTCACCTCAGTAGGCCCCCGGCTGAAGTCGACCACCTTCATAGCTGTTATGATCTCAATAAGAACCACTCCGAAACTGTACACATCACTCTTGTCAGACAAATGGAAATTCTGATGATATTCAGGGTCAAGATACCCAGGAGTACCTTGTGGTGCTGTTGAAATGTGGGACAGCTCTGTCAAACCAGCCCTTGAGAGGCCGAAATCAGCAACTTTTGCATTGAAATCTCGGTCCAGAAGAATGTTGCTAGATTTGATGTCCCGATGATAGATGGGAGGGTGGATGGAGTTGTGGAGGTATGCAATAGCTTTGGCAGTCTCTGTGGCAATGGAGAGCCGAAGAGACCAAGAAAGGGCATCACGGCTGTGATCAGGACGAAGGTGCTGTGCAAGAGTCCCGTTGGGCATGTACTCATATATGAGGATTTGTTCACCTTTGTCAATGCAGCAACCAAGTAGCTGAACTAGGTTTGGGTGGGTAACCGAGGAAATCAGCTTGATTTCATTTGTAAGCTGTGTTATCGTCAAAGTGATTCATCAGTTTTGAATTGTGATTTGATGGAATTATTGTTAAACTATCAGTGGATCTAAAAGATTAACCTGGCAACAAAGACCAGTTTACTTATTTTTGGTATTATGAAATGATGTACACTAATATGTTGAGAATTTATCAAATTAGACAAGTCTACTAATCTGATTTCTTTTTGCAATGTGACATGATATTAAAATGAATCTTAGAGCGTGAGTCAAAGTAGGTAATTCAACAGTAAAGGAATAATTTCTGACCTGATCAATTGAATCTAAATCAGAGCGGTACCGAAGCCTTTTGATGGCAACTAGGTCATCTGTGCTATTGTTTTGCAGCTGCAACTTTCCAATATAAACTGTGCCATAACCCCCTGCGCCAAGCTTATTGGTTTCTGCAAATGAGTTGGTGGCTCGTTCTATTTCACGATAAGAGTAAATTGGCAAGGTGCATGACATCTCTGACAGAAGTCTCTGAGTTGTTATCTGATACTCGTTCAATGAACATGGTTTTCCATAGCGCCTCCTGTATATGAGGCATAAAAAGAAAAGACCTGTTGCTAGAGTTCCACCGACAACTATTCCTGGAGATCAGAAGGATCGGTTACTTTAGTGCATGGCATTTTAGTGCACAAGTTATTACAATATCAATTTTTTTAAGTTCATAAACTAAACTGAAAACCAGAAAAATTTAACCAGCAACCGATATGCTTTTTCTTAAAAATAAATAAATAAATAAGATAGGTGCCAAGCTCCTAACTTACAATTATTGAAAGCCCGTTGTTAATCTGAGGGATAATTAGCATTCAATGGTGTGTCTGAGAATTTGATTTTTACCATTTTTAGTTACAGATATAATGTCTTTGAGACGATCTTTTCGTCCTTTTAACCTCATTTGTTGAGAGAGAATTACTCTGATAATAAGCACAGAAGCTTCAACAACTTTAATTCTCTCTCTTTTTTTTTCTGACAGGTTTGAGTTTGTTTTTGCCATTCATAATTTATCATTTGCAATTAAAGAATTACCTCCAATAATACCACCGACTTGGTTGTGCCATCTTGAATGCTCTGTTAAAAAACATAAGCACAAAATTCAATTTAGTCGCCGACTAGACTGGACAACTGTCTCGTTGAGTTTTAATTCAAACAGTTAAAAAAGATTGGAATATGAAGGACAGAGTTAAATTATCATTCAGAAAATGCTGCTTGAAACTCAACAACACGTCCTGGAACTTATGGAAGGCGCGCAACAAAAGAATTTTCTCAAGTTTAAATACTCATCCAGGGCTACTGCTTAACACAATCTACGAAGATATTGATGCGTGGATTCAACATGCTTAGTTCTTAGTTATTTTGGTTCTTAGCTTCTTTTTTTCCTTTTTCCTTTTTTAATTTTTTTCTTTTCTTTCCCCTTTTTCCTTCTTGTACTTTACCACCTTTGTAATTATATATATATTTTTTTAATAAAATTACTGTCGGAGTGGTGATTGCCACCTGACCCTCAAAAAAAAAAAGAAACTCAACAACACGTATTTTTCAAAAACCTCTTGTTGGTTTTCTGGATTTCTATACAAACTACTTTGCAATCGTTGAAGAGTCGCAGTTGATAATTTCATGCATACCAACAAAAAACATCTTGACAAGTTTCATAAAAATCGATGGCACAGGTTTGAATTATCAACTACATAAGTGAATTATAAACAGCGTTCATGGTGATTAACTGATTATTATTAATCCCACATTAAGGCGTTGATGGGGTTCAAAATGCGAATTTATGGTAATCCATGCCAATCCATTACTTAACTCCCTAGGACTAGGAGTGAATTTCAGCAAAAGGAAAATAAAAAAGAAAGATATTTTCCATTAACTTTGACAATGAATGATATTAAATTATTAATGGACGCAGGGGATGGGAGGGGCCGTGGTCAGAACGGTGCTGTTGCTTTATATTTTTTTTTTAAGTCAGATGACAAGGGCTTTCTTTCAATAAATGAATCACTTCCTCTGACACAAATGTGGATGAGACTATGAGAGGATATGAATAGAAAACATAAGTATACTTTTATCCCCAAAATTTCAAATCACTGGTGTACCCTTTAAAATTCTTCTGTACTGTTGCACAAGGATAGAACGTCAATGAGCGCTAAAGAATAAATTGAAAGATTTTTTTTTATATTTTTAATAGTTATGAAAATAAAATTGATTTTAAATCAAGTATTATAGCAATGATTTATATAGTGCAAATATGATGTCTATAAAAAAAATGATGAAACTTGGTACATGTTTATGATATTTAAATAGCGTATAATTTGTTTGTACTCTTTTCTATATATCTAAAAACACATCTATTTTTAAATTACGATTCTTGAGACATCATCAAATGATTATAAAATTTAAATTGTGGTACTCTTATCTATAAATCCAACAACATATCTATGAGCTTAATATTCAACTTTATTTGGATTTAAGATTGAAAAAATAAGTATTGCCAAATTAACCCTCTTCATTTGTTTTTTTTTTTAGGGTCAGGTGGCAAAGCGCCACGCGGACTAACCCTCTTCATTTGAAAAGCGTGGTTAACATTAATTCAAAAAAAAAAAATTTGAAAAGCGCGGTTCACACATGAGATATATCAACTATATGGGCATGGTCTTTTCACATTTTCAGGGGAAGATTTAAACAAGAAGAGGAGGAGAGATTGTTAGTTCTTGTCAGGAATATCTTAATTTTCTTCATTTGACACAATGGCCTTGTTTGGATAGAGAAGCGCGTGAGAATTTCAAAATTGGGATATATATATATATATATATATATATATATATATATATATATATATATATATATATATATATATATATATATATATCACTTAACCCAGCTGGAGCAATGAAGAAACAAAGAACCACTAGCACATAAATAGACATGTTAGTTGGTAGTTAGTAGTTGTCTGACCATGGATCAGATTTCCTGCATCTCGCTAAATTCTAAGTCCTGACCAATTTATAATACAAAGCAATAAACAAATAGTAAACCATATGAGAACCCGAAATAAGAAAAACCAATAAATGTTGTTATCGCTGGCGTTGCCTAAGCATCACTCATCACATATCACGCTCACTGCTTATGATATCCATTCTTTTACCCTTTTTATATATATAAAATATATAATAGCGTATAACGGAATTATTGTTAGTCAAAAGACTTACCAGGAAAGTTACAGTAATGATTTTGGTGGGTTCCTTTTCCTTTGAATTCAAACAAAAAGATTTTTTTTTTTTAAAAAAAAAAAAGGAACAAAAAGAGTTCTGTTGTACAAAGCAAAACGGCAAGCAAAGTTATCACTTATCACATGAATAAATGCTAGCCGTCTCCTGTTCGTATCTTTAAAAGACGTCAAACATTGATTCCTGGAAATCTCTCTCCTCAAGGTGGAAATTAATGAAGAAAATAAAATATTGCAAAATATGGAAGACTAATTTATTAGCCAGACAGATCTAATTTTTATGATGCATTAAAGCTTGAATAAAATAATGTTAAAAATTGTGCAACCGTTATCTCTATTTTTTGCACTTGCAACTACAGAGTATATAAACAAGTGGACAACAGTTTTTGCAATGCAATTGTATCCCCTGGGACTTAAGTACTTTTTTTTTCTTTATGAAAACCAGGACTAAGTACATAAACATAATATCTATCACTACTTGCAAACAAACAAACCCTTAATATTATTATTGCTTAAAAAATCGTGAGCAGACATTCTAGAAGCCCAGAAGATATAAAACTGTCAATTAATTATATTTATTAGCATAACTAATATTTTAAATCTACGTATGTGGTACTACATGCATAGACCTTGTTTATCATGGTATCTTGTTTATCACAGCACATCTATATTCTATGATATGTTTCTAGTTTACTACTGAAATGCATGAAAAACATGAATCATTGGCTGAGCATTCCAAGTTAGTCTACTTCTAGAAAGACAAAAACGATAAAGAATTTATGCGTTTATAAAAAGTTAAAAGTAGGATTAATTAGAGCTTACATAGATAATAGGTTTAGAATTTTAAATATGACACAAGCACGCAGAGTCATAAAAACTTCATGAGTATCACTATTATTAATTTTCCAGATAATATTGTTGCTAATTTTTTAAATATGCTAATTATATTATTGTAGCATGTAATCGTTAAAATTACCATCAATTATTAGTAAAGTTAAAATGATATGATATTACCTAGTTATCCCAAAATAATATCAATTCAACAAAACAGGTGAGGTGAATCAAATACGTACGCTAACCCAATCGTGCTAGGTTCAATTTGTATGGAAAAGTGACAAACGCTACTCAATTGTATAGACGCCGAAACTGAAAGACTACCGATAAATGCATTATTTCGAGTAAACAAACAAAGGCGCCATGAACCTCCAACAAAATTACAAAAAGACCCCAGTTGACTCGCTGGGGAAGAAAGGAAAACCAGTGTGCTTGAAGTGTGAAAAGCTCTTCAGAATGTAAAGGTTTTAACTTTTAAGGTAGAGAACAAGAACCTTTACTCATATAGCTAATTTAAAATCAAACAAAACAGGTTTGTAGGTAATTATAGATAAATTAGTTTGCTGATCCAGCTTATTTAAACGAATTTTGAATTTCTTTTGAGATAATGAACAGAATACGTGATTAATTCTAGATAGAATTTGCGTAGAAATAATTATCAATTAAGGGGAAAAAAAAAAGTTAGTACTGACCTCTACGACACCCATCTCCATCAGCAAATCCATCTCCGGTGAACCCTTTGTTGCATTTACACCAATACCCATCTTTCACTTCACTCCCTACACTTATACAAGTGGCATTGGCCGCACACCGACATTTCCCAGTCATCCACCATCCAATCTCTACAAGTCCTAAAACAAGCACAGTTTGCCCCGCCTGATATGACTCGTACAAGACTGATGTGAAAAGACTTGCACATGAACTTCCATTTACCACATAATCTTTTGTTAAGTAATCATTGCCCGTGTTATTGAAGATGCATGTTAAGTTATCCTCTTTCTTGCCGCAACCTTGTGCCTGATGTGACATTTGAGAAACCACCAATGTCGGTAGGAGACATTGTTGTGTGGAAGATGGGTCGCAATTCCGGAGGAACAGACCGTTTTTATGCGTTAATGCATAATTGGTCGAGAAGAACGAAGAGGCAGTACTGACTGGACGGGCACAATTTGCAGATATGTTTACCAAAAAAGTGTAATTGGTAGTGAAATTTTGGACCGGGTAGCCAGAGAAGCTGATGCCAGAGGTGGAGTCGCAGGATAACGGGATATGGCAAGATGGAGAGAAGCCAAAGGGGTACTGGACCGTGGTTTTGCCACAGGTGCGGTTGCATGATGCGGCGGATGCCGCTACAAGAGAGAGGCCGAAAAGGATGAGTTGAAGCATTATGGAAATATTGGTTACTGGAAGTTTGTCATGGTGTGATAAAAACCATATATGGCAATTATGGAAAAAATTTTGTCATCAAAGTAGGAGTTGCTTCTTCCTCTTTTCTTACTTTTCCTTTGCTGGTTTTATGGAGTGGTGGTTCAAGGGTCTCTGGTAAGACTAAGAGTGGAACTTCGTGGAGATTTATTCAATTTAAGTATTGAGGGAGACGCGGCTGTTGCCTCTTAAACATTGAGAAAATTATCTAAATGGTCCTTCGAATTTTTCTTTTTATCTCGTCCTAGGAGCCTAAAACTGTACTGCTACTTAAGGTCAAATAAGATTCAAATTGTTTAATTCAGATCAAATAATCCATATTATATTTTAATCAATGAAGTTGGACCGTTTCACTTGTAAGTTGTAATAAATATTGTTGACGAGTGAGCTTTAATTTGAACCATCTAGCTTATATCTGCTTAAAGGTACCAATGTTTTGAAAAAATAAAAAAACGAACTGGCCGACGGCAGTTGGACTGATGACAAAAACCGGTTGATTAACTCGATTTAGATATTAAATACGTTAAGACTCTGATCAAAATTCTTTTTTTTTTTATATAGCATGGAATTTCATTTCATTAGAAATTTTTTTATAAAGATTAATGGATTTTGTGTCATTTGGTTAAATTTTCTATATTGTTAGATCCAACCAAATCCTGTGAAATCAATTGCAATAAAATGAAATGAAATGGAACCCCGCGTAAAAGACATTTTGATCGAAGGTCTTAATACTTTCTTTCAGCAGAAGATTTAAAATTGTGAAGCAGGTTATTCATTGCCCCCCTAATGAGAGGCCCAAGTTCGATTCTATACGACTGCACTTTTTCATGAATTTTTTTTTGAAAATTTTTCCCAATGGAATGTTAAATCTGTTAAACCGGCCGGTTCGATCCAATTTTCAAATCACAGCTTAAAACTTCTAAATTATATTAAAGTAAAAATAAAAGAGAAAATATATTTGTCCCGTATTCTTGCTCTCAGCTCATTTCTTTCTGGTTTCTAACTTTCCATTTTTATGCAGTACAGTTATTTCCTTTTTCAAGCTTTATTCTCGTTGCGCTCTCTTCACTTTGTAGATTCTAAGTCTCTCCTGTTTCTATCTCACCCGACTTAGTTGACTTCCAATAGTGGAAAATGCATCTTGTACACCCAACGCATCTTGTACTGATGCTCATGTTTCCATTTTGATGTCAAAATCATCTGAACGTGCATTATTATTGTAATTCATCCTGAACCTATATAGGTTGAGTGTTTGCATTTTTTTCTATTTTACCCTCAAAACTTTTATCATGACAACTTTCAACTTCTTTTTATATAATTGTGCAAAACTTTGTGTTGGTCATTTTTTTTTTTTATATGCATTAACTTTCTTTAATTGGTCATTATTAAATCTGCTGTAATTTTTGCAGTTATATGAAGTATATTACTGTATTTTATAAAGCATCACTTCTTGTTTCATCTTAGAATCGAGTTTTATTATCAGCAAATTGATATGGCATACCCAACGTTGTATTTTTTTTTCTTTAGAATTCCAGTTCTATTTTTTAGATTCTTCTGAAATTTGATATGATCAAAATTGAACAATTTACGAACAAGATTGATGGTTTCAAACTAATTTTTAAAAGTGGAATTGACAGTTCGATCACACAATGATTAATTTTCTTGGAGCACCAATTTAAGTCCGCCTCGTAGTAATTGTGGAAACAGGAACTTAAGAAAATTTTGCTATTGACGAGTTCGTGCTTGAACGCGCTGACAACACGGGAGGGAAAAAAATTACAATTAAAAAAGATAAAGGAAGCATGCTTAAAGACCGGAGCCAAAGGTACTTCCTAATGATTTCGAACGAAGTGAAAAGTAAAGGACTAAACCGTAGTGGATATCCCACTTAAAATCCCATGAACCTTCAATGGGGACATCATCACATCACTACATCTCCGCGGATCAGAGTTATTAGTATCCATCTTTTTTGGAAAAAAAAAATGAAAAGTTATGTTTAATAAAATTTGACTATTTCTAGCTTCTTCTTTTTTTTGGAATTCGACTACATCCTTTTTGTGTTAACAAAAAAATTTCAAATATTATTTTTTTTCCGTCAGTATCAAGTCAAAAATATCTAATTGATGAACCTAAGAAATTTGATCATATCTCCATAATTAATTTTATTTTTACACCCTAAGAACTAATAACATAATTTTCTAGAAAATAAAAAATAATTTCCAACAAATTTAAATATGAAGTTCAGTTTGAACAGTTCTGATCAACCATTAAAAGCTTCAAAATTGAAATATAAGCACAACTTACGACCTCATCCATCAATCTTATTTTATACCATGCACTATTTTTGTTAACGTCCCGCCTCCAAAGTACACCAATTATTTCCAGATATACTTTGAAGAATAAAAAGTAAGATATTACAGCGGCACGTACAGCTAAAGTAGTATATTATGGGCATCTAATTTGATAATTTGTCCTATTTGCTAGCCTGGTTTGAACATTGAATTATCAAACAGACACAACGTTATTCTCTAATCGTATTTTATTGACCTTGTATTTTTCTTTCATGCAGGCATTATTTGAACAGAAAAAGTATAGACGCATAAAAATAGTCAGGCATTCTTAGCTCAAAAAATTGGACACATTTGAATATTGTCGGAAAAAAAAAATTCTTAAGAGCATTATGGCTGTCTGTGTTGGATTTTTTTCTCTCCATTTTAGAAGTTCTACACTTCTACTTGGAACTATATAGTCTATATATGACTGATGGCTGCTTTCTTTTGTATTTTAAGAGCAATTTACGTAATTGTCCCCAATGTATCGGCAATTTCCAATTTTGGAAGACAAAAAAGGAAACAAAATACATATTATTATAGCCCTATTATTCTTTCGGAAAAAAGTTAATCAGGTCAGGTCGCTTTTCGGTCACAAGAACTTGTCTGATGCTCTTTATCCGCCATAGACTGATAGACCCATTGCTTATCGATATCGACATTGACCTACTACAAGTAATGACCCATAAATTAAGCCTGAGAATACCCCACTACAAAGCGGAGTCGCCATAGAACAGATCCATTGAGTTGGTATGAACATGGAAATTGATTTTGGGTACACCCGTCACGCTGGGTACATCTTAAAATTTCAATTTAAATATTTACTCTTGAAATTTTTAACTTTACATGTTAGTCCCTTGAACTATTGACATTGAGAATATTTACCCTATAAATATTTAAATTTTAATATTTACCCATTATCGAAATTGAAAATATTTAGCCTTATAATTAACTTTCTAACAAAATTCACATTAGTACATAAATAATTTGGACATAATTGTACCGTTCATATAATTGATAATTTAAAAAGTTCATACGATCGAAGTGATAGGATCTAATCTCAATGTTTTACGTTCAATGAGAATTTTTACTTTTTAATGAGAAATTACGGAGGACAGAAGCACTTTATATGACAATTTTAAAAAACTTCTAAATTAAAGTAAGAAATAAAAGTAGTCACTCCCAAGGATAATCCTGTAATTATATTGATGTTTAATTTATCTAAAAAATATTTTTTAATAATGTATCTAAACAGTTTGTTTTCTTCTGTTTCCATGTTTCTGACATGAATAATGAATGGATTGATTTTATATATGAGAAATCGTTATCTTTGCTCAGCACTAAGAGACATAACTATCAATTTATCTACCTTTGAAGAATGATATACACTTATCATAATATTATTGCTATAATAATATACAGTTATCTATGCAACAATTTTTGTCATGCGTGTTGCATGGCGGAGGTAAAATGCAAGTGTGAATTGCTAACCTAGCTGCTTTATACCGACTATTTTGAGATAAAAGAGGTCAATATTTTTTTAAATATTCACAAGACATTTTTATTTAAATTTCAAATCGGTGACTTTTACTTAAAAAAAAAAACGTTGTTGTCAATCGCTAGACCAAACATATTTATCTTTTTTGTACAGATTTTCGTCGTAAATTACCAAACAATATATTTATTTGTAACACCACTCGGCTACTTGCAGTGAAGCGGACACAATCAACAGACTAATTTTGACTTATGGTGGCGAGACTGCATAATATCAAATGTAAACTATATTAGGGCAGCCCAATAGTTGGGAGCATCACTTCGTTGTCCTGTTGCTAAGAAATTGCAATATAAATTCTTATTTCATAAAAAATTGCAATCACACACCTCTCGAGTTTAGTACTAATAAAACATTCAGGACTGATGTAGAATGAAAATGACAGAGTTCACCCAAAATAATGTTCACTGTACTATCTGAATTTTTTTTTTGTTTGCCTCTTTGATTTTTCCTTTTGTCATTTTTTTTTTTAGAAAAACATATGGCTCGCATCTCCGCCTTTAAGTGTCAACAAAATAAAACAGTAAAATGTTTTAAAAAAAATGAAGTCTAAACTTAAATTTAAAAAAAATATATATGAATATTATAAGTTTATTCTCCTTCAGGTACAGGAAATTAAACAAGAACAAGTGTAGTCTGAACAGCATGGAACAAGTGTTCTCAAATCACTTTCAAGTTAGTATTCTAAAGAAGCATCATCACTCGCCTATTTGTTGACTAGAAATCAAAACAAACTCAAATAGACTGGGCTGCTTCTACCTGGAATTTTGAAATATTTTCCAGAAAGAAAGAAAGACTTTTAACACATCAAACAACGGCTGTTACAAGTTGGGGACCAAATCCTTTCCGTGTTGCTTAAGTATTTTTCACATAATGAAGCCAAAACCCCAAATCAAAGAATTGACGTACTGGTTTCCCACTATGAAAGCTACTCTAGCCAGGGATTATATTTTATTTGTATTAGACTTAGACCAATAAATTTACACCTCGTCACTGTCCAAGCAAGCATACCGTTTTGGTTTGAACTGTTTATTGACAAGTATTATTTGCTGATTGTACAAAGGATGCGCCGTACAACTGAGGTCACGAGTTCAGGGAAAATTGTGAATTGTGATTAAAATGAATTATTCCTTTATAAAATGCAGTTATATAGACAAAAACCACCAATTGATACTCCTTGTGGACCTAAGAACCATACATACACTGCCGAGTTCAATGTTTTCAAGACGAGGTGACTGATTCATTGCTCAAGACTCGAAAGTCATGATTACTGCAGCTCTGTTTAACTTTAAGCATTATCTATAATTGTGCATTAAATACTTGGTCTCCTAATTACACTTTTATTTACAGTGACGGAAGATATTAGTTGAATTAAATAGTATTAAAATTCTCCTACAATGTCATCAGTACTTTAAAATTCAATCCTTCCGTAATAGATATGTTGAACTAGAATAAGACAGTACAAACTGACCTGTCATCATTCATCACTGACCATTACATTTACAAAAACGTCCTCATAAAACTGCAAATAAACGCTACAAAATGTGGACCAAGAAAACAAATGAGCTTTTTATCTAGGACACAAAAGTAAACTACTGAGTAGATAGCCCGATTAAGGCCTTAATAGGATATATCATATATATATATAAACAAATAAGATATATCATATATATATAGCACTCGGAGATGGCCCGATTAAGGCCTAATGAGCAATTGACTGTTCAACCAATGAATAAGCTAGTTTTTGATTCATCATTAAAAGGCCTTAATAGGCCTTTACATTAAAAAAAATTATCTTTTGAAATAGATAAGCTTCTGTTTGCATAAATGGGCCTGCATCTTAGTGACTTAGTGCTTAACACTTTTCAGATGAGGACGGCCCAATTGACTACCTAAGGCCGAAGTTGTGTTATGAAAGGCTTTTGTTTAATGCAAGAATTTGGAGAAATGTGGCAAGGTACTGGCCAGGTGGGTGTTCTTGAATTAACAATTGTAAAATTGTAAACATATATTTAACGAAAAATTATTCATATTGTGGTCTTACATCAATTAAAACGCATTGGTACTTTTAAAAAGGATATTTAATCTAATGACATAATATTCAGTAATCATAAATATACATGTTAAGGGGGAAAATGTAATCTCCAAACAAGAACACAATCTATTAGAAATGAATTTATATTTATTGCAAATATAAATATTTAGATTTCAATCGGGTCTAATCTGTCCGCACAGCAGAATTGCCCAAATAGTTAATATGTAAGTTAATCTTGGATCGTCTCCTCTTCGTTTGTGAGGAGTGCTACTGAAACAAAGGCGCTGAGCAGTGAGCACTCGCAAGTCGCAAGTTGATACAGGATATCTGGGATCGGGTCCTCTTCGGTCGTACCTTCCTTTTTTATTTAATGGTTCCAAGCAATCTGTATGATTAATTTTAATCTTTGGACGAAGATACATATCAGATTTAACATTCATCAATCAAATAGATTCAATTTTGATCCCAATTTTTTTTAGAAGCATATAATTTATTTGGTACGAAAAATTATTTGTAATCTCCTAACTAAAAGAACGCTCCTCAACCAAAAAACACATATTAAAAAAAAATTGAGGGCCAGGTTTTTTTTTTTTTTTTGAATCGTAGAGGGCCAGGTGACAATCACCACGCCAACAGTTTTCATAAATTCGAAAAAAAAATATTATAAGGCATAATTTCATCTCCATCAGAAAAAAAAAAAAAAAGAGAGAGAGATTTCATTCGGTACACTCGGAGAAGCTCGCGGAGTTGAGAGCATCGGTTGGCAGTACTAGTATTTGTTACGTGAAACATGCACAGATAAAGAAAGAGGTTACTTAGGCCATGCATTCATTAGAGAAAGAAAGAGGTTACATGTATCATGTATGATTGTTTCTCATAAATTTATAATTTAGTTCACTTGAATTCTTCTGAGATAAATAATATTCAATTTCTCTGGACTAATAATTGTTACTTTTTTTCAAAACACACAATTACAAATGAAGTAAATACACAACAGAACAACACCCTTCTAATTAATTAACATATCCCTAAACAACTATTCTAATTCATTTCCCTCTCTCTCTCTCTCTCTCTCTTTCATGGAGAAGAGAAGGAATCATCAACCACTAGCTCCCCATCCTTGATCTCTCGAGGCTCCGGCATCGCCTTGAGGAATGAAGAAAGAGCATTCCTGAAACGATCGACCCGTTTCTTATGCCGGATTCTCCTGAGCACCGCCTCCTTCTCAAGCGATTGCGCTCCAGATTCTCTGCTGTTGGTGTTGCCCTTTGAGGGCTTGATGTACAGATAGGTGGTGACCTCGCTTTCTTGAACAGAGGTGGAGGTGGGGTTAGAGGAAGGTTTAGTGACTGTAGACATAGTGCCTTAGTGTTTGCGTATGAGACTAGAGTTTGAAGAGTGATTAAGTTGGGAAATTGGAGAGTGTAGTGAGGTGTAAGAAGGGGCTATATAAGTGGTTTGGAGTATTACTTAATGCAGATAAACTGGATGCTGGGGGACATGGTTTTTCTAATCAGGGACCAAAAGAACAAATTTGTAATAAAGTACTTTGACCGACATTGCATATATTTTTGACAAGATAATTTTATCTGCACATTTTTTCTTTAAAATGAGCCCCTCGAAATGGATTTTATTATGTCGGCGTGGAGAAAAAAATTAGCAACTTTGTCCTTCCAAGATAATCTCAAATGAAACATTGAATCAATAAATAACTTTAAAAAAAAAATGTGCACGGCTTCAATTTCGACTAAGAACAAGGTTTATTTTACAAATTAGGAGTTTCTATTATTTAAATTATTTTACACACCTTAATTAGCTTTTGTATTTTGTAATATGTATGGTTATATTGCCGATGTAGATTTTCTAGGACGGACTAAAAATTTGATTGCAACAACTTTTTATTATAGTACAATACATTTTTTATATTCACAATTGAGTCAGTTTTCCGACTTCGATATAAACAGTAATAATTCAACCAATTAATCCTCACTGATTTTGTACGGCGATATGAATTTCATATATATGAACAATATAGAAGTTACAAAACATTTTTTTTTTAAATTACTACCTCAGGATGACACAATCATATATCCAAACATTATACTTCATTACAATAAGAAAAAACGCACTACTTATTTGACAATCTTTCATCTTATAGAGTGATGCGGAGAACGTAAAATGACCATTTTATTTTTAAATAAAAGACGGACCTTTCTAAAAGTTCACGAAAATATGAGGTCAATACTGTAAATATATTGTCCAAATATCTCGTGCATTGACAGCATTGTTCACAATTCACAAAAGCCACGTGGGACTGCTAGAAAACCGGAACAGAGAAACCGACCTCCAGAAAAGGAAGACACACCATACCTGGGGCTATGAGCACATAACCTAGGGGCACTTCATTGGGTTGGGTTAAGTAAACTATAGGTGATCAGAATAAAATTATTTGTTTTTAATGGCAAATGAATTATTTAATAAATTAGTTAGGTAAATGAGGACGACATAAATCCTCTTGTGCAGTGCGGATTGGCCAGACTCGGTTGCGTTCAGAACTTGTTAGCACTAGGACTTGGATGTATAGAACCATCTCAAACCCAGATTTATTTTTATTATAATTATTTTATATCTGTTGGTAGTGATCTGACAAGCGGGCAAACTGCAAACTGCAAACAGAGGGAAAGTTTTGAACCCTCTGAGATCAATTATGTTCATATCAGAGTTCAATGTTAGAGTTTTTTTACATGATCTATATTATTAATTGCAAGACAAGTTTATTTAAGATCATTATCTAAAAGGTATATCATGAAAATTATAATTGACTAGATTCATTGTAATTGATGGTTGCATCAAGCTGAGTGTCTAAGAAATCAGAATAAAGTTTCCGCTAAGAAAATTACCTCATTAATTTTCTGCTAAAGGGGTTTAATTAATTCGCATCTCCACTAAGAAATCATAATAAAGTTGAGAGAATAAACGTCTAATGAAAATCATCATTATGTCTAAATAAAACCGTTGAAGATCAGTTCCGCTTGACGATATTTGCTCTTCAAATTGTAAGTTCTATACTAATGATTTTGTTATTTTTTATGATTAACAGATCCTGACAATTTGTGTTATTATTTTCAAACAAGCTAACTAATGATTATATTGATTTTAAGGGATATATTGTAAATTAAAATATTCTATTGTTACAATATCTAAATTCAGTACGGAAGTCAGAAATATTACAGTTACATTAGCAAGCACATTAAATTGATGTTAATAATGGGTGGTGCATTGCGACAGAACTAAAATAAATGGTTTTTCACTTTTTAATTCTCTTAAATGTTTTGTTGCTACATATATCGAGTACTCAATATTTAAATAGGTAAGTGATGATGGAAAGACTTACGAATCCCTATTTAGTATTTCCATAAATATTCTAAGAAAACCACTAATTTATCTAAATATTTTAACCGTTGAAATTTTATTAATTAAGATCTTATAAGAGTGATTTTAAAACGAAATTGAGATAAACTGAAGACAAAAATATATATATATACTCTGATGAACCAAATAACAGAAAATCATTTTCATAAAATCATTTTTTTTCCATGAAATGATGAGCTATTATTTAAAAAAAAAAGTGAGGTTGTTACTTCAAATGCGATGCACTGAAAAAAAAAATTAAAAACGAAAATGACGACCATTGAAACTTTTTTGTTTAAAAAAAAAAACACTGAACTATATGAAACAAATATTTCTCCGAATGTCACACTCGTAGTATAACTTTGTACTTTAACCTCTTGTACTAGAGATCAAATTTCTTCACACATCACTACCCAATAGAGAGAACACTAAATTACATCGCTATTTAATTTCTTTAATTTTAATTTGTAATTTAGTTCTTTTTCCTCATTATAGGTTCGATACTTCGATGTTTCAATATAGTACGCTATCTAGGAATGTTTTAATTACTAAAGAAATCTCACCCGTTGTTTGTCCACCAACAAGTCCACGTCACATTATCTCGTTCCTAATTAGTCCTTCTGTAAGAACATGCCACGTCACCTATGCAACGTCCTCAATTATTATTACATACTAGCATAAGATGCCCTCATATGTGACAAATAAAGAAACAAAATAATGTTAGACAATAAAAATATATTACTTAATTTACCAGCGATACAAATAGATTTGTTATAAGTAGTAGAGATAAGATTGTCAGATTGGCGTTCAACGAAATATAAATTGCTACTGGCTGATAATATGATATATGTTTTTTTTTTTCCTCTCTCTCTCTCGAAACAGTTGCTAACTAGGTACCCAAAAAATATATATATATATATGTTAATCAGAATATATCGTCATATACTTTCATGAGTTGATGGGTTGAAGAAGAAATTTCTCGAATGACTATCAACTAATTTCTTTATTTATTTTATTTTTAAAGAACAGATTTGGATAGCAAAGTATTTCTATTTTATAGAGCGGATACGTACCAACAAAGAGAATATCACCTTTTTATTTTTTTTTCTGCTGATATGTTTGTTCTTCTTAAGAGAGAACTAATTCTTATTCTCTCTTTTTAACTTCATGGAATAATGTTCTTCCAAAAACAATAGATTATCAGGAAGGGATAAGCTATTAATGATATGACAACTTAATGGTGAAGCAAGGAGGATGAGTTTACAATATGTCAGTTGTCAGTTGATTCATTTCGCTTTTTATATCGATCAGTTAATTTTTATTTGTCTTGTCAGAATACTTGGCACAGGAAATATACCTGATCGTGTTTTGAATTTGTTATTTAATTTTATTTATCTTTTCGCAACATTTTACTGATTCAACTGTTCAGATTTGATTAATTTATTATCAAGTTAGCTCATCAAACCGCGTGTGAGAAAGGAGTCAGGACAACAATTCGCCAATTAATTAATTACGTTCACTTGCAAATAAAAGTTTGAGAGAAACTACGCTCTACATAAATATAGCAAGCATGAACATTCCGAGACTTTTCACTGAAAATTTCCTACGGTTCGTTACAAGTTTAAGATTCACATTTTTTTAAAAAAAAATAATTATGCACAAGCATTTCACAGGTAGAACAATTGTAAAACTTTTGACTGACAATAGTATTATTTATTTGTTAGGAAAAAAATAACTGATTGTCGAACAATTTCCAAGATGAATTAATTTCAAGTTGACAATAAGGTTTTACACCGTGGCAAATATACGTACTTTGCATCCTCTCTGGTACTAGTGTTTTCTTGTATAGATCTTCCGTTAAGTTGTATAGTGACGTGTGCTAACAATAATTTCGAAATCCTCTTTTGTGAATTAAGAGCGTGATTTTACATTTTTTTTAAAAAAAATCCAAAAGATAAGTACGTTAATTTATGTGGCTATCATTTTTCTATAAAATAAGTTTCCGTCAAGAATTCAATTTACACATCAAAAGTCCGTATTCTGTAATTAAAAAGAAAATGAACTTTCTTAATTCCAGTGGCTAGAAGAGTAAACCAAACAAATGGGCCTAAAAGTACAACCATTTTCCGTCATCAATATATTAAGATATCATTAATTTCAGTTGCTAAAATATCTAATATAATGTCAAACTAATTCTAACTTTTTTAAGATAGTTATAAAAATTATATTTTCATCGAATATTTGCATTATTAACATTACAAGAATATGAATGTAGTCCCCAACGTTTTACTTACGAAGTTAACTGCCTAAATAAACACAATTATCAATGTTCACCAATATCGCGGCATTATATATCGAATAAATAAATATTTACGTTGATTTTCATGTCATCCTAAACTATTTAGAAGTAATATGAGAATGTATATATCTCACATTCTCAATGAAAGTAAACGCCAATGTTGATTTTCATCAAGTTTTTTAACCAAGAATAGTGGCAGTAGTTATCTGGTATATATTGAATACTCCAAAAATCAATATGATATTCTTTAATTTGTAAACTAAAAATAATGACACTTAAGAATTATTTAAAAAATTAAACTAGATAATTTTCAAAATATGATACTTCGTGGTGCATATCAAATTGTTATTTTGTAGTATTGAATTTCACATGATCCAGCTACAAGCCTTCAAGTATGTACTAAAAACGCCAGCATACATCTAACTGATATATCTTCTAAAAATTTCAACTCAGCAAAAGTTGGTTTTCAGTCCAGCAACCTAAGGATCATTTGTGCTACTTGCTCTAGAAAAGAAACCCACCAAAGCTCAGTTTCTTTCCATGCCTTAACTCTCTCAGTTTGGTGACATTTCAAAGAGAAACCCAGTACAATTAGAAGATGTAATACTCATGTCAACTGTTCTGATACCAAAAGAGTTTCTGAGCAGTTACTGGGA
This sequence comes from Rhynchospora tenuis, assembly GCA_027725995.1. Lineage (NCBI taxonomy): Eukaryota > Viridiplantae > Streptophyta > Magnoliopsida > Poales > Cyperaceae > Rhynchospora > Rhynchospora tenuis. Next base: position 30,461,520 of record CM050889.1, read on the forward strand.
ATTTGTTAGTTGTTATGAATTTTGCTGTGTGCACATAATAAATGGTACTTTCTGCGTTAAAGTGTAGTTTTAAATTGATGAGTTAGATACTGAGCTGGTTTGTTTCAGTAATGGACTAATGGTGTCCTCTTGGATTGTTTTGTTACTTGCATAATTTGCATTTTATAATTGATGCTTTATAGACCTGTTGATGATAATAAACAGTTGGCCCATAACTTGAAAAAGTTGGCCCATAATTTAACAAAAGCCCACTCAGCAACCCATAGCCTCCTTCCTTATAATAAAATCTCAAAACCCTACTTCTCTTCCGTTTCCTTTATCACCCCGCCAGTTCTTTCCCACTCCTCCAGCGGCGGCGCCAAGACACAGAAAAATAAAAATGGTTAAGTTTCTGAAACCGAACAAAGCCGTGATCGTTCTCAACGGCCGTTACGCGGGTCGGAAGGCGGTGATCGTGCAGGTTCTGGAAGGAGGCAATCGCGACCGTCCATATGGCCACTGCCTCGTGGCGGGATTGGCGAAATACCCAAAGAAGGTGATTCGCAAAGACTCAGCCAAGAAAACCGCGAAGAAGTCGCGCGTGAAGGCGTTTCTCAAGGTCGTCAACTTCACCCACCTCATGCCCACCCGCTACACGCTCGACGTCGATTTGAAGGACGTTGTCACTGCTGATGCGCTCTCCACACGTGACAAGAAGATTGCTGCTTGCAAGGAGACCAAGAAGAGGCTCGAGGAGAGGTTCAAGACTGGTAAGAACAGGTGGTTCTTCACCAAGCTGCGTTTTTAGATTGTTGGTCCGTATCAGGTCGTGGTTATCTTTTTTTTTAATGTTGGGTTGCTAATGTTATGAATTTTGCTGGTGAATGTGGTAATAGTGTTACTGTTACTTTCTTTGATGTGGTGCATTTGAAAAGTAATTCTAGAATTTATGAGTTAGACTTAGTAATTGTATCGTTTTATGGTTGATTTGGGTTTTTCTGAATGATAATGGTGGTATAATTAATAGCTAGAAATTAGGGTGAATATTTCTAATGCCCGGCAATCATTACTCTGATAGCTATCATATAAATTGCAATTCGTATATTTTGTTCAGTATAACTTCATATTGACAGACATTATGTTATGTTAACACTTAGTTGCTTTTAAGAACAGTACTTTTAAGAAATGATTAAATTTTCTTAGTAGGCCTAAGATATTTACAATTCCGAAGGGAAATTATTAATTAATGTGCAAATACTTAGCTCCTTTATTTTGATAAACTAGCTAGTTGCTTTAACTCGTAGTATAGATATGAAGTTATAATTATAATTATTTTTTGTCTAATTATAACAATCAACATTTCTGTTTTAAATTTTTTTTGTGTGCAATGCTTCAATATAACAAATATGAATGTCTATGTAAGTGTGCTTGATTAGTTCAATTTAGTAGTCAGTCATTATTGGATTTACTTCATATAAGCAGATGCTATTAAGGTGGACTTCTCTCACTTGTCTTTGGCAAACACAGTGTTAATTATTCCTAGTGAACTGTGAATTATGCTCCTTTTTTCCCAAAATTTCTTGGTTGGTGCGGGATTTGAATTGTTGAGATCTATAGGGGATATATTGCTTTAGTCAAACAGTGTTAGATAAGATATATTTTACAGTTCATCGTGTTGATTTCTGATAATATTCTCGGTTGGATGATTTCTTATCAGATCAGATTTCGCATATATTTTGATTTACCAAGGCAGTAACGTAAAGTGTAAAAGTGGTGCAATGAGTGATTATTTGAAGTCATGCGAACTCTACGGTGTGCTTTACTAACATATATAAATCATGGAAGAGCTCAGAAATTGATCATATGTAAGGTTCGTCAGCTCAAAATTTGTTTACTAGTTTAGCAGCATTCCACTGAACTCCGCAGTCTACTTACTGTTCATGTATGTGTCTGGCTGTTAGAAAGATATATTGATCACTTGTGAATTGATGATCTTGGCAATTTTCAACAAATATCAACGACTGGTGGACTGATGATTATTTCTAAATTACTTGAGTGGTGTAGTAAGTTTCCTAAGGGTTTAAAACAGTAAAAAAGAAAGGAGGAAACGTATACCTCATATCATTTTTCTTATAGGCATGATATCGACATTGTAAATATAATATGACGTTAAAATTCAGATTTAAACTTTATTTTTACTGTTAGAATTAGAATATGGGATTGTCATTGTCAAGGATCTCTCTTATGTTTGACAGAGAACCAATTAAGCAATATGTGGCCTTTAAGAAATCAAGTAATATTCAACCTCTTAGCATGCGAGAGAATACTGTCAATAATTAGACAAAATATAGTTGGATCGGATGACATTCAGAAAAAAAATAAGAATACATCTACTCTCGCAGCGGCCTAGGGATGGCCATTAGCCCGAATTCTGTTGCCTGTCTTGACCTGGGTCTTAGATTGCCTGGCCCGAAAATGAAACAGGCAAGATAAGGCCAGGTTTTCCAACAGAACAGGCTATACACGGGCCACCTAGGCACCTTGGTGCACCTCCTAAATCCTAATGTATGTATACTTATTGGGCTATTTCTATAAAAAAAAATATATAATATATATATCAAAATCGAACTGTCTCTCGCATTAGCCCTAGGCTCGTAGCCTCTAGGCTGTCAATGAAACTAGTTTACCCGTTTATCTAATCCGTACCGCATTCGATAAGACGGATATAGATAAAATTTTATTTTCGTTAAGTTAACCGTACCGGTATGGGTAAGGAAATTTTTTCGTTAATTTAACGGGTATGGATACGGATAAAAGCTATTTTGTACCCATTTTCATAACGGGTAATTGCCACAATTAGAAAGATACAATTACATGATATACATATGACATCTTATTTCATCATTTGTAAAAAACTGTTAGAATTTATTTAAGATATTCTCTAATACTTTCCATTCATGTGTATGAAACAATAAAAAAAAAAAAAAGAAATGGTTTGCCGTCATTGTTGCAAAAGGAGAGAAGCATTCCGTACTCTTATTCAAAAAATCCAGAGCATATTGACAAGAATCATACAACAGCATTGATCACGATATGAGTAACTTAGTAAGTATTGACTTCTTCTATTTGAACTTTCATTTGATAATTTATATCATTAATTAATTAATTAAAAAAAATTTTGTTTAGGATGCCTTTAGGATTAGAACAAACACAAAATAATACTAATGCTAAATCATCAAGAAAATTAAGGTTTAAAGTATGGATTGATTTTGAGAAAATGGATTTACCAGATGGGTCTTATAGTGCTAAATGTAATCATTGTACTAGCCATTATTAATACAATTTATTTATTCAGAACGTACAATTTTTATTGTTATTATTCATTTTCTACTGTTATTGTACTCGTACAGTCGTACTGTTAATTCTTAACGGATACAGATAAAGAAAATTTTGACTAAATACCTTCGTACCGTACCGTACCGTATCTATTGACAGTTCTGGGCCAGCCTCTCTACACGCCAGGTGAGCGCTAATCAAGGAGGCTACTTTTGAAGTTTTCATTTTCTTGCGAAGGGAGGATTTTAAGCGGCTTATTCTGCTCAACCTTTTCTGCAGTGCGTAAAAAGAAAATGACAACGACAACCGACACACGAAAGCCTCAGGAAGTGCCATAAAAAATCTGAAACTGATACTTTCCATCGGAGCTTTGTACTTTGTAGGCGATTTATAATTTTATACAGTTAGATTTAAATAGATATATCGGTATTAGCGTTTGTACTACTTGAAATGTTTTTCAAACAATCCAAAAACAATAATAAGCATACATGGCAAATTATAAAAGGATTCCAACACAAATATTCTTACAAAAGATTATGATAGCTTTGAATTTGAGGATACTTTAATACATCTTTCGGTTTTGATGATTTTAGATTAGAAAGCGATCAGCGTTGATAGGATGCATCTCTAGAGTAATGTACTAGCAACTTAGTTTTGGTGATGAAATAATACGCAAGTCCTGACTAGTAAAAGATATCTTGAATGTGTTGGGGCAGAATCAGATTTGTAGTATAGGACTATAGGAGGTGCCGAATCGAAAAATCACAAGTCCAGAACAAAGATGATAAAAAATGATTACTTTACTATTAATTAAAAAAAAAGGTTTCTAGTGAAATAAATGCAAAAACTAATGTCAATGAGTGCCTTTTTTTAAAAGATATATTTTCCCAATTTTTTTTAATAAACTAAAGAATATAATTACGTTTTTTATTTTAATTACATCATAAAATTTTTCTTTGAGTGCGGCACATAAATATATCTATAAAAAATTTAAAATAAAATAATTTATTGCTACAGACCCTTTTGCATTTGCTGCCTCCAAATTAAATTAAAAGCACATTTAAACTTAATTTTTTTTAAAAAAAAGATGTCTTAGTTTAAGATTAAGGTATGTCACATCTAGGGCTATAAGAATGAGTACTTGAGTTCGAGCGAGTTAGGACCAGCTCAAACTCGGCTCGGCTCTAACTCAACTTGGCTCATGAGTCGCAACTCACGAGGCATCTTGAAATAAGCACGTGTACTTTTATTTTTTCTTTGTTTAATTTATATCTTATTTTAATATGAAAGTGCGCTCAAGAGAGAAGGCTGCAATCTTATTTGCTTCTACTACCCCGCAACTTTAATTACATCTTTGCTTCACCTACACTTCAAGAGAAAGGCATCAAAATTATGCATTGACAAATTTTCTAGAAGTCCTGATTGGAAAATATTAAATGAAAGAACTGGGTCACAACCATAAGCATATCGTCTGGTCTTTTAAATCTAGTCTTAACTAATCTCAAGTCCATATAGAATTCCTCCCAGTTGCATGCCATCATGACAATGAGAACTCAAAAGTTATTGTGAAGTTTAAACAAGCAATAAAACATAACCTCAATCAATTTCGGTTAATGTTTCACAACGCTTTCTGCCTTTTTCAATTACCGCTATCAAAAGCTAACATTATGCACACCACATATATATTAATTATAACACACAAAAATACAAAGATTGACTACAGTGGAGGGGGAAAAAATAGACATCAAAGAAAAAAGCGCACAATCTATATACAAAACCTAGGTATCCGCTCAAACTGAACTAGTGAGAGTACGTACTATGTTCAGTTATATCATAAAGTGAATCAACCTCAAATACTGGCTTTTCATCATCCCATCTCAACACCTCCTTTGCATACCTAAGTGCTGAGTCGACTGAACTTGAATCCAAGGCACTAGTGCATGTCACAAAGAGCCTCCTACCGGATCGACCTACCAGAGATGTAAACAACCTCTTGTACTTCACCGCAATGTAGTGGCTTGCAGTTTGACCCAAGGTTGAGTGGTTTCCAAGATGACGGCTACTATAGTTGGCACGGTAACGGCTGATCAAGGGATGAAAGTCACTAAACCAATCACATACGGTGAGAGGTGAGTGCTCTAATTTTTTCTCCAGGAGATCAATTTTGTTAAGGATTAGAAGGAAACTGGTTTCTGCAAAGGTATCACTAGTTATGATTTTTTCAAATAAATCCCTGGATTCTAACATTTTGTTGATTTGAACACCATCAGGAGTCTCATAAAACTCATCATAATCGCTCATGGCAACACAGAAAACTACAATTCTGGCCTCCTCAAACATGTCCAACCACTTCACATTTTTTCCTAGACTCTTGCTGTGCATTCTGATGAGTTCATACCTAAATAAAAAAAAATAAATAAATAAAAATCAGTGAGGCAAAATTCAAGGCGTTGCTGCATGCTCAAAAAGGATAGCAAAGGATTTTCTTAAAAATTAAATTCAATATTTTACGATATGGAAAAATACTCTACTTCACTCGCATTTTCACAAAATCCCATCTTTTATTTTATTTAGTAATGGTATTACCACTGCATGTTATAAGGTAATCTACAAGTTCCTTCTTCCTAATATCAAAACTAAACTAAAATCATCCCACATGTGTACCAAATTTCTGGTCTCAAAAACATTGATCAAAAGCCAAAAGACATTTATTCAATTTTGCATGATTTTGACTCATGTTAGCAGCCAGAGCTATGGGTATAAAGCAATAAATTGCGGGTGTGTTTGGCACCCATGTGAACTAGCTAGTTCATGAACAACCAAACATGCAAAAAACTAGGTGTTCTTTGGGCAAATAAGCCTAGTTCTTGTTCCTAGAAATCTTAGAACTAAAATAGTTTGTGAACAAGCTGTTCACATGCTTGTTCAAGGATATTCTAAACACACTTTGTTAGGTCATAAGTAACAGAAACTTGTATGCAATTAATTTACAAAACAAACAAGAAAATAATGTGGTTGTCAATAATAATGAGGATGAATAATCAACTATTCATATGTCAAATCCCAATTAGTGTAATTATGAATATGGATATTGTGCCTTCTCCATTCATCAAATGAAAAATAGAATACATGTTAAAGAAATTACTAACTTGAGAGAGCTCTCTTGGTGGTCAAGATCTTCTGCAGCACGGGTGTCATAAGGCAGGCGTGGGAAAGTAAAGTCCGTACAGGATACCCCATTTGATGAGGTAAGCCCAGCCGCATTAAGTATATCAGCATTATTTGGCTCGTAATCCATTCTGCATACCTCTCCTACCTAGTAATAGAGAAACAGAGTAGCCAAAGGATTATTTGGCCATACATCCACACAGTACATAGTATATGCCAAATAAGTTGAAGCTTGGTTTTGCAAGTGAGACCTAATTAGTTTGCAGCATTAACATATAACAATAAACCAAACACATAAACAAGCATTTCTTCTACAAAAGAATAGTCAAATGAATGTTAGCAATTCAATCTTGTCCACATAAAACCAAGTAATAGACTAGTGGAACAGAAAGTTATTGCAGTTGCATCTTAACTGAAACTAAGAACCAAACAACCCATATTGAGCTATAAATTACATAGAAAGCCTTTATACACGTTTCTCTTAAAAGGTTACAGTGTTTTGCATGGGAAATTTTCTTGCAATCAACAACAGAAAGTTCGGTTCGAGATACAAATTTACCTGCTCAAGAAAATAGCTGGCACAGCTGGGAAGCATCTGCAGCTCATCTTTCCTTCTATATGTGGCTTGAATAGCAGGATCTTTCCAAAGTTCCTCTACCCTTGGAGCATACTCCCTAGTTGCAGCCGGAAAAACAACCTCTAGACTACCTGAAGCCATCACCTTCAGTAGCCAATCTGCGAAGCTTCTTAAACGTGGGCCCAAGGAATACTCTGTCGCCTCAGCCTGCTTGTCTGATTTGCCAATATATTGAATAAAAACTTAGAGGATTTCTTTTTAATTTCTATTTTAAACTCTGTATGATTTAGTAATTCACTGTCAACAAACTGTTTAGTAACTACCAAAAATGCTAGACCAATGGCAAATGTTGAGCTCTGGAAAAGAAAGATTGCATGACTACTTTCATATTATCTTCACCAAAAAAATTACTACATTGCTGCTGATGTTTGTTTGTTCCCCCTCAACTGTTGCTTGCAAACCAGTTAATATAAATAGTTTTCAACATCTATATCATCCACACTTTAATATCTCAAAAAGGGGGGTAACTAAGAACTGTAACCCAAAATGTCAAACATCAGCGGATAAACATAGGTTAAAAGGTTCATGAAATATTTTATAAATCATAGGTTTTATCTAAAACGAATAGAGATGTTAGGTGCTGGAGAGGTGAAGCCAAACAATATTAGCATTGTTGACTGAAATGAGAGGGGCAATCATAAGTTTAGGTGTTTGTTATACCGGCATCACTCGAAGGAAGCTGGCTAGTTCGTACGTTTTCATACATCATTTCTTCTTCAAAAATCTCTCGCGCCTCAAGTAAAATTGCTAGGTATCTGTACACATTTGTCTGTATCATGATTTTCATTTCTTCACGCTCTTCTGCTGTGAAAGAGGTGTTTCCGTACAAAATCTTGGCCTGATAAGGTGTGATGTTTAATGAGTTTATATAGGTTGAGAAAATGCTTAGCAGATAAACATTAGACCATAAGATATAAAGAGGTCAATATTAAACAGTAGTTCAGCCATGCAAAATGGTACATCATATATTCAAATGGCCACTAGTGTTTCTTAAGGAAATTCAAGATTGCTTACTTATTAGAATCAAGAAAAAAAGTGAAATGCGTACCTGCTTGAAAATGGTGCTGGTGCCAGATCCCTCACACCCAACAAGCAGTATCTTCTGGGTTGACTTGTTCTCGACATAATCAGACATCACACGCCTGGCAGACTCAACATAATCTTTGTCACTCGGGTGTGCATGGGGTGCACTGGTAGGTGTTGGTAGAGACAAGACAGGACAGATCAGCTTCACTATTGGCTGTTTGGCATAGCGAAACAAAAGTGAGATACAGCATTAAATCATAATGATTCCTTGTTCAGTAAAGATCCTAAAAGTAGCATCGCTCGGGACATATATACTTGAAATCAATCAAAATGGAAAGAATAAGCAAAAAGACTAAACTGTAACATAATCTAAGGGCATCTTAAGAAGTACTGTCCATCTACTCACCTGGAGAGCAATAAATATATTTTACGCTCCACAAGGTTGGAAAAACACATTTATTGGTGCTCATTGCAGAGTAAGTTGAACAGTGGTGCTTGTTAGGGGTATTTGATATATTAATGTCCTTATTGATATATTTTACATCAAGAATGCCCATTGAATTTTACATCAAGATGGAAAAATCAGAATTCATAAATTTTTCGATGCTTTGCAACGCACTGCATAGAGTAAACAGAGAGAAAAGAGCTCTAACCTTGCCCCAAATGCGTCCAATTATTTTCTTTTGTCCCTCCTCTTGGTATGATCCATCCGAATTCACCCAAAACTGAGGTTTCCCAGCACACTGAACTCCAGCCAACTACATCAATGATAAAAAGGGTTAGTGTCTAGAATTCAAATTTAATACAGCATAAGAGAAGGGAGAGAAAATGGGAATGAGAGTGAGAGAGAGAGAGAGAGAGAGAAGAGTAAAAAATAAAACAATAGGAAAAGAGAGGGAGAGAAAACCTTAAGCATCTGAAGCTCCGATTTTGTGATCTCTCGGTTATTTATACAAATGCCTGTATTACCATTGCTAGCATTTTTCTCCAGAATTCCACCGACATTCAAGTTCGGTGTGATAATTTTTGATGGCTTGTGTCCATTCTATACACAGTTAAATAAACCAAATTCAGATCATAGAATTAATTCAAAGTCCACAAGAAAAGTGAAGAAGCAAATATGGACATTTCAAAGCATCAATGAAATAATTAGTCCAGTTCCTATAGCTTTGTAAAAACTTGTTCTGGTATTTAAAAGTCTCAAACCCTTGTAAGCCATTTAATTGGTATGTCTATATTAAAAGTAGCAGGTACAAGACAGAAAAGTACATAAAAATAGAGGACCTCAATAAAAACTTGCGAAAACACAACAAAAAATATATATAGGAAAAAGAAAATAAAAACATTGCCCCCTAGTACAAGGTGGCTAGCAACAGTACACATCTGATGCATGTAGGAGATCAAAAACTTCAAATGTGAACTATTGAAATTTTTAAGCAAAATGATAAATTTATCTCACCTTGCCCCAGTATCCAGACGTCTTATCATACCAGTAGTACCCCGGCTTCAGCTTCGGCGGGGGGCACGGGCAGCTCTGCAAGAGAGCCAATTCATCCAAACTCAGTTTCTTGCCATTAACAAAAACATCCTCAGGCCTCAGCCGATTGGCATCACAACACTTCTCAGCTCTCATCACCTGCTCTACCTCTCTACTGCTGAGCAGCTTTTTCAGAACCTTTGAGCTCTTCCCAATTTTCTCCCTCTTTGATTCCAAGATGGGGCGGCCAATGCAAGCGACGCATTTGCGTCCCTCTGGCATCGACCCCATTGCGCGGATGAGGCAGTCTGCACAGTACTTGGCACCACATGCCAGGCAGGCCTCCTTCTCGGTAAATCGGGAGCCTTTGCCGCAGTGGTAGCACGTGCCCTTCTTTCCTGACCTTCGTGGCGCTGATGGTTCTAAACCCGGTGAATAGGATGGGTCACGGAATGTTACCAGATGTCTGCTACTGTAGTCAAATTAAAACGAAAAAAAAAATACATTTAATTTCCATTAATTATGAATTTATGATTGTAGATAAGTTATGAATTCCATGTTAGGCCCTGATTGACTTCATTTATACATAAACCTCAAAAAAAAACTGAGAATAACCATAAAGAACAGACAACAGAAATCAACCTGCTGTAGCAACTATACACGCTGCTGAAACAGAAATGGCTCATTCTCAATTCGGAACCACTACCAGAACCCCAAAAAGAAAAAAATGGAAGGCCGTAAAGAAATCCTCCTTCAAGACAATCTAGGAGTTTCTGGTTTACTTAACGCAAAAAGAAACCTCGAATTTTGTTAAAACATAGCTAGGGTTGACCACAGACGAAACAACAGAAGAAGTCTAATCGGCCAGTACAAGCTACTACATGGAACCAGTTCAAAACTTTTCAAGCGCAATTACAAATTCAACTTCTAGATCCTAGTTACCACTTCAACTACCAAAACTAAACTAACCTGTGATGAGGCAAAGAACGCAACCCATCTCCGTCCATAAAATCCTCATCATCTTCCTCTTGGTCCGAACCAGACGATCTCGATCTAAAATCGAACTCGGAATTGGACTCGGTAGAGACACGGTGGGACTGACTAACGGGGCCCGACGTCTCGGCCGCATCCTCCGTTAACTCAGCGGAACGGTCCATGACGGCGCCGGTCTCGATAACGGAGGTGGGGGAGAAAGTGGAAGTGGGGGGTTTGGAGGGGAGGAGAGGGGAAGGGAGAGGGTGGACGACTGGGACGGAGGAATTGGAGGAAGGCGGCGCAGGAGAGGCCATCGGGATGTGGGACAGATCGAGAGGGATTGCGCGAGGGATGGTGTAGGGTAAGGGCGGTCCATCGTACTCAATGGCGAAGGAGTAGTCGTCCATCGTGGAGGGAAAAAGAGGGAAACTAAAACATGAGAGAAGGGAGGTGGGAATGGAGAATGGGGAGAAGGGAAGGAAGGGGAGGGGGGTGGGGTAACTTTGGGGGCACGCGGGAGGGGTGACCGGGTGAGGTGTGTGGTGGGGCTTTGGGGAGGACTTGGGAGAAGCAAGTGGGAACGGGAGGGAAAAGGTGAGGAAAGTGTAGTCACGAAACAAAGCTCTCGGCGTAAGAATGGTTCGTTTTGGTACTTTTTTTTTAGATTTTTTGCTTTTTCTGGTTGGTGTTATTTTTTTTTTTTTTTCCGTTCTTGCTTTTGATAGCGCTTGTGGGACCGTGGGAGCATGTGGGCCACTGTGGATTCATTCTTTTTCCTTTTTTTTTTACTTTCTGTTTTCGGTATTTTGGTTTGGGATAAGATGATGAATGCTCAGCTCTGCCGATTAAATTCTCCTCAACAGTCATCTGCATGGCTGCAACTGCAACTGCAAGTGCAAGGGTTGTTCTTTGTGTTATTTATTTTTCAGATTTTTGTAAACGAAAAATAAGCCAGATTTTTTTATAAAAAAGTATACTAAATTAGAATTTTCAAAAAAAAAAACAGCTCATTATTATTAGTCCTTTCATTGACTCCATTGACTAATGCAGGTAATTGTACCAACGTGGTCTTCTAGGTCTAGCTCACCGCATTAGTTAATGTTGCGTGAAATCTACACATAAAAATAAGTATTGATAGAAATTTGAGTTCGGCTGAAAAGAAAATGAAAGATGACGGCAGTGGAGATTGAAGAATAAGAATTGACTTGATTTATTAGTTCAGACAGCGACCAATTTGGTTCATCGTGCTTATGGCAAGTAATACCATTATTGAATGAAACAATGTGACATCAAACTAACTATTTTTTTCTAGTTAAGATAGAAGGGGAATTTTTTTTATAGTTTGGAGCCAGTTAATGAATTAATTCCTCTCGTTAGTCAATTTTCCTAGAAAATTATCAGAGTCTAATTAAATTGACATCCTTAATAAATACATCAGAGTGTGCTTGTGTGAAAAATAAAATGAAGAATAGAGAAGAGAGAAGTGATAATGAAGAAAAAAACTTATTCTTTATTATTCTACGTTGTTTGGATGGCATATGAAGTATAAAGACCGGGTAAACATAAAAATTAATGGTTCTTTCTTATTTTTTTTTCTTTTCTTTTTTATACCTTCTTTTCATAGGAAGAGTAGAATAAGGCATCTTCCTTATTCTTCTTTGTTTGTTTGGTCATAGCTTATGACCGCATCTAGGAATATGAGGTCTTATTTCGTTTGTTTGGTCATAGCTTATGGCCACATCTAGGAATAAGAGGTCTTATTTCTAATTCTTTCTTTTTCTTGTGCAATCATATACATCCTCGTCTTTCTCCATTTAACACAGTCAATTTTATCCCACATTATATGTTATGAACTTGTAATTAACAAGGAGAGACTTTTCATAATATAATAGTAATTTCATATCGTGGAATTAATAAGTAAATCTGAACATTATTATTTATCGTGTATTCGTGTTATTTGAGTGTATATATTGGAGTTACGCCTTTTATAGTTTTATTTGGCTCCTTGGAGGTTTAACTATAAACAAATGGAATTTGGGATTGAATGATCCCGCAAATATTGAGTTTGTATTCATATATATATATAGTGTTTTGCTATGGTGAGTCGCGATCAAAACTCTCGAATCTAATTCGAAATGATCGATCCAAACCGTCCAATATGATCTCCATATTGAAATCTCCTTGCAAACCAAATTTTATATTTTTTTCAAAAATTTTAAATATTTTTTAAAAATTTTAGAAAATCACTAATCTAATTAATTATATATCGTTCAAAAACAATAGTTTTTAAAAATCCAAAAACAGTAGTTTTTAAAAATCCGAAAGAGAGAGATATATAACTTTACGATCAAATTGATCGTTACGCCTTCCATTACAAATCGCATAAAAAAATGCGAGGAATATATACCAAACAATTATTTTGCTTAAGTTGAAGGTATCATCGAATCATAAAACTTAAAATTTATATAACTAAATTGGAGAAGACTGAAGAGTTAAGATGGCCTCGAGTTTTCTATAAAACAACTGATACGGTATATTCGGATTTAACCTTCATTAAACACGAATATCGATGCCATTTTAGTTTTTAAATAAACAAAATTGCCCATATATGAAGATGCATAGAATTAATGAGTCGTCGTTTTTAATTCGGTTTCTAATAAGATAATATACAAAATTGTTATCGTTTAGGTAAGATGGAAGTGTCCAACTGTCCATGCACCACGGAGAAATTTCAAAAGTGTGTGGACCTTCTCTTCTTTCGTATTTCTATTTGATTCAGCGCCTCGATTTTTTTATTATTAAATTCCGACCAAGATTAACGCCCCAAACCCATGATTACGGTTTTATTGTTAAAGGTTATTTGGGTTTTGTTGTTAAAGATCACTTTAATTGCTTTTTTTCCCATTATTTTTTGCGACAAAGATATCGCTTTCATTTTTCTTGGTGATATGCTTTTGCCCTATTGGGCATTGATATATACAACACAGTTCCAAATAGCAGCTTTTTGTAGAAGTTCAGATTTAATGTTCTTTTTCCCGACATATCTTCGTGTAAGTAAAACAGTAATATTTGTGCTCCTCAACTGGACAAATATATTGCCTGATAATTTTTATGAAAGCATTGCAAAATTTATGAGCTCAAATTTAACAGTGGGTAGCTGTTCTTTAGGTGGCCCCTCGTACAGTGCGGAAATGTTTTTCGGCTATATAATTAAAACAAAATTAATATTTTTTTTAAGAAATAATTGTGACGAAAGCGTATTTGCTCCGTGTTTTCTAATCATCTCCTAAACAGGTGGGCTTCAACTAGGGTTCTCCAATCGTGCGTGTCGTGTCGTGTCGTGTCAAACACGATCGTGTTAGAGTCTCGTGTCGTGTCGTGTTGACACGAACTACTTTTTTAATCGTGTCGTGTCGTGTCGTGTTAAATGGTGAGGATAGGCAACACGACACGCATTCTGACACGACACGACTAACACATCGTGTCGTGTCGTGTTGACACGTCGTGTTAGTCGTGTCACATCGTGTCATATTATTTATTATTTTTAAAATTAAAAAATATTAAAAAATTAAAGTAAAAGAAAAAAATTACTAAATAATAATTAAATTAGAACAATATGAGTCAAATGATGGTAAATAATATGATATAGTATTATAAATTGAATTTAAATTATTAATTTTGTTTAATTAATTAATATTAATAATTAAATTTGTGTTAATGTATCGTGTTAATTCGTGTTCGTGTCGTGTTCGTGTCGTGTTGCGTGTCAAATCGTGTCGTGTTGGTTCGTGTTAAACTTTCTAATATCCCAACACGACACGATTATGACACGACACGATAACACGATCGTGTCGTGTCAATTTTGGATTCGTGTCGTGTCGTGTCGTGTCAACACGCACACCGTGTCGTGCCAACACGATCGTGTCGTGTCATTTTGGAGAACACTAGCTTCAACATCTAATGCACTCCATTATCGCATTTTATACGAGTATTGATAGTTGGCCGAAGTACTGGTATTGACAAGGAATAAAGCAAAAAGGTAGCTATCTAGAGTTGATAATTTTGGCCTACGGGTAATCGCCCAAAAAAAAAGAAATAAGTTTATTTCTAGTAGAGTTCGCATGTGTTATTTATTTCTCGTATCATTTTCTTAAAAAAAGAATTTGAAGCAAAGTTTTTGAAATATTCGCACCGTCTTCTTATTTTTTTATAAAAAATATACTAAATTACAGTTTTTAGAAAACAGTTCACTAGTCCTTTCATTGACTTAATTGACTAATGCTGGTAATTATATCAATGTGGTCTTCTAGGCCTACAGCATTAGTAAAGTCGCGTGAAGTTTACTCGTAAAATAAGTACGATAAAAAATTGAGTTCAGCTGAAAAGAAAGATGAAAGATGATGGAGTGGAGATTGGAGAAAAATAATTCACTCGATTTATTTGGGAATTTTTTTATAAAAAATCCAAAAAGAAAAAAAAAAGACGCAATGCGCCTAATATGGAGTCGAATTTGCTGAACTGGCCTTCCGCAGGACGACGTTGGTAACTACTTCCCAGAAGAATATGTATGCCCCACCTGCAGACGCCACGTTGTCGCCACGTGGGATGGACGTGTTTTATTTTTTTTAGGACGACATTTGTAACGTCGGCCCAAAATTTGTTTTGTATAACAGATCTCCCTTCTCTTTCTTTGTCTTTATTCCGAAGTTATATTTTTTTTCCACATAGGACACAGTTAGCAATGTCGTCCAGGAGGAACTCTGGCGACATTTTTGCTTTGTTCTAAATTACAATTTTTATTAACATGACTATTATTTAATATATGTTTCATATGTTTTTTTGTAGAATTTGATATTTTAACAAATACTATATATACAACAATATAATACGACAAAAATATAGGCACCATATTGGACGACGTTGCTAGTTGCATTCCGGAGTGGATTTCTTCTTACAACGCTGGAGTTCCTCTTGGACGACGTTGCTAACTGCGTCCTAATGTGGGACCAGTTGTGATAGGTGGAATTCCTTTTAGACGACGTTGCTAGTTGCGTTTGGATTTTTCCTCGCTGGAGTTCCTCCTGGACGACGTTACTAACTGTGTCCCTATGTGAAAAAAAAAATATATAACTTCGGAATAAAGACAAAGAAAGAGAAGGGAGATTTGTTATACAAAACAAATTTTGGGCCGACGTTACAAATGTCGTCCTAAAAAAAATAAAACACGTCCATCCCACGTGGCGACAACGTGGCGTCTGCAAGTGGGGCATACATATTCTTCTGGGAAGCAGTTACCAACGTCGTCCTGCGGAAGGCCATTTCAGCAAATTTGACCCCATATTTGACGCATTGCGTCTTTTTTTGTCTTTTTGGATTTTTTATAAAAAAATTCCTTTATTTGTTGAGAGAGACCAATTTGCTTATTTAGTTTGCGAACCGATAAGTAAATTCTTTTTGTTTGCCAACTTTTGTAGAAATAATCAGAGTCTAATTGAATTCAGCGTTCATACATCATCTTTTTCAATTCGACGTAGTTATTCGATCCCGCCCTATTATTTATGGATTTATCATTAACAAGGGAAGATTTTCATAACATATATAATAGTGATTTTCATACGGTGGAATCAACAAGTAGATCTAAACATTTATTCATTAGGTCATTTTGAGTATATATACTAGCAAAAAATATCCTCGTATGTGGACGAATAAATAAACAAAATAATGTTAGACAATAAATATATATTTTTTAATATATCAACAATATAAGTAGATATGTTGCACAATTTATTCTGTATTAGACAGAAAACCAAAACATACGATTGCTTCGTTTAGCGATTGATATCCAAATATAGTGTCACACCCCGACCTAGAATGCTGACGTCTTCTCCGCCACGAGAATGACAAGTCATTCCCGTAAGGCTACAGATAGACCGTTAAATTTTTTTTTTCAATTACTATTCCATTTTCTTGATTTCGACCCAGAAAAATTCATAGCACACAGATGAACAAACCAAATCTTATTCTATTGCACACGGAATATTATACAAGTTTTTATTTCACACTTGGAAAAGATAAAACACACTTAAGCTTAGGCTTATTATTTATTTATAACCTAAGACTGGTTCACTCGTCTCACACTATATACATATAAGACATATTGGACAACCACCCCGCTTACCACTTGCTGCCAATTACCACCAGCTCGATTAAGTTCTACTGACTATATTACAAAATATAAAGTTTTCCCCGACAAGACCCGACACCAACATAAGCTCACAACACTAGAACAACACCACAACAACAACAACCACCACATCCTAACGCTCCCCGCGTTTACGCTTCCGCGGAGTGATCCTCGGACTCAGGTTCGACCTCCATCTCGCGCGGCGGACTCGGAGGAGGAATCTCAAGATATAAATACGCCAAAACATCGGGAAGTTCATCAAGATACAGAGCTAAAGTAGCATTACAATTCAGACTCGGGATATGAACACAGAACTGGAGACAAGAGCACTCAACTGTAGTTATGGACCTTCGCCTAGCACCATTTCTACGTTCCTGGAACCCTAAAAAAGAGGCAACACAAAAATTCGGATGAGAAGTTAATCTCAGTGCGGGTTTTAGTTCCAGTACGCGGATTCTTGGTACGAACCGGTATTGGAATTAATACCCTTTTATTAAAATAACTTTTGAAATCAATAATCATTTTTCAAATCACTTTCAAAACATATTTAATCAAAAATCAGAATGATTTGTACCGTAGGCACAAGCCGCAACGGTCCGATTGTTGGAGTTATGTCCTAGAAGCCAATCATTATGGCTACTTCTATGGTTTATGTTATTGATGATATTTTATCATTTGTTCCTTGATTTATTTATTGATAGATCATTCAGGTTGAGGATCTGAATTGTAGATCTCTATAATTCATTTGTTCATAAATGACATTAATAAATCTAAAGATGTCCATAATCTTGATAATTAACAAGGAACATTAATTATCAAATAAGATTAGTATGCAAGTTAAGCGATGATTAAGTTCTACAAATCATAGGTAAAGAGTTACCAACTTAATTGCATATGTATATGTTGTAGAACATAGTACAGGACTTGACCCAAATGAAATAAACATATGGATTGTGTTATGTGTCATTGTTTATTTCATATGTTGTTGATTCTAAGTTTGAGATGCTCAGCTTTTCCACATGAGGATAGGTTCAATAAATATCGTCTAACGCTGATTCCTGATAAAGGCTGCTATACGGACTTTATTTATGTTCTCTTGAATTGTGCGGGGAAAAGTTGTTCATCAAGAAAATCGTATGTCCCTCATTAGTTTACCTAGTGAGCGATGATATCTGTTTGGGCCCCTTGATGGAGATGGATTGTTTGCTAGCAACTTGTACAATCATCTCTATATCAAGAAATGTATAATCTGCAAGAGTGACACATTCCTATCTTGGATTATACAAGGATATCATGTGACATAAGAATCAGACAAGGAAAGACTGATATTTCTTATGCAGGATTGACATATTGTAGCAGTACATTATTTATGCGAATTAGGAATCATAACGTGTTGCTAGATACCGCTTATGATTATTGGAATTAAATAAGTGATTTAATTTCATGGCTAACATAGCATAAATCCTCAAAGGGTCACACAAAATAGAGTTTTAACCAAACAGTGCATTATTTATTTATTCGCAACAGTGAGAATTGCGAAAATATGATGTGTTGATTAATTAATTATATACCGTTATGAACCGTTATAATTAATTAAATCAAATTGATCATATAGAAATAAATTAGTGTATTTTGCTAATCCTAGATTAATTATTAATATGTTAATATTTAATCTTGTGCAACACATTTAATTAATTGAACTAATTGGGCTTCTAAATTAAATGGTTATTTAAAGGCCCGATTTGAGGTGTATGAAAGGAGCAACATGAGAGATGGATTAATGGGCTTTGGAGCCCATAATTCCTCCACCTATTTTCGGCAAGGATAGGGGCAGATCTGTCCATTTTATTTTGGATGAGAGACCTAGGTTTGGAGCACTATAAATAGGGGTGTCTCTTGGGAGAAAACCCTAGCCGTCACATTGCTCCCTTCCCTTCTCTCTCTCCTAGCCGAAATCTACCCAAGGGAGAAGAAATTTCAGAATTTCTTCATCCCTTCCTCTCATCTCCACCTCTCAAAGTTCATGTGTTGAACGATTTTCCCTCAAATAATTAACTAGTTAATTGCTTTGGAAGAGGGAAAACCTTAGGATTAGCTTTGCTCTCTTTGAATCGCTAGCACGAATCTTCTAGAGCTTGGTTAATCTCTTGGTGGACTCGAGGCGGCCGGCCGGCGACATAGGAGGAGTGGAGAGCACGCCACCGACTCCCACGCCTTGGAAAAACCTCACAAGGACGATTTGTGAGAGGTACAATCCTCCTACACCCTTTCTCTCTTGTGTGTGAATGCCTTGCACTAGATCTTGTGATTTGCTTGTTCTTAATGGGATTAATTAGTTGTAATTAGTCTAAAATTAAAATATGAGCATTTCCTAACACCGATAACAGGCATACTGCAACATGAAATATGCATCAATTCAAATCAAGCATAACTCATTAATAACAGAATTTCAACAGAGTTCAGTATACACTCAAGTTCTTTATCGGCCCAACAGAATCAGAAAGAACTCTTCCCACACCATAAGTCCAACCCTAGGTCCAGATTCCAGAGGAAATTTCCAGTAATTAAAAGCGCTAATAATTCTGGCCGGGCAGGTGGCCAAACCATACTCCGGAGAGCGATACTTATCATAGTTATGCTATGCAGATTGATTAAGAATGGTCCGATTTAATTCAAATCCAATTCCTCTATCACAAAGGAACTTTATGCAAATAAGTTAGTTTACGGAGCCATTCCAGTCTTTTGATATAATCTGACTTACTCAAATGATCAACAATCGGGATTCTATGTTGGAATATATTTATTTAGTTGGATCAAACGAACAATTTGGTTCAACATGCATTTTCATAATTTCAGGAGTTCCTATTGACTACATCTAATTGGAAATGCATTATCAAGGAATGATCGACATGCAATGCATGAATTTAAATGTACCGAAATCCGAGTTCTAACAAAGATTCCACGTATCCGCACCTTGCTTGATTCAGATGTCCGGGGGCACTTCAGTATCCGTTCCTGTTTACAAGTTACAGATCAAGTACTGTTATTATATGTTTAACGGTTTCCTTAAATCCGTTTGGTAAATCACGATTAACTAAGTCTGGTAACTTATGGGTAACTGGACTGTACGTTTCGATTCCAAGTCCTTTAATTGTCGTTACACTTGTAATTAGTTCTTTAACCGTCCGTATTAATGTTTAATTGTACGTTTCCTAATATCGAGAACCAATAATCAGAAATAACAGAAATATCATACAGAAGTTTAGGAAACTCAATTAAAACATAACAGAAAATATAAATCAGAAGTTATTTGTTCATTTTTGCGGGATCAGATAGTCTGAATGATTTGCCACGTATCCGTTCTTTTTTTTTTGAAAATCAGACTAAATTTCATCATTTCCCTAAAAAATCCACAATCGATAGTTAAACTAAGTACATTGTTTCCAAGTCATTTAGTTTAACAGAAATCCGTCATTAGCTTTATCTAAATCCGAAAGCTAAATCATAATCCGAAATTATTTCTGAAAATTAAGCCCACAATACATCTCGGCCAACAAGCCTTATTATTTTTTTTTCTTGGCCCATAAAGCATAAATCAAACCACAACCCACAACGAAACAGAACAAACATCGAAACAGAACAAACAGCGAAACATCGAACAGTCGCAACCCAGTCAACCTGACCCAGTTTACTGGATCAATACGTAACGGGTCCGCCAGAGATCCAAAACGGATCCGAAGCCCTACAATTAGCAATCCCGATCCGTCAGTCGTCTAATTTTATGCATATAAGTCCACAGAATTATTACAAGCCCTTAAAATTTACATCTAACTCCTTTAAACTTTTATCCACCTATCTTATGTTACAATTTAGCCCTCAGAATTTTACAAAAAAGCCCAAACCAAATTTTCCTTTTACAAAATCATCCCTGATCAACGCAAACCGTACCAATATGGTACCAGTCTTAAGTACCACCAAGTTATAACACTTATCACAATTCCAAAACCCATATATACTAGCTATCTTTCCCCGTCGATATTGAAATTATGATATTTCCTTAAAATAAAGCCATACCCTAAATAATTTCCAGAGCCATGTCATATATCCAAAATTCCTCCTAAATTCTAGTTAGCTAAACAACTAACTTCCATACAGAATTCACCATAAGGTCATACAAGAACATAGGTGTAAACATGCAAATGCATAAGTTTAGACTGACTACAGTGATTACACATGCATTTCTATATCATATCAGTCACAATTCCTCCTGTATGCACAAACCCATTCCTTTATTAGCAAAATATATATAACCAGAGTTTATATGTATTGAAAACATGTAACTACACTAGATAGAACTACTAAGTACAGTAATAAAATACTTAGACTAAGACACATAAGTTTAAAATATACAAAGTATCCAAGTTCCATAAATTCCAGAACACTAATCAGCCTATATATATCAAATATAAGTCATAGCTTATACTATATATAAGAACATATTTTGAAAGTATTTCAGTCAGAAAATCATGCAAGTATAGAAACTATGCAATATATCATTATTCACTGTCTCCTAACCCCAAAATCCTAAGTATTATGTTATTCCTGTTATGAAAAGTATATAAACAAATTTTCATATGTGAACATACACTATAATCATACACAGATACTAGTTTCTGCTATACTCAGTGACTATATGCATAGACCTATGGTTCAATCATGCAAAATATGTATATACATATAGAAGCCAAAACTGTGCACCATACATGCATATACTGGACCATATATCCAGTATTTGTTTACAGAAATTATCATAGTATAAGAATGAGTATACAGTGCCTAAAATGACATAATTACTCAAATATATACAACTATAGTGCCCTGTTGCAAGGTATACTATATTATCATAGTAATAGCTATATGCCTTTGATTCATGCTTCTTATAATCAAATCAATAACAGATATACAACTAAGCATGTCACCCCTTGGATTCCAACACACTACTAGTAACAATATAAGCATTCTATCATCACTTAACCCCAGACACTAAAGTATCAACCCTTATACACTTTGACAGTCATGAAATCACAACAGTTAGCACCACAGATGATGCAATTAGCATCCTATCACTTTGACTAACTATTCTCAGTAAAAATCAGTGAGGAAATTAACACCACATCAAGTTCAATTAGCCTGCTCCATCACTCACAAATCACATCATAAACAATAACAGTTACTGTTAAACACAGCACAAGCATCATTAGCATTTCACAGTTCTAAGATTAGCTAACCACAGCACCAAAAATAGCTATCAATATCATCACAGAGCATAAATCGCAACATAAGCAAGTAATATTAGCTATTAGTCACAGCATAGCACGTACTCAGGACCCTAAATCGACTTAAGCATAACCACAGCAAACTTATCTATCAAATACGAAATTAATCAAGCCACAGTAGAGATATATATACCTTGTTTATGATCGTTGAGGAATCTCCTCAGAAATTCGAGCACGACTAATGCTAGAATCAACGTCAAGCTAATCAAGAACAAGGCAACTTCCATAAACCTAACACTCACGACAACCAAACCAAATCAATATCAATTACTAAAATTGATATTATAAATTCACAAATTAAGATTGAGAGCATGCTACCGTTCTCCAGCGCCACCTCAATCCGCCTGTCTCCTCCTCCTACTTTTCCCCCAAATCCGAAACCCTAACTTATAGAAAACTCGACTTACCTGACCGTAGAAGGAAGAGGAAGAAGATAGGACAGAGAGATGCAGTGGAGAGGGTGCATGCGTGCCACGTATTCCCCTCCCTTACTCCTCTGACAGTCGCCATCGAGAAAAGAGAAGGAGCGACTGCCTTCCCGTGCGAGCACAGGGAAAGGAGCAGGAGGTGTCAAAGAGACAGAAGGCATCACTACGACGCCTCACATTTCGACCACTCACAGAGGAACAGCGAGACAGAGAAGAGATGGACTCGAGCACATCTCGAGAAGAAGAGAAGAAGGAGAAGGAAAGAGACGGACATATCAAAGAGAAAGAGACGAAAGAAACTCGTCCTTTTCCTTTATTAATCTCCTTCTTGTTGGAGTTATGTCCTAGAAGCCAATCATTATGGCTACTTCTATGGTTTATGTTATTGATGATATTTTATCATTTGTTCCTTGATTTATTTATTGATAGATCATTCAGGTTGAGGATCTGAATTGTAGATCTCTATTATTCATTTGTTCATAAATGACAATAATAAATCTAAAGATGTCCATAATCTTGATAATTAACAAGGAGCATTAATTATCAGATAAGATTAGTATGCAAGTTAAGCGATGATTAAGTTCTACAAATCATGGGTAAGGAGTTACCAACTTAATTGCATATATATATGTTGTAGAACATAGTATAGGACTTGACCCAAATGAAATAAACATATGGATTGTGTTATGTGTCATTGTTTATTTCATATGTTGTTGATTCTAAGTTTGAGATGCTCAGTTTTTCCACATGAGGATAGGTTCAATAAATATCGTCTAACGCTGATTCCTGATAAAGGCTGCTATACGGACTTCATTTATGTTCTCTTGAATTGTGCGGGGAAAAGTTGTTCATCAAGAAAATCGTATGTCCCTCATTAGTTTACCTAGTGAGCGATGATATCTGTTTGGGCCCCTTGATGGAGATGGATTGTTTGCTAGCAACTTGTACAATCATCTCTATATCAAGAAATGTATAATCTGCAAGAGTGACACATTCCTATCTTGGATTATACAAGGATATCATGTGACATAAGAATCAGACAAGAAAATACTAATATTTCTTATGCAGGATTGACATATTGTAGCAGTACATTATTTATGCGAATTAGGAATCATAATGTGTTGCTAGATACCGCTTATGATTATTGGAATTAAATAAGTGATTTAATTCCATGGCTAACATAGCATAAATCCTCAAAGGGTCACACAAAATAGAGTTTTAACCAAACAGTGCATTATTTATTTATTCGCAACAGTGAGAATTGCGAAAATATGATGTGTTGATTAATTAATTATATACCGTTATGAACCGTTATAATTAATTAAATCAAATTGATCAGATAGAAATAAATTAGTGCATTTTGCTAATCCTAGATTAATTATTAATATGTTAATATTTAATCATGTGCAACACATTTAATTAATTGAACTAATTGGGCTTCTAAATTAAATGGTTATTTGAAGGCCCGAATTGAGGTGTATGAAAGGAGCAACATGTGAGATGGATTAATGGGCTTTGGAGCCCATAATCCTCCCACCTAATTTCGGCAAGGAGAGGGGCAAAACTGTCCAAGATTTGTTGGATGAGAGACCTAGGGTTGGAGCACTATAAATAGGGGTATCTCTTGGGAGAAAACCCTAGCCGTCATTTGCTCTCTTTCCTTCTCTCTCTCTTGGCCGAAATCCACCCAAAGGAAGAAGAAATTTCAGAATTTCTTCCTCCATTTCCTCTCATCTCCACCTCTCAAAGTTCATGTGTTGAACAAATTTCCCTCAAATAATTAACTAGTTAATTGCTTTGGAAGAGGGAAAACCTTAGGATTAGCTTTGCTCTCTTTGAATCGCTAGCACGAATCTTCTAGAGCTTGGTTAATCTCTTGGTGGACTCGAGGCGGCCGGCCGGCGACATAGGAGGAGTGGAGAGCACGCCACCGACTCCCACGCCTTGGAAAAACCTCACAAGGACGATTTGTGAGAGGTACAATCCTCCTACACCCTTTCTCTCTTGTGTGTGAATGCCTTGCACTAGATCTTGTGATTTGCTTGTTCTTAATTGGATTAATTAGTTGTAATTAGTCTAAAAATTAAAATATGAGCATTTCCTAACACTTCTGACTTTCTGTGGCAAGATCTCTGTGGCTATTGGTGTAGCAATTGATTAAATAGCCTAATTTTGTAAATTAGCTATTTCCTTAATCAAATTAAATCAAGCCTTTCCCATTATCAATTTCTCGTGGCAATCATACAGAAAAATTCTAAATTTCAGACTAAATATTTACAAATTTCAAAACAGAATTTTTCCCACAAATTTTTCTATCAGATTTGATTTATTTATGAAAATATCGGTAATATACGATCCTATTTTATTTACCGGACAAATTCAGGACTTGGTTTACCATACGTCAGTCACTAATGTTACATATAGATCAATGGATCGAACGACACAAAGAGATAGACACACGCTAGATCTAGCGTGTAACTTTTTTTGAATCCGTGCATTTATAAGGAGTAGAGATATAGATATGATGGAGTTATCCAATGCCTTAGAAGTTAAAAAAAAAAATGGCATTTGGGATTGAATGATCCCGGCAAATTTTCATTTCCTCCATTTTAAATCGTACGATCAAATTGATCGTACACCTTCCATTATAATCACATAAACATACGAGGAATATATACCATACAATTTTTTATTTAATTGAAGGTATTATCGAATCATAAAACTAAAATTTATACAATAGAAACTAAAGAAGTGCTATTAAGGATACACGTTTTCATAAAAAAAAAATGACACGGCCTTTTCGGTTTTAATTTTTATTAGACACTAATATCAATGTGTTTTAATTTTTAAATAAAAAAAATTACCCGTACTATACCAAAATTTATAAAAAAAATTTAAAAATACATGTAACTCGTCGTTTTTTAAGTGTCCAAGCAACGCGGAGAAATTTCACAAGTGCGTGGACCTTTTCTTCACTTGGATAAAAAAGAAAGGAAAAAAAAAGTGTGTGGACCTTTTCTTCCTCGTTATTTCTATTTGATTCTGCCACTCCGCTTTATTATTATTAAATTCCTACCAAGATTAACGCCCCAAATCCCATAACCACGGTTTTGTTGTTAAAGATCACTTTCATTGTTTTTTTCCTCTTTTTTTCCAATTCTTTCTTACGATTAAGACTGAAGAGGTCGCTTTCATTTTTCACGATGACATGCTTTTGCGTTATTCCACATTGAAACAAGTTCCAAATATCAGCTTTTTTAGAATTTTCAGATTTTATGTTATTTTCTGACATACCTTTGTGTAAACCAATAAAATTTGTGTTACTAGAATTCATTTTCTTTTCGCAATTTACAGTATCGAGGTGGATTTTGGCTATATAAAACAAATGATTATTTATTCAAATATAATTGTTGGCGAAAGAATATTTGCTTCTTTTTCTAATCACCTCCTAAGTAGGTGGGCTTCAACATCTAATGCACTTATGCACTTCATTATCGCATTTTATATGAGTATTGATAGTTGGCCGAAGAATTGGTATTAAAGTCTTAACAAGGAATAAAATCCTCCATGGTAGTTATCTAGAGGATTTCTTTATTTATTTTTTTAAGTAGAGTTCGCATTTTCTAGCTTTTGTCTGTGGTTCAATTTTATTGCATTCTGACACCCGTACCAACGATGCATTGACAGAGTCAACACAACTTCTTAACAAAATTTATCAAAGTAATTAAAAGTTGAATACTTCACTTTGTATCAACATCAATAAATTTATCATAACAGAAAATATAAGTTTTTTTTTTTAACTATGAAAGTCAACAATAGAATCATGGTTGTATCCTTTTTTGCGGGTTAAATATAAAAATTCTTAAGAAAATAGCCTATATAACGGTAAATTATATGTAAAAGTTTTACAGAGGACAAAAAAATATGCGTGATATAGCACCTCATATGTTATAATTAAATCCAATTTCCAGATTTGCGAGTATGTATAGATTATTTCAGAGGAAGATAGTCGGAGAGAAATTATTAAAAAGGGAGGCCGGAAAAAGATTGTGCACCAGTAATTATAATTTTTGTTTTGTTCTCTTTTCCCGTTAATGTTAATAGGTAGCGAAGTTGAATTTTTCCGAGCATTAGATGTTTCCATGTTGGATAAGAGCAGACAGACAGCTTAGGAGTTTATTATTGTAAAACGATTAGCACATTAAATTATGAAACGATTGGTGCATACTATTTTTCGTTCTGAAACAGGTCCAACTATTTAATAAGGTATTTTAGGTTTTTTTTTGCATAAATTATTAATCTTTGAGATTTCCGTACTAATTGATTATATTATAAGACATGCTACGAGATAGGGATGAATTTAAATAGTGTGCCGGCCAAAATACAATATATCTTATGTTCTATTTTTTTTTTTTTTGTCTTCTATTGAATGTTTGCGGAGGGTTGTGAACTCCAAAAATATTATATTACTACAAAGTTCAGACTTTTGTATACTGTATACTTTATTGTTTACTTTTGTATAAGCATCCTCGCATTTGCATTGAGGAACCAGCGGATGCTTACTTTTTTTTTTTTTTTGGAAGATAAAATGGAGTCTAATTTTTTATTTCAAAATTAAATGTCACAAAAAATTTCTCATTTGGATTTCGAACCCGCGACCAGTAAAAATGCGTTGCTCGTCTGATTCTAACTTGCAAATGCTTGTTGTCTCAATAATCTTAATTTGGTAAATTATTGTGTAATGAACGCTGTGTTTACAACTAAGTATTTAATATTGTATCTGCATTCATAAAAAACCCCTTATAAAAAATTAATTGAGTCTTGCTCTTTCGACCCACAACGAAAGGATGTAACAAAAGAAACAGAAGGATACAGTTAAAAAAGAAGAAATCCGAGAACATCGTTGCCGTTTGACGGTTTGAGGGACCCAGCTAAATGAGAATTCTAAATAAATTACACAAATATGGAAGGGCCTGTACGTAAAGGGTAAAATTTCGAATATACGAGTAAAACTGGAAAGAGACGAGCAGAGCAGGATGGCAGAGAAGTCAGGTCAGATCAGTGGCGAAAACAGAACAGGCGATGATTTGACCACTGGGACCCACAAGAAAGGAATCTTCTGCTTTGCGGGCCAATAAATCCCATGAACGTGGCAGATGGTCTTAGGATCTCCTGTGTTTCTTCCCAAGCTTATTTTTACGTAGTGAGTTCAATAGAGTGTTTACTGTTTACATATTTATCCAAAGGAGCTCTTGAATCTTTGAAAATACTGCGGTACAAAGCATATTTCTGTTGAAATCCAGATTCTAATGTTTATAACCAAAGAATTACATTAAATAATATTGTAGTTTTAGAAAACTAAGATATTTTTAATTTATGAATAAATATGTTTAAAAGTGTCAACAGCAATATAAGATAAGATAATACAAAACTCTATGCACGTTTGATTTATGTTGTCAATTTGTCATCCTTAGTAAAACTATTTCTTTTAGTTATGCTTACCATTTGTATAGTCGCATTTTTAGAAGTAGAAGTTACTGTGAAATTCATCCATCTTTTGGATCTTATTTTAGATCAATTTAATTGTTCTCTTTGCTAAAGAAAAAAAAATTATATGTTATATTTTATTCAAAATAACATTCTCAAATTTTTATCCATGATGCTTCGTGTAACTTTTCTAAAAAGAAAACTATATTCTCATACAATTATAGCTATATAATTCATCAAAGTTTTCTTTCATTTTTTTTTATTTTGAAATTGAAATTTTTATCTCACAATCCAATCTAGTAGTTTTTTTTTTTTTTTATTAATTGAACACGATTTATTAGACATACATAATTGTTATTTGAAATTTGTTAATATTTGGATCCTGAAGCTATTTAAATCTTATCCTTTTTAAGTATTCTTATAAATACGAGGGATTTGTTTAATATAAAATAATATCATTGTTTTGAATTTTTTTACTTATTTAATTATATTATTATCATCTTCGAAGAACATGTGAAAAATGATCAAATTTCTGAGGTAAAATATATAGCCTTCTGATAAATGCACGTTATTGAGTTACTCATCTTTAATTTTGCTAATAATACGTGCCAAGGTGCTTTATTTAGAGAGGAGTAAAAGATCTATCCCATATTCCCATCCATTGAAGTGGAACTGCATATATGCTATAATGCTAACGTGTACCACGTCGCAATTGATCCCTTGAGAGTAGGTGCTCTGATTTGGGAAGAACCCAATCCTCGGCCTTGGATGGAATAAATGAAGCCGTATTCGGCGCAAATAAGAGCAGCTGGCTTTGTGGGACTCAGATGCCGGTGCCATCTCATTCTTTTTCTTTGTTTATTTTTTTTTTTGGCATAAAATTTCATTATTTCAGTTGTAAGTTGTTGAGAAACAGTCAAATAAAGGATTTTGTTGTTTTGCGTCTCCGATCAGGAGTTCAGGATATGGGTATGCCGGTATGGTAATAGTTTTGAAGGTTTTCTGGCAATTAAAATATTTTTTTATAGAATAAGGATAAAACGAATCGTATCGTTGTATTATACATTTCATGTTAGTACGGTGGAGAAGATATCTTCACAATCTTCTATTTGGTTTTTTAATTAGAGGCTTTGCTGTTCCCTGTCGAATTAAAAAACATCCATGTACTTAAGTAATGATTCGACAATTTGGTTTTGATTTTTGATTTTTTTTTTTAAAAAAAAGTTGGACCCGAAGCTGATCTGATATATCATATACATGTAGAAATAATATTAAAAAAATGAATATGAAAAAAGACATTTTCCTAGGTGATATCGTAGGAAAGCACTCGGCTGCAATGAAAAGGTTATTTAGTGCTTGCATGTAGTTCGAATATTAAATTTATCCAGGTTTTATTCTTTGATATATGGAATATTTAGTGATTGGTTGCCTTTTCAATTCTGTAAGGGTGTGTTTGGGTGTGTGCCGGATAGGGAATAAGGAATAAGGATTAGGGCCGGATCTAGAATCCCGTGCCAATTCCTTATTCCCAATTCTAATTCCAACATTTTGTTGGTATAGGAATTGGGCCGGGAATAGGCCTCTATTCCTTATTCCCATGGTGTTTGGTTTGGCACCGGAATAAGGAATAGGCCTCTATTCCTTATCCACCCTCCATTTGGATTTCCCGGGAATAAGGAATTAGACCCCTTATTCCTTATTCTCTCCGTAACCAAACACACCCTAAACCTACTGAGCACCTCAAAGCTGTATAAAGGAGCTCTAGTGATTGGAAATATTTTAAACACAAATTTTAATGAAATGTTTTTGACTTTCTGTATATGACTGTGCGATTGTGTTGCACATTATTGAAATTTTAGATAAATCTAAACCTCTGTATATTGCAATCAGAGCAGAGATTATCACCATTTCGAAACAACTAGACTCCAAACTATTATAATTTTTGTAATAGCTGGCTTCTTTTATTTGCAAATGAAAACTTAAAGCAAGAGACTGTTTTACTGATGGCGTATATAAATTTATACAAGTACATTTAGATTACTCGAAACATATAAAACATTGTAAAGAAAAAAAGTTCGCAATTCTTTTATTTCTAAAATACTAAGATCAGCTCCCATTCGGAGTAATTGTACCTCCGAAGAGGCGAAGAGCTAGATCTGTAACGACCATTAATTTCAGCCCGTTGGTGGCCCAAATATTGTATAGCTTGTTAGATCCAAAGGTCTGTAGACTGTAGGCTCAAAGATACCTAATTGGGTTGTAAACTTATTGAATTCCAAAATTGTAAGGCCTATGCTATCTTACTTCCATATTCCATCAACTTCACAAACTTTGCAGAATTGGTATTCGCTATCCATGATTTTTCAATCCAGCACCATCCAAACTCAAATTTTTCGCGTGCTGACGTCAGAATTTTTTTTTTTTGACAATTTTCGAAATTTTTTTGGTGATGACCTCATCAAATATGTTGATTTAAGGGTTCAGTTAAATATTTTAAGGGTTGAATTAAAGTATGTAAGTGTTCAGTTAGATGCAACAATAATTTATTTCACTTTGTATGTTGAATATGATAATTTATTTCTTACTCAGGCAAT
The DNA here is from genome assembly GCA_027725995.1 of Rhynchospora tenuis. NCBI lineage: Eukaryota > Viridiplantae > Streptophyta > Magnoliopsida > Poales > Cyperaceae > Rhynchospora > Rhynchospora tenuis. The sequence continues at coordinate 30,492,147 of CM050889.1, forward strand.
TTGTATATATGTTCAGTTTATTGTTGTAAATGTTCATATTGTTATTGTAAATGTTCGCCAATGTTTGTTGTATCTGTTCATTTTGTTTTTTTATTTAACTAGTTTAATTGAACACAAAAACTACGAAATCAAATTTCTGCTGCAACTAACTGAACACATAGACCTTTAAGTTCATCCCTTAACGTATTTAACTGAACACAAAACACTAAAATTTCAAATTATTGGTGTATCTAACTGAACACTTATACACTTTAATTCAACCCTTAAAACATTTAACTGAACCCTTAAATCAGCATATTTGATAACGTCAGCACAAAATTTTTTTCGAAATTGGTCAAAAAATTTTGCTAACGTCAGCACGCGGAAAAAAGGCTATTTTGGCCTGTCAGGCCTGTTGGATGGCGCTAGATGGGAAAACCTTGGATGGTGTATATCACCCTGCAAACTTTGTTTGGTTTTTTTGAAGGTCGGTAAAACCGACAATTTTTATTAATTTATTAATAATAAAGAAGTATTACAAGGTATAATAAAAGAAAATACAACAATCCGTATCGGTATCAATTGGTACGTCACAATAAAAAAAAAAAATAATAAAACTCAGACACGAACTGTTATTAACAAACTTTGTTCGTTAACAACAAATATATGAAGGTGTGGATCTATAACCTAGCTATACCCAAATTTTTGTTTAATTGCCACATATGAGCCGGGAATGCATGATCCTAAATACATGACTGATGGTTACTAGAAATTGAAAGGTGAAAGAGAAGATGCTTGTCTCTGTCCTGGAAATTAATGTTTCGATAGAAAATTTGTTGTACACATACTGCATGGGATTTAATGTGCTGATTTGGTAGGTGCAATAGTTATAAGAAGTGATCGTAGATTATTGCCGGCTAAGACTTCCAAATAATGGTTGTGAAAGTCAAGAAAAGGATTGAAGGTATTGATCAATTTTGTCAAACAACCTTCATACCTGAATTACAAAACCAGTGATAGCAGTTAATTAGATGAAAGCATTATTGTTAATTATGCAAGGTACACTCAGAACTCTGGTCAAAAGAGATCTGATCCATAGGTTTAATATCTGGCGTTTATGTTTGTAAGGCTGTAGATATAGATTGGTTTAAGAATTTTGAAATTTATCTAGCTATGGATGGATTGTTGAAGATTAGGCAATTTAATCATAATAGACTAACAAAAAATGCACCAGCAACTGTGACTTTTTCAGTTTACTGGTAATTTCTTCACTGATTACAAAATATTATACTCTAAATCTACAGATGATCTAGTGTTAACTTATTGATTGATATATGGCTTAATAGGCTTATTCTCAGGCTGGACAGATCAAATCACACATGGCAGCCCAATGAAGACAGAGCAATGCTGGGGGTTGATAGAAATTGATGTGAGATGTCTCTACTTCCATCTCTTGAATCAGATGTTAGAGGAATGGGGGGATTGGGGAATAAGGCAATTTATTTGATTGCTGTTTACTTTGTGGTTGATTGTGTTTTCGGTTGTATGGATATTCTATTGTTTGGTTTGTATGTGGCTTCGATAGCAAGGGAGCACTGGTACCAGTGCAGTTAGTAGATTTTATATTTGTTGTATAAACTTTTGCTTCTGTTAAATGGAAGTTGTAGGTCTTAGACCTACTCGTTTAAAAAAAAAAAAATGGCTTAATTGGCTTTTTCTACTATACAGTTGATCACAAGTGAAGTGGTAAAGCTCCAAAATCACACATTTGAAGGGGCCGATTTTAAATCAGCTGCTCATTGTCAGCTAAGCATACTAACCTAACACGCAATGCAATTAGTAAGTTTGAATTTGTAAAATTAGGTTGAATGGTGCTTAAAATGATTGGCTGTAGAAGGGATCGTGTCTGTTTGACAACATTGGGGTAATAATTGATGTATGACTAATACTAATGCATGTTTTGTGTTATCTTTCCTAGGGGTGAAAGACGTTAGAAACGGAACGAAAATGGTGTGTTTCGTTAACCGTTTCGTTTCGGTAACGAAATAGATTTGCTCTTTCGTTAATCATTTTGCAATGCTGAAACAGTCGAAACGAACGAAAATTACGTAATTTACACAGGGAAGAAATAGGTTTCAATTTCGTTAATCGTTTCGCTAAACCAGATGAAATAGAATTTTGTTTCGCTAACCGTTTCGCCTTGGCAAAACGAAACGAAATAGCGGTGCGGGACGAAAAACTTTCAGCCCTAATCTTTCCTGCGATTTTCACTAAATAGTAATGCATGACTAGTCAACAATCTATAACCGCAATATATGACAATATTAAATTAGGTAAAAGTAAAAGGTTAAGAAAATCGATTAAGTTTATCTGTATATGTTGAAAATACTACCTTTAGCAAAATAGCGGTTGGAATTTAGTGGAGAATAATGCAATACAGTTTTATGCTATAATGTGGAATAGAAAACTCATGAAACTCATATATTGATATTAGTAGTTTTTTATTCATCATAGCATAGAAACTAATACACGTTTTTCTTCCATTTAGTGTGGATGTTTTCTTTCTCATAATGATAATTTTTATGTCATGTAACTCTTGAATTGAAGTCTATATAAGAGGCATTCTTGTAGTTGAACAATATGAAAAATAAGAGAAACATATAAAGAGAAAATAAACATCCACCACCATACACTACTAAAATCGTCACTCAGGGCTAGTAGATTGTGGAATAGAGGGTGCTTCTCTTGTAGTTTCACTCCACACCAGCGAATAATCTTCACGACAAGAGGAGAAGAAGTGAATGAGGACTTGCAGTTGTTGTGACACACATAAGAGACGCAAGTCGTGAAAGAAATCGCCAAGATCCTTTTCGTTGTGCTAGAGCGGTATATTCGAACTTGTTCTTATATTGTTATATTGAAACATTCAATAACTAACCACAAGCGATCTAATCTTGACTTCAGCTTATTCTCATAAGCTGTTGCGCTTTATGAATACATAACATGCAATAATCAAGTTGAATTCGACAAATTATATTCAAATCTTATTCAAGCTCACCAAAATAGTTTTGAACAATATACAAATCTTGAACTAAATTTTGAGTCCAATGCAATGTGCATGGAAAGAGAAATTATGCTCAACAAAGTCAATTCCATTTTGAAGATATTCGGGGAAATTGTAAATCAAATATCAGAATATTAGACATAATTTTATAATTTAGTGGAGATCAATTAAGTCCACTATTGTTCACATTGTACCACCACCTATAGTTCCAAACAAGAAACAAATAATGCTTGTTGTAGCTCTAATGAGAATACATTTTGAGATAACCAGCTAATACTAGAAAGATCAAACAGATTTACTTCCGTGATCCTCCTAAAAAAAAAGACTTTTTGGCACTATCTGATAATTTTCAACAGTTCATCACATATGACATGACTAATGCAAGTTATTTATCAACCTTTAGAGCAATAATTTTCCAAAGCATTGTCGTCAGGATAAAAAATGTCCTTTTTGTACCCACAAAGGTAGAATTGGAAGTGTGTAGTGCCTTTCCGAATAACTTTCTGTGCTCAGAAAAAAAGTGAAACTAGAATGAAGATTCATCTTTGACGATGACTGAAGAGTACATGAATGAGTTTATCATTTTTTTTATTGAAATGAATGGAGTATAAGATCACAGTGCTCTATGGAATTAAATTTAAATGTACAAATGTTGGGTCAAGTCAATTGATGCCTCTGGCCTTAATAGCAGCCACCATATCAACCACAAAGGCACTTAAGATGTCGATAGTCACAGATAAAAAGAATGAGAATCTAACCCAGTTTTTCCTGTAACAAATTAAGACTATCCATATTTCTTGCGGGGTCCATCTGTCATTTTGTATTTTAGTGTCTGAGTGTCAGTACTGATGACACTATTGACACAAAATCATGAATTCAGGTTCTGAGAAGGAACATTCAAGGTGCTACATACGCCAATGAGGTGAGAGTAGGGTAATGCTTACGGTAATACGGTCTGAATTAAAGAAAAAAAAAAATAGACGTAAGCAACTGAAGACACGACAAAGATAGCATTTTATGGTTTAGCTAACTTTGTACTTGGATTGAAAACACTCACGTTCACACGCACACTCCTGTGGGTTAACTATTATGTTTAACTCAATGTTATTGTAGGCTTCGTTTAACTCGGGTTCCTTTGTTGTTGAGTTTCAATTAGGCGTAATACGATACCCTACAGTTTTTACTTTTTATTTGTGATAAGTTATCCTTCAAAATATAATTTTTTTTATATGGCTTTTTTTTCCCCATTCATGACATGTTGTTTTAATTGATGAAAGAGCGCAAGATTGTCCGCAATAGGACCATGTTGCCATCCGCGTTATGTTTGTCAACTGAGCTGTTTAAATATCATTGCGAAAGACAGAGAAATGTTCCACAGGGTCAAGGGAGCTTGCAGGATACATGGCATTGTCAAAATTGTGCAGACCACGCGGTGCTATTGTAACATAGTGGGAAGATTAAACCAAATAGAAATCGATTAGAGTAATTAATCAAGCAAATAAATAATTTTATTTATAACAAAAATCATAATTTTAATATTTTATTGAGAATTAAATCAAAAGAAACATAAAAATCGACTCGAATTCGAAATATTTGACTTTGTGTAAAATCTATAATTAGTATAAAATATTCTAGCAAAATCAAAGCTTAATTAAACATGAAATTTATTGTTAAACTGAGTAAATCCTAATAAAATTCGAATTTAAAATCAATTAGTCTGAGTTGCAACACCAAGGTTACAGATCCCTGCCGCAGAAAATCCGGAAGAATAATTTTTAATAAAAATCTGATTTTCGCTGTCGACATCTCCTTTCTCCTCTTCTTTTCTTTCTTCTCCACTCCGCTCCGTCTGATTCTCCTCTCCTTTCTTCGTCGTTGTAGCACCGCCTCGCACGAAGTTTGAAGGGGATCAAGTACGGCCAGCCAATCAAGCTTGGCCACGGAATTGAGAATGCCATCATTCCTCTTTTCCACTAGCGACCGAAGGGGGTGACGTGTAAGAATCGGGTGAGAGGGTTCGAACTGTAAGATTAGGGATTTTGATCACTGCCGTTGCTTCTCTCCTCATCTCCTCTCTTTTTCCTTGCCTTTAAATACAATGGTTGAGGTAATTTTTGGGTTGGCCGTGTGAGGAAAGATTTCCACAAAAACAGCGAAATAGAAAGAAAAAGAGGGAAGAAGAGAGAGAGGAGCAACCACAGGAGATCAAGGTATGGGATTAATCTTATTTTTTTTGTTGAAAAGTTTCCTTTGAAGCCGAATTGAATTAATAGGTAAAAATTTGGATTTAAATCTAATTTCGGATTTTAAGTTTCAACTTCGATTTCTGGGATTAAAAATGAGTTTAAAGGTTGAATAACTAGTTTGAAATTGATTTGAGGCAGTGATACAATTTGGGAATGAAAAATTTCGGGTAGAAGGGTCTGACATGAGAAATTCGATCAAAATCGATGAAAATCGAGGTTATTTGGCTGAGCAATGCTTGGGGGTAGTATTAGGGAGGGTATTGAAGCGTTTGGAGACCCGGGTACCAGCTTCTGGTACGCTGCTGACAAGGCGGACAGGGTAACAGGGACTGAAGTGCGAAGAAAAAGATGGCAGGAGGACATAAGTGCGAAGAAAAAGGACTTAAAAATAAATTATAAGGACCTATTCGTAAAGAAAAGGACTGAATAATAAATAAAAAGGACCTGTTTATAAAGAAAAGGACTGATTAGTAAACAAAAATGTATTGTTTGTAAACAAAAAGGACTATTTCGTAAATAAAAAGGATCTAAATGAAAAAAAAAATTCCTGAGATTGGGCAGTCGGATGGGCTTCGACCTAGAGTAAAGGAAAAGAAAAGAAAAGAAAAAAAAAGGGGGGTTGTGGGCTTGGTTTTGGCCCAGTGCAGAAACTAAAAAAAAAAAAACTAATCTATTTATAATTAAGAATTTAATTAATATAGTTAATAAATAATTAAACTAATCAAATACATTAACTCATAAGATTTTAATGAATGATTTTCTGATTTATTATTTTGAAATTATAATTTAAATTTCTAAATATTTATATAATAAAGAATATATTAAGAAAATTATTTAAAATAAACATAAATAAATTAATTATTATTTAATTAACTAATAATAAAGAAAATATTAAGATTATAAATATAAAACTATTTAATTAAATAATTACTTAAAAAAATAAAGAAGTAAATAAATAAAATAAATAATTAAGAAAACAAATTAATTAAATTAAAAATAAACCAAAATAAATTTAAATAAAGTAGAATTAATTCAAATAAAATAAATTATGAATAAAATAAATTAAGATAATAATAAATAATAATTAAATTACTGAAAACACAAGCAATTACTATAAAATCTAAATAGAAAAATCCAGTCAGTCTGGTAGCTTAAGCCGGACCACAGTAGAAAGTCGTAAGTTAGATCAGTTTAAGAAATCGTTTAGTCAAATTTTAACGAGTTTTGACTACTATACAGGAGACTTGACGAAGATGGAATCTGATCCAACAACAGGTGCGGATACGTGGATTTTTATAGAGATTCGGTCCTGGTAACTTTAAATTATGCATGGCATTTTGCTGAACCCTTTGGATGCATTACACAATATCCATGTAGATTTAGGAACAGATATTACAACTCAAAGTTTCATGTTGAAAATGATCTCCTTTGTTAAAATGGTTATGACAGACATGCAAGTTTGCATATGATGAGTTCTCGCTTATATAAATTTTTACCTAAATCCTACCCAATTTTAATCGCAAGCGCACGATTTATCGTTGAGTAAGCCTAGGGTCGATCCTCGGAGACGGAATATTCAATTTCTAAGTTATATAAATCAATCTCAATTAAATCCTAAGTTTAATAAAATATTAAAAAAAAACAATTAATTAAATTAAAAGACTAAGTAAAATCGGATCAGAAATTCTAAATAATTAGCTTCCTAAATAACAAAACTTGGAGAAAAACTTATTTGATAAAACTAGGGGTTTCTGGTTTCAAACAATTTCTTTAACTTGTCAAAAGTAGAACGGCCCGTTCTGACTTAGGTTGGCGTACTGGAACTACTCGTTCTAGGTTAGAACGCCCCCTGTCGAACGGTCCGTTCTAACTTTGGGACGGTCCGTTCCAGAGGTCAATACTTGTTTTGTCATGCCTTTAAATAATTAACTTAGTGTTTTAAATAGTTTAAACGATTACTAAACCAATAATTAGACTCTAACTTTCGTTCAGGTTAATTACTTTGACTTAAAACGTTAAACTTCTAAACTCCTAAACTTCAACTTTCGTTCCTCGATTTAGGGTATTTAGTTTATCTTTTGGGTCTAGGCAAACTTATTATCTTTCGATCTTAAGTTAAAATTTTGATTTCTCAAGTCTTGATTCAATCTTTCGATCTATTATCTACCTAACTATTTTATTGAAAAGCTTTTAGTAAATTCAATTGATTTTAAATTCCAACTATCAAACGTGTACTTTGCTTGACGAGATAATCAATTTAAGCAATTAAGTAAAGCAAATCAAGAAATAAAGCAATTAAATCGCAAAAGATAAATAACAAAACTTAACTTAATTAATTACTTAAAGATTCAACTAAACAAATAACATAAAGAAAAGGTTCTCAACCATAGCCCCTAAACTAACCTACTCTAGCAAATTCATACTAAAAAGATCAGGTTTCATCAAATACATGGCAAAATAAAAGAGAAAATAGAAGTTACAACAGAAAACTGCTAGGAACTCCACAACTTGTCGCTCTGGCCTGCCTGGGACGGTCCGCCTGAGATCTGGGGCGGTGCGCTCCAGTGAGGTTGGATCGTCCAAGAAGTTGTCTCCTTTGCTGAGTTGAGAGAGAGAGGCTAAACCTAGATTTCTGACTTGATGTCTTCTTCTGGAGACAGGCCATCGCTTATATAGCAGCTAGAAGGAGGTTTCTAATTGTGAAGTCGTAAAAACGTGCTTCTGGAAGGTCCAGACTTAGAAGAACCGACAGGCAGAATTAGCTTTGCTATTTTGGGCAGTGCTGGAATTGCTGGAACGGTCCGCCTGGATGTTGGGGCGACCCATTCCATACTTGGCCTTGACTTGGTCTGCTGCATGGGTTGGCTGACTGGTCTGGACGATCCGTCCGACTGATTGACCGGCCTATGTTGGCTGATCCTTGCTGCTCATGCCTGGTTGTCTGCTCTTCTAGGTTGGGGCGGTCCGTCCTGCCGGCAGGGCGGTCCGTTCCAGTGCACATTTCCTCTTTCCTTAGCTGCAATCTTCTGTTGTTGCGCCGCAAAATGTGATGAACCTGAAATAAAACTTGCCGGGCTACGGCTGTACCTTTCTACAACCTAAAAATTAGCAAAATAAAGTAAAAACACTTGTATTTGTTATTAATTTAGGGCTTAAACCGGTTGGAAATCGAGTATGAAACCGTACATCAGCATACATGTTTATTATGAATAAACTGAGTTGTATCAGTTTAATCTATTCTTGCCTGGAAATCTTGAATTGTGATTGTGCGTGATTGGTACGGAAAGATGGTAAATGGATTTGGAATGTCAATCAAGCCACTCTCCGGAGTCGGTCGGCCACCGACTTCGGCCAGTTCGGTAGTGCTATTTGAATATGGAATTCCCTCACGTGCCCGGGGTTAGGGATACGTCCCTCATGTGCCCAGTGTGTTAGGGAAAGATTTCCTCACGTGCCCAGTCGGTTGGGTTAGGAAACCTGAGTGAGTTTTGATGATATGTTTTATGATTTGGTATTCCCTCACGTGCCCAGAGTTAGGGATACGTCCCTCACGTGCTCTTGGGTTAGGGAAAATGTCTTGCTCTTGATTCAATTGTGTGCATGTTCATGGAAAATGGTTATAATGGAATCGATCTTGGTACGCAACTTGTTATGAAGCTGGTTAAATATTTTGCATCTGCATCTCATGTGTAATTTGACTAGTCTAGTTATTTAAATGGTTCATAAGTTACATGTTCATTTTGATTATTATGGGTATCATTTTCGGACTAAGATTTCAACTAGAAATTCACGTCTGGAACTAAAACCAGCACTGAGAATTTTATTCTCACTCCGTTTTTGTTTTGCATATTCCTCGACGGATGGGAATTCCAGAAGACACGACACTTGCATTAGAGAATTGTTTGGCGGGCTGTGTCGAAGATCATCCGTACACAGAAAGCTAGTGACCATATATTTATGAGATGATGGGAGATACTGTTAGGTCAGTTACCTGTTAATAGGTATGGGTTGCGATCGACTGTCTGTCGATATATTTTGTTTTACGCTTTATTTTGTTTATACTCTTAACTTGATAATATTCGATTTATATTATCAGAAAAAAAAAATTTTCCACTGCTAGTTTATTGTTAAGTTTTAGTTTAAGCCTTACGAGAGTACAATCATCTGTACTTTCGTGGCGGGAACTGTCACGTCTGGTTGCGGGATGTGACAGCTATCTTTTATGATGAGGGATCAAATGCAAGTGTTTTCTTTCGATTTTGCACACAATCGGCCTCACAAAACCTTCGTAAAAAATCTTACAGATTGTAAAAATTTTCTGATGGTCCCAATTTCAGATCTGATCGAACGGACGGTCAAGATTATTCGAGGTAAAAAGATACATGACAGTGTTGGTGAACAGTCGCCATATGTTGAGCATTTATATTATATACTCTTAAAATCAAAATTTTTGTAATGTATGAAACATGAAAAAGACCTTTAACAATTAAGATTAAGATATGACATGCATCCAACTTTTTTTCTTGGAGAATTATTTGACCATTGATAACGTGCTAATAAAATCGAACTAACTACTATCTGTATAACTACATAAATGAATTAAGTCATCAAACATTGTAGTCATGTCACGTAATTTCTCCACTGTTCGATTTTATTATTTTTTTCTGTTTATAATTAATGTTCAAATGATTAATCGTTTCTTCTCTTAATGTAATTAAATATAATATGCATTTGATGTGTTTAATCATGTCGTTTACAATCATATACCTTTTTTTAGTATCCCGGGAAAATATATATATGTGCTCAAAATTTGTTACAATTAATATTTTAATGTTTTAGAAAAAAATAAAATTTAGCCATAAAATTTCTTTCTTCCCGAAAATTGAGATATAATCCTAGTTCTCTAAAAAATTTAAAAACTATATTTGGTATACAATATCCTAGCTAGTTATCTAACAGATAGTCAGATACATACAATTTAATAATATATTTTCAATAAAGTTGTTATTGTAAGTGTTATTAAATAGCTAGCATTTGCTTTAGTACTGATTAACAGAGCCACTGATGCGTTTAACGAAGCTCATATTCCGTAAAATGACACATCGCTATCACCATGGTTTTGACGTCTTGACGTGGCCAATATTGCTAATGACACGCTTTGAGAAGGATTTCCAGAAGATCATATCACCATGGCTTTTTCCTTAATTTTCAAAGTCAGTAATCCAATCTTTGTCCCTAATATATTTTAATCACACCGAAAATAATAATAAGCGCCAGATCATGCTTCCATTCTAGGATTATGTTCCCTAAAGGTATGCATGTTACACCTACGTTATATTTAAATACGTATAATTAATCCATGTCGCAATACCGTGGCGGCTCACGATATGCAGTGTAATATATGGATTGCGAGACCAAATCCGTTATATTAAACAAATTTATAGCAAAAGTGCTTGATTATGTTTAATTAAGCATCGTAAAGATCTAGTTGAGTGTAATTAATCAGTGATAAATATCTAGTTATATATCAAAATAATCCTCCGTAATGCTCTTGTCAGGATGACATTAGTAATTAGCTTCAGTGTGCTTTTCTTGACTAATATTAAACTACATTGTCCTGTTATCAATATTATAAATAAAGATGTGTGGGTGTCGAAATCTTTAGTTAAATATCATCCGACACTCCAAGCATTATAAAGATAGTTGTGCAATAGCATTTTTTTTATTTATGCAATGTGATATTTTATAACTAATTGTGTGTCGGGTGTTATTGCTCATAAAATTGACTCGGTTCAACATCAGATAATAATTTGGCAACACATTGTTTTGTTTCTGAATTTTGTGACCCCTTTCTATTTTCATTTTCATCGTCTCTCCATCTCTTTTGTGTTGCTTAGAGTCTCTTTCCACCTTAATTTCTCTTCATAACCATTATTAATTTCGGTTTTCAAAATATAAATTAAATTCATTCAATTGAAAATAGAAAAAAAAACATTAGATCTTTTACAATATATATTTTTTTATTTAAATCATTTATAAACATATTACATTTCATGAATAATATCAACATAATGTAAATCATATTATTCATATTATTTCAGATAACTATAACTATATTTACACACATATAATTTTTTAAAAAAATTAATCAAATCAAATTACCTACAATAACTAAACTATATTTCTAAAGATAAATATGTCTTAACCATATATCAAAAAAATGTATATAATTAAACTATAGAAACATAATAAAAATATTCTTATTATAGATATCTACATCGAGCGAAGCTCGATATGCCCCTCTAGTATAAATAATTTTAGAGGTTATCTACTTTGTTACTATACAAGTACAACCATAGCTTAAATGCTATCTGTGTTTATGTAAAATTTCAAAGAGAAATTATTCTACCAAAAAAATTAGCTCGACAACAAGTAATTTGTCGTGTAATGAAGAGTATAAATAAATAATTTTAGATGCGATGCAATTATCACTCTAGAACTTAAAACTTTAATAATGTCCTTGGTAATGCAGAATAATTACCAAACAGCGGTACATATTGGATTTTTTTTTTTTTAATCCTTTGCTACTCTTCCAGTTCTCATACACTATTCATAAAAACAAATAAAGAGTTAGAAATTGCCAACAAATAAAATCATTCCAAGCATAAATTATATTTTTAATCAAATATTTTGCTGCTCATAGGGCTTATTAACGCCCTGCCCGTTGTGAAAAAAGTTTCACTGCCGCAAAAAATTCTTTTTTCACGAATTTAAGAGACTAATTGTGAATTCAATCCAGAGAGTTTCCGTGCCATCAACAATTCAATATTGGCAGGGAAAAAAATGAAATTTATTTTTTCGAAAAAAGGAACTCACAAAGATGTGAATTCCTTATTTACGAAATTCCTTTCCTTTCAATTGATTTTTTTTGTTGCGGCGAGGCGACACGAAATTGCTGTGTTTCTTTTCTTAAAAAAAAAAGAATTATATTTCACTAAAAAGAATTACGCATATCTTATCTGTAGACTGTAATTACGAGGTATTGACTTTTGACGTGTCTATCAGTGGCAACTTAACGCTCTGAGTAGAATTTCTCGCGGATCAGTACCATATATATCACCATGGTTTTCTTGTTCAAATTTCAAAGCCTACAAACTAGTCTTTGTTCCTAATATATATTTAATCATCCAATAAAACTAATATAAGTGCCACATCACGCCCCCACTCGAGCGTCCTGTTCCCCAGCGGTATGCATGTTACAGCTACGTTTCACCAAAACAAGTATTCAATTCATGTTGCATATACACCGTGGCGGCTCGGATAAGTAGAGTAATATACGGATTGCGTAATGAGATCTTGTTATGTTAAATTAATCAACTGAAGATATCTAGTAATGTTTAATATATCAGCCGTAAAGATCTAGTTAATTAACTTAATTAATTTTGGATAAATATCTACTTATAAGCTAGATTAATTCACCGTACGTATCTAGTTATATGTTAAATTAGTCCGCCATGAAGATCTAGTTATTATGGGTGTGTTTGGGTGTGTGCCGGATAGGGAATAAGGAATAAGGAATAAGGATTAGGGCCGGATCTAGAATCCCGTGCCAATTCCTTATTCCCAATTCTAATTCCAACATTTTGTTGGTATAGGAATTGGGCCGGGAATAGGCCTCTATTCCTTATTCCCATGGTGTTTGGTTTGGCACCGGAATAAGGAATAGGCCTCTATTCCTTATCCACCCTCCATTTGGATTTCCCGGGAATAAGGAATTAGACCCCTTATTCCTTATTCTCTCCGTAACCAAACACACCCTATAAATTTATTAAGACGTTAATCCGCTTTTCTTGACTTATTGCATAATATATTGTATCAAGACGTATCAGTGCTGTGCTGGACATGTACAGCATAGAATCAATTGGCCCCTTATAAGCATTCTTGATTCGTGCTGATAGCTTCGGGCTTGTTTGGATGGAGTGAGAATAGTGGGAATAGAGCCTCTTCTCGGAATTGGCTATTTCTAACATATCCAAACGATTTTGGAATAGCACTCTTCCCACTCTTCCCACACAATTTTCAATAACACTCTTCCCAACAACACTTTCCTCTCTACTTTTTCACACTTCCCAACGCTATTCCTAAACTCACCGTCCAAACAACCTAGGAATAGCACTCTTCCACTCTTCCCACTCTTCCCACTCTTCCCACTATTCCCAACCCATCCAAACAAGCCCTTCAAGATTTATGGGCTCGTTTGGATGGGTTGGGAATAGTGGAAAGAGTGGGAAGAGTGGAAAGAGTGGGAAGAGTGCTATTCCGGGAAGAGGAAATCTTGTTTGGATGATGAGTTTAGGAATAGCGTTGGGAAGTGTGAAAAAGTAGAGAGAAAAGTGTTATTGGGAAGAGTGTTATTGAAAATTGTGCTAGGAATGAAATTGGCTATTCCAAAACCGTTTGGATGTGTTAGGAATAATCAATTTCGGAAAGAGGCTCTATTCCTCTATTCCCATGTGCATCCAAACAAGCCCTATACTACTTGAGATTCGGAAATTACTCCTTTGAGCATCACACGCACCGCGCAATCGAAGTCGATTTTGATGCAGATTTATTCAATTAAATTTACTTTCATATATGTGATTTTCGTAGAATTGTACATACCAAGAAGTGATTTGGACAGTCCGGATTTGTATAACTGAATAATATATACGCCGCTGTTTTTATTTTTTTTTGCTTGTTTTTTTAAAAAATGGTATGTATGTTTTTGTGGTCAACCTCCAGAACATTCAAATTCTCCGGTTGTTTCTTTATCTTGTTCATAATTTCACTTAAGTTAAATCAATAATAATTTATAAGTATTTAGAACTTCTTCGAAAGTATTAAAAAGTAGATGCTACATGTTGTATTTTCTTTTTCTACCTCTATGGCAAGTATTATAAGTTATATTATTTTTATTTAATTTTCATGACATCGAATCCGCAAATATTTAGCTATTTTATGAGCACTATACCTTCAAGCTTTTGATTTATTGTTTATGAAATCGAAACCAGGAGGTCATAAATATTTTCTGCAACGGAAAAAAAATACTACAAACAGCATTTAAATATTTAATTTTCATTATTTTAGATTTAAATTATCTTTTAATTCTATAAAAGTAAAATTTCAAAATGAACATGAGAGAGAACACATTCTCTTAATTATTTAGCAACACTTCGTAATACTCTAAAACAACACAATTTTTGGTCGAATTTGAGCTGTGAGTCCCGTTATGAAATCAATCTCCCTCAACCGGAACTTCAAAAGCTTCTACAATACATATATAATAAACAAAACATCAATATTGTATCAATTTAAAAATATGCTTCGCACTGATAATCGAACACATACACCTCGATCCAAACTAGCTAAGTCTTTTTGAGGCGTTGTCTTGGCGAGGATAACACAACGACAACAAATGAATACGTGGTAATTAAACCATTAATTAAACGAGATTAATACCTATGCCACTGTAAAAAGCAGACAAGCAATAATAGAGCGTATAATAGCGTATAAACAAGCTTCCTTTTATTTCTTTTCTTCTATACGTGGCAACAAGAAGAAATACGCGAGCGTCAAATCTTAACAACTCACCACATTCCTTTGCCACGTGGTGAGCATCACGTGACAATTTATTATCGTTGACAATTAAAACGTGATTCTCTTAATTGATAATAGATAAAGTAGCTTAAAAGTTTAAAGTGGTGAAATGTGTATTAAAATTGGTCTAGAATGTTCTTAGCGGCTAGTTGACAATTTTTGACCTAACGCGTTGTTCGCCTATTGACCGAACACCGTTTTTTCATAGAAAACCTAATTATATATAATTAGGTATTCCTACGCATACGCATGTGATATGAATTAGTGGTTTGAAAATCGAACTATACATCATATGAAACTAGATACTTATTAGTTTGGCCGGTTCGCTGGAAATAAATCACAGACATATATATTGATATGACCAGTCTAAACTCTTAATTAAGAAAGTAAGTTTCAAGTATTTTTCATTCAATTTTGCTCTCTGAACAAAGAGTTTGAACTAGTATGTTGAAAACGAATTTACTTTGTTCTCTAAGAATCAAATTCAAATCTCATACATATTGCTTTTTTTTTAAAAAAAAAAAAAAAAGTCATTTACTTTTCCTCTAGGTAATGTAAAAAAAAATAAAAATAAAAAATAAAAATAAAAAAACAAAACAGAAAAGCAGGGCCTGTCGGTAAGTCCTGTTTTTAAATATTTATAACATAAAAATTATCATAATTCAATATATATGTGAATCATTTGGCCTAATTGTGCCTTCCAAAACTGGGCAAAATTTAAGGTGGAACTTGAATCGGAATGGAATTATTCCTAATAAATCAATTGACAAGTACTCACATATCACATACGTGATACGTATGTCAGAGGCAATTCCAAATTAACTCAGTACACAATTCGGAACTAAAAAGCTCCAAATATGAAATAACTCCTGAGATTGAGAATAAAGATGTTAACCCAAAAGCAAAAAATTTGTTCATTTTTAGGGATGATTGGTACTTGCCAATGAAATACCCCCTTTCTTTTGATTAGACAAAGAAAAAGGCAACTGTGGCACTACATTAACCGCCTCTATTTAATGCTATTTGTCTCATCTCACCTCCTATTGCCAAATCATCCCAACTAATGCAATCAGACAAATCATGAAAGCATAGATTTTGCATTATTTTGGCATTTGGTATCTCTGCGCAGTGCGCCGAGCTGCAACGGTCTCGTCTGTTGTGTGGAAAACAAAATTCATTTTTTGTAATATTTGATAGTGAACCACAGAAATACAGGATCTTGCCTTGAGGTAACGGTAAAAATGATAGATGTCTGCCGTGGGATAACGGTAAGGCATTTGATCCTTTATTATTTCAAAAAGAAAATTAGGTTATTTTTCAGTGAAATTTATTTGAGGGATATGAAGAGAATCAGCAACTGACGATTTGGATCTCCCACATCATTATCAAATAAAATACAGCAACCGAATCTATTTAACTATATATGCGTTTGCATGTTTCTCACAAAAAAAAAAAAAGTGTTTGCATTGTCTTATGTACCTGAGTATCTGACTGCATTTTCTGATTTGATACTTAACTAGAGGGCGTTACTTTTGAAATTCAAAATATTTAGATACCTTTAAAGAATTACGAAGTCCCTTCTTTCAGGTAGATGTAAAAGAAAATTACTCGTTCAAATGCATCCTATTTGAAAGTAACCTGTAGCGAGTTAGAAGTTTGGTTAGGGAAGAGCGGACGTCCTTTTGATTTTCACTATGATAATACTAAATTTTTTTTTAAAAAAATTGGATCGAATTTTGATTTGACTTTTTTTTTTTTTTCTAGGTATCAATTAACAGTTAGAATCTCTTACCTTGGTTTTATCTTTAGAAAAATAAATTATTTATATAGCTGTTAAGAAATATATTTCATTTCACTCTATTTAGTCGTTGATAGGAGAATCGCTAACATGCCAATCACCTTTGTTAATGACAACTTTATTCCGACTACTTATAAATGTTGGAGTTAAGTCCTAGAAGCCAATTATTTAATGGCTTAATTTAGTTGATGTTATTGCTATAACCTTAGTTCTTACAATAAAAACACCAATCTAAGGGTGTAAACAATTAGGTTACTCTATAATTCTTTTTCAAAAGAAAATATTTTTGTTCTTAGTCCGATAGTAGGCACTTCAGTGCAAATTTGAGTTTTTTTTTTTTTTTTTTTATCAGAGATTCATGTAAATGATTAAAATTCCATCAACATTTCACTATGTTGATGTTTTCTTTCAGATTTGGTTTCTTATATTCGTATTTTATTCTTTTTTAACATTTAAACATATGCTAACCACGTCTAATCTATCTGGTGAAGCAGTTATCTATTTATGTAATAGAAAACATAAATTCGAAAACTAATTTAGTGTTATTTCAACCGGAGCTAAAACTATTTTCTTGACTAAAGAACATTTTGAATATACCTAAATTGATGGCCACATCTTTAATATTTTAAAAATAAGGATAAACTTTCTATGAATATAAAATCTGAACTCAAATTTAATTTTTTTTTTGGAATATATATATTTTGTGGTAGACTAAAATTTCGATGCTATTTGTGCTCTGATCAATTGCAAGAACGATCTGAATTTTGCCAAATTATTCAAACTTCTCGTTCGAAGGCAAAATTTGAACTTGTAAAACGCAAGTGTTGTTGAACCCGGTGTAACAAAAAATAAATACACCAAATTGCTCCCAGATATGTCCCTCAATAAAATTTTGTGGTTACTATAGCATTACCATCTCAGTCATCGTGTTCTCAATTAACTCCGTCGTTAATTTATAAATAAATGAGCTTTCCGTAGAAAATGACATGATGATAATTAAATTTAATTTTAATGGCGATGCACCACCCACTTGGATAGAAGGGAGAAAATTAGTTTGTAATTAATTGAACAAAAATGATTAATAAAGAAAGTGACATTATTTTTTTATTATTTTATGCTTCCATTTTAAAAAAAAAATTATCACTCTTTGCGTGGTTTTCTATCAATCACACGTATATAACATAAAACCGATAGAGGGAAAAAAAATATTCCTGCAGAGTTAATTTTAGTATTTTTTTTTGTTTCTATAATTATTTATATAAGGACGTTTTAACTCGCTCTTTTTTCGAGGTGCGTACGTGCTTAGTTACAGACTTAATAATATTCATGTTTTGCTCATGAAAACTAAAAAAAAGGATCAGTGCTTCAATTTTTTAGACCATCGAATCAAACAACAGTGACGACTAAAATAACAAATAGAAGAAAAAACAATTGGATATTATATGTATCAAGCTTTTTACTTAAAGTACTTCGTTTTGTTAATAACTGATTAAAATATTTTAAATTCTATCCTTGCGAATAAGAACGGTTCATGTATTCATTAATCATTACTTATCTAGTTATCTAAAACAAAACCTATCGAAAAGGGTCTTTATAATATTTTTTTTTATTAGCACGTTTAGTAAGAATCACTAAATGACAAAAAATACACTGTGAGAAACTAGTAAACTTATTGGTCCCATTTATACCAATAGATATTGACACCGGATCTCATAATCAAATTGTATAGTTATGTACTTTTCAGTCAATAGGATCTTGCCAATTGGTGGCGTTTAAAATGTGCATAATCTGATTTTCCTAATTTTCACCCCAGTTTTATCCAGATGAAGGAAAAAAAAAAACAAAAAATGAAAGCCTCCTTCAAAGTAATACCAAAAGGATGGATGTAGAAATTTGTCAAAGTACCATTGTTTTTTTTTCAATATTTTATCCCCAAAATGTTTTGTTGTATACGTTGACGTGGTTGAGTATTAATCACCCGTACAACAAAATCACCGAATCAACTAATCTATTTTTTTTATCGTCAAAAAGTTCGCTTCTTCTATTTAAATGTCAATAATGTACAAAATAGCATTGCAAGTCAATGTTAAATATTTATTTCACATTATTATTGGAATAGAGAATACAAATATCCGACGCTAACGCAGTGATGAGCTGTGCATTGATGATTCTTGTGACTTGTGATGAGTTCCTGATGCTATCCAAAGTTTGGGTATGAACCGGACCCGGATCTGGTGTAGCGCTACACGGCTTGTAGCTCACCCAGGAGCCGTTCGATTTTGATCGGGCGGTTCATTTTTTTCGGGCCAATAATTTTTTTCGGGAGTGGTGGAATGCACGGGGCTCCCTTATCCATTAGATCAAAATCGGACGGCCAGATCTCTTTCTCTCTCTGCGCTACAACTGGTGTCGCGCGACACCAGATCTGGATTCGGTATGAACCCATACAGAATCAAATCCGAACCGTAAGCAGAGGACACGTAAGGGAATTCGTTTAACCAAAAAAAGCTGTTCCCTGTTTCTTCCAAACAGCTGACCTCAGTTTCTCCAATAAGAATTCCCGCAGGCCTTGCCAAATCAGCCCCCATTCACAACTACCTGTTTCTCTCGTTTCGCTTCGCTTCTTTATAAGGAAATCAGATCTTCTGTGGTGTATTCTGCGTAACAAGCGTCCGATATTCTCTGCATTCGCTTTCAAGTTTCAACAATACAGAAGTGGGGCGTATACAAGTACTTTATAGCCTAAAAGTATTTCTTTTATTAATATAAATCTATTGTAATAATTAAAATCTGTGACCGTATTTTTTATAGTTAAAAATAATTTTCTCTTTTTTTGGTTAAATATATTAAAAATATTCATACCAATCAATAGTTAATTTAATAATTAAACATATTTAGAAATTTAAAGTAGTTAATGACTAATTTAAATAATATCATATGATCTAACTTGCAATATAATCATTTCAAATGATAATCAATATTAAAATTTCTTTTGTATAATTAAACTCGGTTTGTTGCAACAAATTCGATAATTAAATGTCAATAAGAATTTTCGTATTAAGCGAAGCCCAATGTATCACTTAGAGTTATGATTAAACTATAATAAAAGAGTGACTTTAAACAAATTAAAATAGTTTGTATATATAATTTTAAATTCATCATTATTGTTGAGGGAATGATCTTCATATGGGTACACGTGTTAGAAATTCAGCTCACATATACATTATAGATAAATAAAGTTAGAAAACTTTACAATAATATTTTATTTCGAGAAAAATATTCATTAGAAAAGTGTAAACAGTAAATCTAAACTGATCGACCAAATCAATCAACAACAAGTTTGGTTGTTAATGATTTAAATGTTTATAAATTTCAACTACCCATTGTATAAAATGAAGCTATTAAGAATATAAAAGTATAAATATAATAAATCGAACTTCTAAATATCTTTTCTTTCTCTTTAAGTGTCTAAATTTAAACTAGATAAATTAAAATAAGAACAAATTTGATATCTAAATGCATCCATCATAAAACATACCAATTTGAATAATGTAAATTCATCTTTTGAAGTAAATTAATACATGCAGTAGTTATATTTGTATACAATTCTAGTTTAGCAAAACATCACGATACTTTTCATTTATTTTATCGATTTTACAAGTATTTTCATATTACGTTATTTTAAAGTTATAACTTTTTGTATGATATAAATGAGAAAAGTAGCATCTGTAAAGCCTAATGGTAATTATAGAGTATCAAGTTTAATAGTTGTTTAGTTTCTCCATATGCTATCAAGTGTTCACCACTAGGTCACACGCATGCACGAATATGTTACACGAGATCCAAATTTTCTTTTAAAGGCGCCCCCAATTTCCGTGCATAGTAAGTCATCCACCTTACACGTGGCAGTACCGCGTTAATATCTACAGTCTATATATAACGCAGGACCTTCATTACCCGACTTTCAGCAATTTAAACTTCGAAATTTCTCCATTGCAATTATATTGCACCTCCACTCTATCTCCTTTCTAGCTTCTTTCTTTGATTTCCTTCGTTAGGTTTGACCTTTCGGCTTACTTGCAACTGGGACTAACTCTACCTCCATTGATTCTTTCTACATCTCCACCTGCAATTATACTTTTCTAATTAAGTCATTAGTTAGTTCATATAAAGACTACACTATATTAGCAACCATGACAAACCTCAAAGAAAAGAGCAGTCCCAGGAGGTTGAAGAAGTTGATAAACCTCTTTCGAGCTGATCCGATAATCCCGCAATCTAATAGCGAAGAAGACGACTCGACCCATAACGGATTCTCCACCCCATCTTCAACTGCAAGTCCTGACTACTCATCTGACATGAACCCTGCAAGCACCTCTCCTTCACCTTACAATCTATCACCATGGAATCCTACTATGCCTTCTCCTTTCACCAAATCTCCATGGGTCGCCTATGGAGGGTTCTTTGATGAGGGCCCATCAACCGGTCTGGTTGGGTCCCTTGTTAGAGAAGAGGGGCATGTATACTCCTTAGCTGCTTCCGGCGAGTTGTTGTTTACCGGGTCTGAGAGTAAGAACATACGGGTATGGAAAAATCAGCATGAATTTACAGGGTTTAAGTGCAGTAGTGGGTTTGTCAAAGCGATGGTTATATCGAACGGTAAGATTTTTACCGGTCATCAAGATGGCAAGATACGGGTATGGAAGGTGTCGCCAAAAGATCCGACGGTGTATAAGCGGGTGGCATCCCTTCCATTGATGAAGGATTTCATAAAGAGCTCCATTAACCCATCTAACTATGTTGAGGTTAGGCGGCATCGTAACACACTATGGATCCGACATTTTGATGCAGTGTCATGCCTAAGCCTAGATGAAGAAGCGGGCTTGCTATACTCCGGTTCATGGGATAAGACCGTTAAGGTCTGGCGGCTCTCAGATTTTAAATGCCTTGAATCTATTAAAGCACACAACGATGCGGTAAACACAGTCGCAGTCGGGTCAGATGGTCTTATTTTCACTGGCTCGGCAGACGGAACGGTAAAGGTGTGGCGAAGAGAGATGACCAAAAACAAAGGTGGAGCCACACGACACATGGCGGTCAGGACATTGTTGCAAGGGGAAAGCGCAGTCACCTCAATTGCGGTGTCAACAGAATCCGGTATCGTGTATGCGGGTTCATCCGATGGGAAGGTGAATTATTGGGACATGAATAGACGGTTTGCTTACGGAGGCGCTTTGCGCGGCCACAAGATGGCGGTGTTGTGCCTAGCGGTTTCGGGCCGGTTAGTGGTGAGCGGATCGGCCGACAAGAGCTTGTGTGTGTGGAAGAGGGAGGAAAAGGGTGGAGCTCACACGAAGGTCACTTTGTTGACTAGTCATGAGGGTCCGGTGAAGTGTGTGGTGGTGGAGGAGGAAAAATATCAGGTGGGGTCAGGTTTTAGAGATTGGGGACAAAGATGGGTGGTGTATAGTGGTAGCCTTGACCGGTCTGTCAAGGTTTGGCGTGTGGCCGAAGATATGGAGCCACAATTGGAGCTGAATAGTAGAACTCCTGCTCACGTGATAGGAACTGGTCGGTCGCCTTTGCACGTGCCTTTTGGGACCGGTACAGATGGGCCCAACGGGTGGGACCTTGTGCGGCATTGGAAGCAACACGGAAATAAAAGAGTGTGAATTAGTGGCCTTCCTTTTTGTCCAAATTTTAAAAAAAAAACAGTGTAAAATAGTTTGTGGGTCTATGTTCTTTTTGTTAAACTTTTGTTTTTTTTTTTTTTTTTTTTCATTTTTGTACTCTTTTTTTTTTCATCAAGTTAGGACGACCCTGTGAATATTTGAGTTGGGATAGTTGGAATGATGAAAAAAAGTTTTGTTAAATGGTTGTTGTGTGATGTAAATTTTGTGCCTAATTTTTTCAAAGAAAAATATAAAAGTTTGTTGTGCTTAAAAGTTAAGGCTATGTTGGTTGCTAAAGTGTGTGTTTGGATAAAAAATGTATAGCTGGTCAATTTAAAGCTTTTTAATTTGAAGTAGGTATTGTGAATCGTTAAGCATCATCTAAAAATGGTTGGCTGCAATATGTTGGTGGAATTGTCACTTAAATAGTTCATCTAAAATTTTAGTGTGGGCCAATAAGTTATAGTACGCTTGATACGTCTAGTACCCAACGGAAGAAATAATATGAACATGAATATACGATATAAAGGTTTTTCTTCGGTTAGTAAAACAGAAATCGTTAAGTTTCTAGAACAAGGATGCAATATTTTTTGCATGGAGCCTATCTTAGGAATCATCTCCCTGAAAAAGCAGAGAGATTTATGTAATAGGTAAGGACCATCAGTAGTGTTTTTATCATCTATTTGTACTCATCCACGTCACAAACTATAATTTTTAGGAAATATTTTAAAATTTGTCTGCGTGAATGAATTAATTTAGCATGAATTTTATAGTGGCCTAATGGAAGGATTCCGCACCGCATGAGAAACTTCTGACGCGAGAGATCATAGAAACCGATTTGCTGAATCTGTCTTAATTAGCAAATCAGAGTCAGTCAGTAATGTCGAAGCGAGTATATCTTGATGATCTAGGCCTACATAATTCTTTTCTGAAGCACACGTAACAGTTTGGGCCACCACGCTATTTACAAGCTTGGGTCCACTTCGGAACCCTATACTAATTTCTAATGCATCACACTTCACACATTGTACATGGCTCGTATCGAACAGACATGATCGCAACTAAACAAATAACTAGATCAATATTTTTATACGAGTTCTAATAAATCATAATTTGTAATTTCATACGAACAGTGTACTATATACTTTTTTTTTTTCTAGTTTTGTCCAATTTGTTTTAATATGTGAAAGTGTGAAACGTATGCAGTTTCGTATGAAATTATAAAGTATGGTTGATTAAGATTTAAATCGGGTTATAAAAAACTGACTCACCATCGAATTTAGACCACTTACGATACGGTTCATTATAATAATATTTATAACACAAGCCTTAAATATAAGTAGAAATTGAATGGAAATTGATTCACATTGAGTTAATTTGGTATTCATGACATTATCTTTGCAATTTGCTAACAAAATTCAAGAAATATAAATCCTTTTATTTTATAGACGTATTTATTGGTCTTACAAAGTGAGTGTCGATTCTTAAACAATATCGAAGGAAGGAGAGGCGAAAGAAAAATTGCTGAAAATTGGTTAGAATCAGATCACAGTGAAAATATTAGACGGCTCAAATGTCGTCGTAAGAGAGAATATATAATTAATGGGACGACACACTGCCTTTAACTCACGCCTTTTTATTAATACTATAGATTAAGTTTTATTTGATATTTCATCAAACGCCATCGTATTCGTAGTATTTCGTACTATTGTAAATTTTTAATTTTTATAATAAACTATTTATATATGCTTATGTATGCTCATATAGTGTCTTCAATCATAAATATTTGAAATCCAACGACATGATTTTTGTAGTATAATATACTTTAAATGTTTGATTTTATAATTCAAAATTCTTTTCACGATTATCACGTTATAAGAAAAATAAAAACTGTACTGTTAGAATAATAAATTTTATGGGCATTGATGCGAGCCTCCTCTCTAAGCTACTCAAGCCAGTTACACAGTTTGTCGTGCTGTGTAACGACCTTATCATATTGCAGCGCCACATGGCACATACTGAAAGCATCCACGACAAAATTGTTCTCTTGCAAGAGAGTCGAGTCTTGGCCATTTTTTAGAGCGTGACTTGGAAACATAGAAGATTGAAGTATTGAACCGACGCACAATCAACGGTCAGCGGTGTCATCGGCATCTCCGATTCAGATTTTCACATCTAATAATTTTGTTTGGTTAACATCATTATTTTTTTCGTATAACACTTGTTTTGATTGACACGCAGGACACATTAAAAATATTGGAATTTTAAAATTTATAATATTTTTTTGTGAAACCATTTATTTCTATAATAGTTTGGAGATTTCATGATAGTTGGGAAATATCCCAAATAGATTTACATAGAAGCAATGTCTCCAAAAAAAAAAAAAAAACTTCATAGAAGCGTGTTTGGAGTAAAATTTTCTGCATAAGCCTAATTATTTTTTCAAAAAATTTCATATTTCTCACTTAGTCACTTTATCCAAGTTTCACGAAATCGTGCTTATACAAAAATCCCAACATAATAATCCAACGACAAATCAAAAAAAAAAAAAAAACATAATAATCCAACGTGGTGAACCGCTTACGAAGCCGTCCTTCCTCACAACACCTCTTGTTCTCATGCTTCCCGTCATTCTCACTTTTCTCGCGCTTTCTAAAGCCTCTTTAAACTTCCTTGCTTATCCCGCCATGTCTCATCCCTTAATTCCTATTATCAACTAATCGACTCTCTAATTCGCCACTTCGATGGTCTTCTCCGACCTCTGGCGCGCCAAATTGGCCGCTCGGCTCCGGCCATGGCTGCTCGGAGGACAAGAACCCCAGTTCGATCTCCACGTAGGGTTTCTGACATCCCAATTCAAGGCTGCCGATCTCTCTTTCGACCCTTCGGTGCTAAATTCGGCCGTAGGCGATTCGTCTGCGTTCTCTTTTAAGGAATTCGTGTTGAGAGAGGTGGAACTCAGGGTCTCTCCTTGGTCTTCCCCCTCAGTTGACGCTTCTGTGAAAAGTCTGAATGTGGTTTTGGGTTTAAGGTTAGTTAATTGTTTTGTTTTTGTTCGAGTTCTTTCTTTAAGTTGAGTTTTGGTTTTTGTACAATCTGATAGTGCGTTTGTTTGGTTATTTTGATCTGAAATTTGTAGAGAATTAGAACCGCTAAGTAGGGGAGCGTGTTCAGAAGGTTTAACTCAAGAGGAGAGAAAACGTCTACTTGCATCAATTGATCCTGAGGTAATATTTATTCTGTAATTAGTCAAATACAAATACTCTAAACCTTTGTCTGTTTCAGTTGTAAGATGGAATTGTATTTAATAACTTGATATTAATGAGGTAAATAATTATGAAAATGTAATGCATTGTATAGTGCTTCGTGTTGTCCGAAACCTTGAATACTGGGAACTAAAAATGAATGTGGGTTGTAGTAATGTTATGGATGGTCAGATGATGTAATAGTAATGTTGGTCAACATGTACTATGTTGGCAGTTTCTGCCGGCTTTTTCCCAAAAAAATTAACTCCGTTCAACTTAAGCATTATTTTTATGTTTAAATTCAGGTTGAATATACATGTCAGATCAAGATGTGAGCGGATCATGTACTCCGGCCCTCATATTGCTTGCCTTGTTGTTAGAAATCAAATACACCTAGACTGTACAGTTAGGTCCTGTCATGCCACATATTCTTCTGCACAAGTAGTGGTCATTTTTGCGTGCCTATTTGTTGCTTAAGTATATGAAATCAAATACATGAACTGAGTTTTACATGGAATTATAGCAAAAAGAAAGGGTGCTGTAGGTACGGCAAGCTTTCTTTTCATCGATTTATTTATTTTTCTATTTTCAAATTTTCAGGGTTCATTATTTCATGACCTGGTAGAAAATCTCTCTGCCCAATCTTCAGAAAGCTGGCTCATAGCAATAATTAAAAGCACCATATTAAAATGCTCAGCAATCCATATTGATGAAATTCAGTTTCATATACACTCTGAAGAAGTCCACCTCTTCACACTAAAGGCACAAAATGTGCACCTTGAATCAACCCATGGTTCTAACACTTCACTGATCAAAGGATTCATCAGTTCTTCTATCACTCTCGGGGAGAAGAATGATTTTCTATCTGTTACTTGTGCCAGTTTAGAATTTGAAATGAAGGACAATACCCGAATTCAACGTGTGGTATCTTTTACTGGTCTATCAGTTTTCCTCAAGTTTCAGAATCTCTTCATTTCAGCTTTTGGTATCAGAATTTCAACTTTAGATTGTTCAGTGTCATTGGGAATTATTTCTTCTATTTTGCTACTGTTGGATAAAGCAACACAGAGGCATGTTGACGAACATAACACTGGTACAAAAAGGTGCAGGGAATTGTGGTGCATTGTCTCAAGAAGACTGTGCCCCAGAAAGTTCTTCTTTATGACCGTTGATATTGTGAGGACATGGCAACAGTATTTTTCAGCTTATACGGCATTGTTATCAATAGTTGGATACCATAATGAAACATTGTTAAGGAAGAACTGCATCAAACTGCAATCAACTAGGGATTGCAGATTAAAGCGAAATGTGAGGTATCAATTGGCAGTACTAAATCAGTTGGAGGAGAGAATACCTGTTGAAGCTATTGCAAAAGGCCGAAGAATTGCCCGCAGAATGTCATCAGACTCTACATCTACTAATAGGTCTTGGGTTTACTTTGTTAGAGCTCCCTATTTGAAAATTCTATCACTGGTGTCGCTTCTCCTGGGCTTTACCGTGTGCATATATCGGTCCCTTGAGCGTTTTCTTGGTATCAATCCTGTAGATACATGTTCTTTTGTGGATCCTTTCTTTGATATTTCCAGTGTTGATACACCACTTCAGAATATTCTTTTCCTAGGTGAACTCAAAATTGCCTTGTTAATGAGTGAAAGGTTTGACCCTAAATCGATCCCAATTCATCTCACGATAAGTTCATTGATCGTGGTTAACTCTTCTGGTTTTGTCAAGAAATCATTCTTTCTTGGGCTAGGGAAGCTTGAAGTATCAAGTGGCAGACAAAATGTAGTCCTGTTGAGTGACCCTGCCTGTGAGGACCACTTATCAGGTGGAGGGTGTGGTTCATCGAGATTTGATATTTTATGGTCAAATTGGACTCAAATTATGGAGAGATGCGAGGAGATAGATGATGGTACTGCATGTGAGGGGCCTTTCTTTCTTTATGAAATAAAGTCCAGTGTTTATGATTATGGTCTCAAACAATGCAATTTGGTATTTGGGAAATTGAATTTGAATTTAGAATTGGAATCCCTTTTATCTTTTTATCGAGCTTATTTGTTGCTTAGCAAGATACTCAAAGGTATTCAAACCTCTTCGGTTTCTTCTATCTCTCTTCCGTCAGAACAGTCTAACGGGATGTTGCAGGGTGGTTTTAAGTTGTTCACCGATAAAATGAAGAAATTATGGTTGGATATTGTTCCATGTAAATATATGCAAATTTCAACCCTGATTGAAAGCCCACAAATCAGGGTAAGGTTAGAAAGAGATTGGTCAGAAGCTTCCTTACCAGTATCACATTTCTTGCTTGATCTTGGTGTTGTTGAGCTACTGGTTACTCCACTTACAGAGAACTTGCGGGCCAGTGATATGAATATGAAATACAGTTATAGACGGCATGATTCACATGAATGTTATTTCAGATTAGACAAATTTGGTATCTCAGTTGAGAATTTGGGATTAAATCACAATTCTCATATTGTAGGTCCTGCTTCGATGAATTTCAGTTTGTCAGTTACAAGGTACTATTGGATACATCGTGCGTCTGTATTTTCCTTAACCTTTTTCTTTTTGCATACTGGGTCAAATGACATTCATGTCTGGCATTTGTAAATAAAAACCCATCTTTATCATATTTATCCTATTCAAGGTATTTCTCAGTTTATGGTATATTTGCACAAGAGCCAAGAAATTTTCTCGCCTGGATTATAGTCATTTTGCAGAAATAGTAAAAGGAACTTTTATTTGTTGGGGTTCATTTCTACCTACCCCAACTTGTTTGGGACTAAAAGTCATTTTTATTGCTGCTGCTGCTGTTGTTGTTTTAGTAAAAAGAACTTTTTTTACTTTCAGATATTTATGTCTAATTGTCTAGAGGTCTTCTTAGTGTTACATGAGTTAACTATAATTGAATTGTTTCTAAGATGTATTGCTCTCTTGAAATATTTCTTTACTCCTTGAATGGCTAAAGTTTAGTTCTATTAATTTTGCAGGGACTTACTTGAATCCTTGTCTTGCTTTGAGGACCATCTTTCTGCGGCTTTGAGAGGGAATGTTCTCGGTGTATCGGCATTCCTATACTTGGACGAACTTTTGACCTCATTACAGGTTAATTTAAAGCAAGTCTTAGCCTAATTCATTGTGCTCTAAGGATATTCGCTTTCTTCTTCCTGTTTTTTTCCTTCCTCGAACATTTCTTTTTGTGTTTGTTTTCGTGTTTATCTCCCTATTTTGTATTTTTTTAGGATATTTTACAGAATGAACTCAATCTAGGTGTGAAAAAGTTTTTAGGTCGAAATAATTTTGGCCTAGCAAGGATCTATTAACCTATTGGGAGGTTGGGGCTTAGTCTATGTACCCAATAGGGATATGCAATTCTAATATTTTCAATCTTTCTGATTTGAAATGCGTGTTAAAATTATTTTTTTCCCCTTCTTGTTTATATATTTTAATCAAAAGTTGGGATACTTGAAAGTTCAGTCTTTTATCTGAACAAAGGACTTGATGTGAACATCAGTCAGGCCACTAACTAGACCTGACCTTCTACCTGGTCAAGATGAAGAAGTTGATTATGGACCTGACCATTAACCCATATAGTTAGTCTTAAGCAGTTGGGCCTTGTCATGTGATTGACCTGTCAGAAATGGGGTCTTATGATGGTCCCTAATATATCTTGCTTTGCAGTGTGCTTGCTGGTAATCAGTATGGTATATACTTGAAAGTTCCACAAAATCTGAAATTGACTAATTGCACAATCTCAAACACATCAATCCAAAATGAGAACTCTTATGCCTAGTTTTCTGACTTCTAGTTTTCTTAATTGTTCCTTTGATAGGCACTTCAAGGCATTTTGTCTGCCATTTCTTCTACTTGCATATCTTTTGATTCTGAGAATCCTATCTATTCTCAGTATCTTACAAGAGGATCTAGATCTGTTGGTACCAAAGGCAAAATACATCAGCATTCTCAACTCACTGTTGACGCTATTCTCGAAAGCGATCCAATTCATATTATATTTAAAGATTCCAGGGTAGAAGAGAAGGTTAATTTGTTAAAGTTTGGCCTTGGATTCTCAATTTCAAGGCCCCAAATTAGTTTCTCCATTAAAGAAGAGCAGCTGAAGGTTACCATAGATTTCTCGCAAGTGGAGGCTTTAATCTCAGGCCCTACTAACGATGCGTCAGAATCTGAAAAAGTGCACTGTTTTTCTCTATCCAAATGCATGTTTGGATTACAGTTTGAAACCGAGATCCTTGTCAATATTGAGCTAGTTAGGCTTATTGTGGCTGATTATAGCTTGAATGATTTATTGGGTGGGGCTGAGCAACCCTTTAAGATTCTTGTTCTCTCATCTGAAGATTATCAGTCAGTCAAATGCAAAGTGCAGGTAATGAAATTTTTTATAATTATAGGTTTTTACCTTCCAAGCATTAAATTGTGGTGTGGTATATTAATTAAACCATCGAACTCTTATTGCGTGTGGGCTATAAATAAAAACCAATGCAATTCATATTTAATAAGTTTTTCATTGGTTGTTCTAATGCATTTTATTATTTTGTTTGAGCAGGGAGGTTTTATATTTCTGGAAACATCAACACTTGCAGAGTATGCTAATTGTTTGAATGCATGTCTTCTACTCATGAAAGCTGGTAGGAGCAAGGTTTTTAACAGTAGCACCCGTGTGCGATCTAGTACTTCTCCTTCTGCCCAAAGACAGAATGAAATTGGATTAGATCTTGTCAGAGAAGTTGAAATTGACCTATCTCAATTTTCTCTGACTCTTGCAGTTGCTGATGAAAAAGGTTAGTGAGACTCTTGGGGCGTGCTTGCGAAAAGTCCATGTTCAATTTGATGGATGTTAGACCTATCCGAGTCCTATATTATTAGTGCTCTTTGCATGATGTTTGTTACCAGCATGGTTCACTTGTCAATTCCGTATCACTTTCTTGTTGTCTTATTGTTGTTGATTTGTTTTGAGCTTAAACTCAGCAATTGAGCTGAAACATTAAAAGCATCACTCTGCTTGAAATGTTGTTTTCAGTTATTGATCTTGATCTATTTTGACCAGACAAGCATCTGTTTTTGAAAATTTTCATTTTTTGGTTCATTTTGTATAAGATCTAGAAGTTCGATATTAAATTACTTTGGTGTGTTTATTTTTCAACAGTTTTCGACCTCTTGATCTTATACAAATTGGACTTAAAAAAAAATAGAAAATTTGGAATATAGATGCTCGATTCATCAAGGTAATCCATTGAAGTTTGTCGTTTAAACAATCCAATGGTTTTTGATATTAAGCTCATACTAGCTTTAATTATGCTTTTATACTGCCTTAATTTATTATTCTAGATGCCTTCATTACATGTGTTAGAGTGAGAACAATAGTTTGCATTTTGCAGTTGTGCTATGTAAAATCTAACCTGAATTGCATAAAATAAAGACGTCAAGACTAAGAAGAACCCATTTTTAAGTGCACGTATTATTATTTACATGCAAATCATAATTCCTATATCTTTTTTACTTTCTAGGTGTAGTTCAAGAACTCAATATATCAGCTGACACAAATCTACAATTACAAAATTTTGGGACGAAGATTGCATTCAATCTGTCATGCTTGTCAATTTTAAAATATAGTTGGTCTAGACAAATCACTTCCCAAAACAAGCATCCACTTGCTCCCCATTTTCGATCTGACAATTCAACCTTTTTACCGATTCTTCGAGCGGAAGAGCTTGTTCAATTACCCGTTGTGTCTCATGAAGGTTACATTCTCAAAGACATGTTGGCTTATGCTGAAGTAGAGAGAATTGATCTGGACAGAGAAGTGTGCCCCTCAAAAGTGACTAGTGATTGGGTCGGGACTGCTGGTTTTTCAGGATTAGATTTGACCTTGTCTCTTTCAACTATACAGGTAAAGTTGATTTTTCTTTTATTGTTTTCATATATATTTTGACTGATAAATCTATTTTTTTGACATTTGCTGAAATACCTTCTTGAGAAGGAACAGAATAACCTGGCACATTTTTGCTTTTGTCCCTTTACTATTTTTTTGTTGGAGAAATTTTTTTCTTCATTATCTTTGAATCAATGCCACACAACGCATCAACCTGACTTTTTCATTTATATTTAAAATTTAAAATTTAGAATCCGTACTGTGATCTTGTTTTTTTTATGGCAGATACATCCACACAAATTCTATAATATTTGGAGCTCATTTTAAAATCGGATCTAGATTTCAAAAAATGAATGAATCTACTTAACTATTATAGATTGATTTTAATTCATTAATTTTTTTGATCACTTGATCTAATATTAAAATGAAAAATGAAATTTTATGCGGATGAAGTCCATGAAAATTCGATGGATCAACAGTTTGTATTCGACATTGAAGTTTTAAATTGTAAAACGTAGTAATTAAATAAATTGGTGATATAATGTGGCATCAAAAGCTGGCGACAATGGAGATTTCCTCCTAATAATGTGGATCTTAATTTTTTTATTCAATAAGTGAATAAGGTTGGGTTTTTGAGAGGTGAAGCAAACAACAGGTGGAAAAGAATGAAAATGGAGTAAACGATTGTATCAATTGCCACTTATATGTAGCCTAGATGAATTGAAAAAAATTCGAGATCATCGAAAGAGTAATCTATATTTTGTTTTTCCTACTACTTTGCTAGTGCTTATGGTAGTTATGTGCTTCCTTTCTCGAGAAAACACCAAATGTGAGTAGGTAACAGAAGCTTTTTAAAATATATTTTGTTAATGTTTCTAAACTCCTGCACTTAATGATTTAAAATCTCAGAGAGCAAAGGAAATATAGATTTTATTCATTATTATATCTCCCGTGCTTCCAGATGCTTTTGGCTTTGGCTTCCCCTTTAGATCTCTTAAGAAATGGAAGAAGACACCCAGAATCAGCAGTAATCAGCGACTCCGACAATCAGGCCCAGAGGGATGCTGCCGATTACAAAATTCCTGATGGTAATTTGGTTTTTTATTCCAATTTTTATTAAGAAAAGCACTTCTTTTAACTACATGATATATCAATCTTATCTTAACTTGTAAGGGTCAATATCTTAGATTCGGATTTCTTATCGTGTTGGCGCGCCAACTGCTTTCTGGACTTCAAAGTGTCCCAATACCAGATTAATCCTTGTTCTGCATTGGGTTTTTGTTTTGTTTGGAGTTTGTGGTTTAAACACCTAGTTTTTGACCAAATATATTTTATATCATCTAGGTATGGTACTGCATTAAAGCCTACACCAACTTGTTTGGGTCAAAAGGCTTAATTGTTGTTGTTGGGTATGGTACTGTGTTAACACCGAACTGGTCAATTGCCTGTTCCTTGCTAAATTTGCAAAACTGGGGTAAGAAGAAAACTGTTCCTCTGGATTTCTGAATAGGTGCAATTGTGGCAATAATGGATTTGGATCAGCACATGTATATGGCGATTGAAGCTGTAGAGAGCAAATTCTTTGTGGTCGGAGTACTTCATTATTCTATTGCTGGAGAAAGGGCTCTGTTTAAGGTATACAATTTTCTTTTAGATACTTTTGTAGGAGATCTATATCTTCCACAAAAGATGAATTGTTATAATGAAAGGATAGTTTGCACAGGACAGGAAGTCAAAGAATTATACTAAAGTGTTGATGTTATTGAGGGCAGATTTTAAATTTTCATGTTTTTACTTGGGTGTGCTTGATATCTCTTCTTCTGCATGGGCTGAATATACATGATATTTGGGGATTCCAGTGGTTCTGTGTGACTATAGTCTCGAATAATGTGGCGTGCAAATATGTGAATTTAACTCAAAAGCATCCTTGATTTTATGTCAAATGAAGCATTTCTATTATTTTAAATGTATCACTCATCATTTGGGAAGAGCACCTTTTTTTGTTAATTTGTCCTCAATTCTTATGTTATTTAATGTGGGAAAAATAGGAAAGAGTTTTCAATTCCATATTTTGTACTTTTTAGTAGTGTAGAGCCTCAGCCTCATGAACAAAGTTTTAATATGGTGTTTGGAGAAGTTTGTTCTCTTGTCATAGTCTAGAAGTTGTATTAACTCAATGATCTCAATTATTCTAATTTCAAACCTTGCTCTTTCCCTGTTTGTTTCTTCAAATTCAAGGTGAGGCATCACAAAAGATGGAGATCAGAAGAGCAAATAATTTCTTTCACCTCCTTGTACAGACCAGATCACAGTACAAGGGAAATGTGCCTGAGCTATAATTCTGGGTCAGGCTTTGTTGAAACCTCTTCCAATTCAACAAAACCTGTTTCACTGTGGAAAGTCATACCTGTACAGCCTCAAAAGATTGAAGACTATGACATAGACACTGATGATGTGAAATCTTTTAAATTAGTCCCTGAAAATGCCTTCCATCTTGTAAATTGCAAAAGTAACCTTGGAATTGGATTCATTGATGGAGTTCCTGAGTTTGTAAAGAGACCAGGGAGTGCATTCAGGGTTAAAGTGCTGCAGAATGTTTTAGAAGAGGTATCAGGATCCAATGGAAATGCACCGAGTGTGGATGTCAGAGCTGAGAATATCTCATTGACTATACTTCATGAGGTTTCTGACGTGAAAGATGAGGTCCCGCTTCTCAGAGGCTGTATGACTGATTTTCAAGTTGTGGCGCATAGTACTTCCGCTAAAGTCAGGATGCTAGGTTCATTTAATGCATCAATGCAGTATTTCAATGCAAGGAGTGATGAATGGTCTGTAGTTGGATGTATATGTTATTTTTGTATCAAGAAAAGGCCATTAATCTGTTGGCAATAGAATACTAGAGAATATGAGGGCAAATATATTAACCCATCTATAATAATGTTTGAAACAAACTAGTCTGCGCCAATCTCCCAGAATGCATGGTGCATTGGTGCTATAGTTTGGTTTCACACAGTCCAAAGATCATCATACCAGTTACACTTGCTGGAAGATTTCAAGTCTTTCTTTAGGTTATAACGGGTATTGTTAGAAGACCTCTTATAGTTCATTGTCTGATTCTTTGTTTTTAGACTGCTTATTAATATGTTGACACACACTCTTTTTTTTTGCAGGAAAGATGTTGCATCTCCTATTTCTTCATCCTTTTTGTTTCGGTATAGGTTCTCTGGTGCAGGACCCATAAATAGGATACCGATTCGCTTCTTCTTTGGGGTGAAGCAGGTGGAAGCCCAAACCACTTGTACATTTTCTTCAAGAAATTAATTGCTTGTTTTATACTGCCCTGCTGAATCAAATGTTTTTTAGCATGCACAGGGAACAATACTACTAAAGCATATTCTTTATGTAGGGGAAATAAAAATGAATATTCTTACAATGCACAATAAAATTCCATAGCACAAACCCAACAACCTTGTAGACAGACAACTTATGTAGTTGATATTTCTGTGCAGATGAATCTTTATATTAATGAGCTTTCAGTGGATATACTGCTTTACTTGGCTGGAAAGTTGGATCTGCTTGGTCCCTATGCTGTCAGACAGTCTGCTATTTTTCCTAATTCTTGCAAGGTTCTGAAATACTGTTTTGTATTTTTTTTTTTAAATTTTATTCCAAGCGTTCATTAACCCTTACCCTCGTTATATAGTATACAGAGCTGTTATTGTCATTCAAAATAGTATATATAAACAGACAAGAGAAAATGCTTCTAAAATTGTACTGGATGGAAAGATGAGTATAGTTGAATATAGTATGAATAACTCGTATGAATTATTGTAATAAGTGGTGGTTATGGCTACTCCTTTTCAATGATTTTGCAAAAGGAATTGCAAAATGAGATTTAAATAATATGCATGTATTTTGACAGATTGAGAATCAATCAGGATTGAGCCTCCGTTGCCATTTCTCAAGCAATCAAGATACACTTATTCCACCAAGACAGACGTCATCATTTTTCTTGAGGTCTTATGCATTATGGTCTTGTGAACATTCAATTAGAGTTTTGCACTTCTTTTTTTTTCTTTTTTTTTTTTTTCTCACAGAATATGTCTGTCTGGTACGGTATGGGTAGCCAAAAAGAGGTTCAAATAATGATCAATGAAGGGTAGCCATTAGGTGCAATTATTATTTATCTATTTTCTGGCAGTCCTATATCATATGTTCCAATGTAGCCGGTAGCACTGCTGAAGAAAGTGAATCTAGTGCGTATTGGAATATAATTGGCTCTGACAAGTATTTTCTTTTTCATTTTATAATCTTAACTTGATTTTGATTGAAGGCATTTGGCGGTTCTGGGATGTGAAAATACAGTCTCGATATCTTTAGTTAAACAAGGAGCATTTTCAACCTCTCCCATACTTGTTTCTTTGGCAGACACATCTATCTTTGCATGGAGAACTCGCATAACATCTGTTAATGGTAAGATCATTTCTTGTTTCTAAAGTTCCATTTGTATTGCAAAGTTCTTCCTTAATATTGCTATCACTTTTACTGCTATTGAAGCAGATAAAAGAAGCTTCCCTGGGCCGTTTGTTGTTATTGAGGTTTCGAAACAACGTGAGGTAATATGATTGCACATATTGTTTTGATTTTGATTTGATTCACTAGTAATGCAAACATAAAGCTATTCTTTAGTTTGCTCAATTATTTGTTACAGTGAGCTTACAACTTTAATGAGCTTCGTGCTATTCATATCAGCCTATAATCCATTCATCACCATCAACATGATTTTGACAGGGTCCTGCTATGAATAGAATCAAATTTGACACAACACTTCAAATCTTAATTAACCCAAAAGTTAGTTACTAGGAATGTCGCTTAGACTCCTGGACATTATTTCTAAAATTGGACTTGCAATGTTTAGCCAGCTTTCCAAGTCATCCTGATTCCTGACCTACTCATGTCGGGTTTATCAGCCAGGATATCTTCAGTTGGAAGATTAGGCTGCTTTTTGGCTAGCAGTCCATGACATGTCCCAACTGCTTTCATTTTAAAGTTCTATACTATAATCACTCCAAGTATACCAGTTATTCCAACTGAAAGGAGTTACAGTAACAGAAGAGGTGGAATATGTTTGCTAGAATTTCTTTATTCCACCCACCTTGTCGATTTGGGATGCTGAGAGTTGACCTGTTACTTTGACCTGACACTGTCTTATCTAGACTGGTTTGTAGGGCTATCAGTTTTGAGTTGGATTTTCTTGACCTTGATGTATGGGTTCATCTATTTTTTTATTTCAAAGATTCTGAACTTCTCCTTTAAAAATAACTTACGAGCTCTCTTTTCCAGGAAGGATTATCTGTTTCTGTTTCTCCTTTGCTGAGAATACACAACAGGAGTGAGTTCTCCATCGAGTTACGGTTTGCAAGACCTAGCGAAGCCAAAGAAGAATCAGCTTTTGTTACACTGAGAAGTGGTGATGCTATTGACGAATCAGTGGGGCTTTTTGATGCCATTGATCTATCTGGAGGCTCCAGAAAGGCATTATTGTCATTAGCGCTAGGTCAGTTGGTAAAGTTATTGCTCTCCCAACCACTCACACACACATAGACATACATTATCTCAGCATCTTATGGTAAAAAAAAAAAAGAAATGAGATACTGGTTGTCATAATTATGAATGTTTCATTGTTTCTTTTTAATCTGAAGAAAACATATGGTTACTTTGTTATAAAATTGCCTGGCTTAACAAGATTCCAACCTTTTTGAAGGGAGCTTTCTCCTTTCATTCAAACCCATCATGTCCAAGCAGTATTTGGAGAAATACTATGCGGGATCAGCTTCAGCTGATTGGTCAGAGGACATAATTGGAGGCAAAGCAGTGCGTATCTCTGGAGTATTAGAAAAACTAAACTACAAACTAAGGCGTGCCTTTGGGATTTATTCTTTCAATTCCTTGTTCGACTGTCTATCTTGCCCCCTTTATGTTGAAGGGATGCAGGTGTCAAATCTCTACTTTTTGGTGCATACTGTGGAGAGGAATGTGCCTTTACAAAGGCCTTTAGATGGGGGCAGCAGTTCTGAGGGGAACTCAACATCACCAGTGGCTTTACGAGTGCAAAGAGAGATTTTTATTTACCCAACAGTCCAGGTTCACAATTTTCTCCAGTCAGAGATCCTTGTAATTCTTGGGGACAGCGAGACAGGTAATACTACTTTTTCAGTTTAATGAAGATCAACCAACATTATATACTTAGTGTGTGTTCAAAAACAGATCGTTGGCTAGTAAATATGAAAATTTGACAATATTTGTTCTATTTTAGATCAATTAAGATAAATGAAACTTGAATATGTCATGTATCCTATTGGCATGGGTTCCTTTTGGTTATCTGTTGTTAGAGGGTAAGAAATGTGAACTTTCTATAACAATGGACAAAATTGGCAAGCTTTAACAGAACATCCCCACTTTGATCACAATAACCCAAAACTGGGTCAGTTAAGCTTACAAATGCTCCTGAAATAGCTTAGATTAAACATGAGAAATGTTTGGCATTGTTTCAAATAAGATAGAATATTCGGTGTAAAATGTACTCAGTTTCTATTTCTATTGCAAATTTGCAGATCTTAGCATAACAGATAATTCACGTAATGTTGGAAGGGAGGCTGTTATTTCATGTGGTTCAAGCTCTAATTTTTACGTTAACCCCTCTATTATCTATTTCTCGGTTACACTCATGGTACATGGTTCAAAATGTAAGCCTGTTAATAGCGGTGAGTGGGCTAGAAAACTTGGTAAACAAAAGACTGAGATTCAGTATTTTGATATGGAGCTTCAGTTTGATATGGGGAAATCTTCTGCATCTTTAAGATTCTTACGTGGAGAAAAGGGCTTGTTAGAGGTACAACATGGAAGCAGTTATCTATTTAATAAATAAGTTTTTTTTTTTTTTTCATTTTCCTCCTAAAATTAACTTGAAAAGTTTGATTACTATTAGTTTTGTTTGTTGAAGTACGTGTTGTCTGTTTTCTTCTAAATTACAGGTCGTTGTATTTACAAAATACACACTCAGGAACAGCAGTGATTTTCCCTTGCTATGCACAGCTTTTTGTCCCAAATCTCTTTCGAGGTTAGTTTACCATATAAAAGGATACTTTTTGGTGGCTTTTCTTGTTACTAAAATACTCTATGTAGGTTTGGAACTATGGATGTAAGTTTGCCTCCTGAGCATGGTTGTTTGTTGCCTCCCGCTTCTTCTGCCTCATGGTTTGCTAAGTTAGTACTCAAATCTAACATTTTAATTTTCTTATTGCTTTATATAAGATATGCTTTTAAGTTGTACCATGTTTCTTGATGTTGGCAGTAGCTGGAATGGATTAGCATAGTGTGCATTTTGTATCTGTATCTGGTAGATGTGGTAACTAGTCTGCACATTTTTGTACTGATAAGTTTGAACCACTACATTGAGCCCATCTGAATTCTAAGTATTAAAAAGGACCAGGATGTAGAACCAGATTTATTGCCTTTTGTACAGGCAATAGTTTAGTTTGGTTTCTGTGTTTTTTCAGTATGTATCAAATGTACTTTATTTTGGCTAATTGTTTATAATAAGAATAAGGTAATGTTTATCTTTGATAGGTCAACTGAGGTGTACATCATATCTTCTGATGAAAGATCATCAGTAGTGCGCATTGATATGGAGGCATTGTCTGCTTTCACTGAGCTTCGTTTGGAGATGGGAGATGGTTCTCGAGGTAACTGTCTCTTAGCAGTTCTGGCTGTTTCAGTTTCCCCGCCTTTAGATCACACAATGCTGCTTCCTGCTCAAGTTGTGCACATTGTTCCCAGATATGTCATTGCCAATGAATCTTTGGACGATGTAGTTGTTCGTCAATGTTATGTAGAGGTGATATTACTATTTTTTTTAAAGTTTCTCTCTGAGTTCTGTAATTTCAGTCAGCTTTGTTGTATAATTCTACCATTTTCTGTCATTTTGTTTAGACTCCCAAATAAAGCAAAGAATACAGAATCAGCACACTGGTATCAATTTATATAAATATAAATTGTGTAAGGATACTGTCTATAGCATATGATATAAATATGTGTTGTACCAGTAAACCAGCAGATACTAAAGATAGCAGATCTGTCCATCTAAATCTGTAGAGGCATCAAAATGAAAAGAAAACTAATGGTAACGGCGGTAATGGTTTTATAGCAGATGGCACCACCTGAACCTGTAGAGATGCCAAAAGAAAAGAAGGTTGGCAAGGTCTTATAGCAGATGTCCAAAGAAGTATTGTATATTAAATTATTAATAGACTATAGGATTTCACTGTTCAGTGATACAAACAGTATTATGATACTAAATAAAAACCCTATTTATTTTTTTAACTAACACTGGGAAGACCCTGTGCGAAGTATAGTGATTGGAGCATGTTTTAAACATACACATGAACAGATAACAAGGAAAAAAGTGAAAAGAACCAAAAAGGAAAAATAGATATAGTTGAGCTCAATCTTTGGGTGCTAGATTACTTCAGTTCCTACAGTATAGGTGAAGCTGGATTGTAATATTAGGTATCTACTACTGATTTACTTATTATGAAGTGATCAGGACGACATGGATGGTA
Source organism: Rhynchospora tenuis (assembly GCA_027725995.1). Lineage (NCBI taxonomy): Eukaryota > Viridiplantae > Streptophyta > Magnoliopsida > Poales > Cyperaceae > Rhynchospora > Rhynchospora tenuis. Next base: position 30,532,298 of record CM050889.1, read on the forward strand.
TGTTTGTTGAGGCTAAGAAGAAAGTTACCCTACTAACTAGAAAGACCAAAGTACGAGGAAGGGAGACTCTCTTTGACTCGCTGCTCAGAGGCCACAAAAATGGTTGTGATGAACACAAAATCTTTGTTCAATTTTCTCTTAAAGAAGCTGGGTATGGTTGGTCAGGACCTGTTAGTGTCACGTCCCTTGGTCGTTTCTTTGTGAAGTTCAGGAAGACTCTGGAAGATGCGGGCATTGGTGGGGCTGACCGGCCTAGCAGTAAATCCACTAGGTTTGCTTCAGTGCATGTTGTGGAAGAGAATAATAGTTTGGTTTTGAGATATACCATGCCCCCTGACTCTGCATTGCCATACCGTATAGAAAATCAATTACCTGGAGCATCCATAACGTTCTTTCAAAAGGTATGAAAATTTGCAATACCTAACTAGCTGTTTGATAACGGGAAGCTAATTTAGTGTTGTATTTGTTAATTTGTGCAGGAATCCACAGAAGTGGATACATTGGACCCGGGACAGTCCGCAGAGTACATTTGGGATGACATCAATCTGCCTCATAAACTTGTTGTGCGCATTGTTGGTATGCTGTTTCTTTTTCTCAGTTCCATATTAATCAGTTGCTGTTTGGACTTTGATAAGTACTCTCCTCCAAAGAGGTAAAATATAGCTCCAAGCTGAAAAGTTGGAATATCAAGATACTTCTTTTTAGATTTTGTATATTTTTTTTTTCAAATTAACTGGTAGCTAGTGCTACTGATTCGAAACTGTATAAAGTAGCTAGATAACACGACTTCCGTTGACAATCTAAGTAGATTAACAAAATAGAAATAAAAATGCAGAGAGAGTACCGCTAAAGCCTCAAACTCACCCCTAAAAGATATAAGAACTGTCACTATGGCTATTCAAAGTTGATCTGAGATTACACTATGGATTATCTCTTTATACCAATTTGTCTCTCTCAGATATGAACCTGCTCCGTGAAATAAGCATAGACAAGATTTGCCAATGGAGACCATTCTTCAAATTGCAAAAGTATGGCCTTGGGTTGGATTTGATGTCTTTGCGAAAGGGAATATTTCCTGCAGAAAAAGGATGGTTTGAAAAATCTCTCGGACAGAGGCCGCTGGAGGTGGGCTATGAGGTGTATTTTGATGGCCTTACGAGGGTTTTACGTGTTTGTGAAAGAGTCAACTTTGCAAAAGTCGATAATTTGAATTGTCCATCTGCAAATGTGCAGCTCAGATTGGCATCTGTAGCTTTCCATTTACGTGAGACTAATATCCAGGTTTGTGGCCAACTTCCTATAAATTTGCATAATTTTGTTCTACGTTCAAAACTTTTTTCTCGTTGTTTGCTAATTTGAGGTATATTATGTGTGTTTTTCCCTTACTAAAAGAATATAGATGAGGCACCTCAGGAGATCAATATTTTGGTGCTAAACCTTGCTTATATATCTGTTGACTCGGTGATGACATATCAACAAAAGTACATCTCCACAAGAATTCAGGTTTTTGTCATCTTCCAAAACTATTCCCATGCCTAGCATGCAGTTTTCAAGCAAAGTTATAAGTGCATTAGCCTTATAGATGCTATTATTGTAGTCTATAAGCGCTGAAGAAAGATGGACTGGTGCTTCGTTTGGGTCAATTCTGAGAAGAAGCCGAGATCATGATGCCAGTCCAAATGAGAACATTCTCTCTATTTCTTTGGTTCTTAGCTCGACAAAATCTAAAATAAAACAAGTTGAATACCTTTCACTGCTTCTACAGGTACTCTGGTTAGCAAACATATTTTAAAGTTTCTAATGAAATTATTTCTGCAGACCATGCTATTTTTCCATTGTAACTCAGACCATTCAAATTGATATTCAACCATTGCATTATTGGAAGTAAAATGTTATACTAATGGTATATTCCCTTGGATGATCAGAATTTGTCCTCAATCAATGATTATGTTATGTGAATAAATTAGCATTAATGCTGGCTGATTCAGATTAGGTTCCCAGATTATGTGAATAGATTAACTATTCTGTATTAGTTGGCTCTTCATATCATATAAATCCATGCAGTATAGCAATAAATGATTACATATGCCCAAGTAACTGTGCTATTGCCCTTTCTTCCCTAGTTATGTAGAAACAAAAGGACATCAGATGGTTTTTAGGGAATTTATTTTTTTAGCGTGATGTGAGAAAGTAATGATACAACTTTACCAAATGATTTTATTGGTGTCTGGGTAGTTTTTATTTTGGCCTTTCTAGCTATAGCGTTGATGTTTTGGCATTTGCAGGGGTGCAAAATACCGAATATTTGTGACTACTCTGTTGTTTTATGTTATATAACAAATACTAGGTATTTTGATGCAATTTTTCCTAGTGGATAAGTTAATGTTTGCAAACAAATGACTCCATGTCACTTTCACTTGTAGCCAATTGATTTAAAAATAGATGAAGAGACATTAATGAAGCTAGTTCCATTTTGGAGAAGCTCTCTTAGTGACCCTAGTGCACCAAGCCAGAGATATTATTTCAAGCACTTTGAAATTCACCCTATCAAGGTTTACATTTTAAAATTTAGTTTTTTTTTTTATTTTCAAAATTTTTTTTTTTCCCCGTTAAATTCCAAAAATTAATCCATGAGCTTTCCTTTCTTCAGGAAAGCAACTTAACTTTTTTTTTTTTGGTAACAAGTTAACTATACTGGGCACTTCTATTAGTTATCTTTATGACTATGAGAATTTGTGGTAAAGGTAGGAAAGCTGGCATTTCAAGTGGTTTCCTGCATTGAATAATATCCAAGATGTAAGGGTCTCCATATTGAACAGAAACCAGAATCCCTAGGCCTCGTTTTAAATATATAACATTTCAAGGACTGGATTGAAGTAAATATAACCTGTTATCTCTCTGTCTTCTAGATAACTGCAAGTTTTCGTCCTGGAATTTCACAAACCACCTACAGTTCAGCTCAGGAGGCACTTCGCTCTTTACTTCACACTGTTGTAAAGGTAAAAGACTTCATATGCACTATAAGAAGAACGTAATTGGGGTCTGTAGACTAAGGGCATATAAGCATTTTGCTCAAATTTTTTGGGTCGATATTGTTGCCAGTGAGATTAATTTGACAATCTTGACAATTATTGAATATGTTTTTAGTTTCGAAATCCGACATGTGGAGTGTGATCTATACTCCATATAATATTATGCACATAAAAAATGAAGGATTTTGATGCAAGTTGCAATAGTTCAGATTTAAGGACCTTTGATAGAATGCCAAATAACATTTAAAAGGTATGAAAGTTGATTAAAAAAAAAAAACTGTAAATATATATATATATATATATATATATATATATATATATATATATATATATGAGTATTGCTATTGTGAACCATGATGCACAGAGGGCTCCGTGCACCATGACCGTTTGATCGGTGGTTTTGCAATTTGACAAATCTAAATTAACCAATCCAATCTATATATTGAAATCTCATATGAAACCAAATTTTATAATTTTTGGAATTTTTTTGCTATTTTTTCCGAATTTTTTAAAGCTTGCCATTTTTGGACGATAATTAGTGAATTATAGTCCAAAAATGGCAAGCTTTAAAAAATTCGGAAAAAATAGCAAAAAAATTCCAAAAATTATAAAATTTGGTTTCATATGAGATTTCAATATATAGATTGGATTGGTTAATTTAGATTTGTCAAATTGCAAAACCACCGATCAAACGGTCATGGTGCACGGAGCCCTCTGTGCATCATGGTTCACAATAGCAATACTCTATATATATATATATATATTTTAAAAAATTTCTTTAACATATCTTTGAAAAGGCATTGTCAACTATTGTTTATAAATCCCCAAACCCCCCCCCCCCCCCCCCCCCCCCCCCCAATTTTTTTTAGGATGTGTTTGGTAGAGGGAAAATAAGGAATTCGTGACCCAACCAAACAAGCACCCATATTTCCAAATTAGCTGTTCGAAGCTTTATGCTTGTTCCTCATTTTTGGGGAACTAGGGAACAAACAAAAGGCGTTCGTACAAGGTAATTCATCCTTGTTCGTGAAGACTTCCTAACACTCTCTTAATGAAACAAAACTAATCTGTCTTCATTTGTTGATGCATATCATGACACGTTATTATAGAAAATAAAATTGGTTCTGATTACACTAGAATGTACTTAATTGTACTTCACTTGTTCCTCTTAGGTACCACCGATAAACAATTCAGTGGTAGAGCTGAATGGGGTATTGCTTAATCATGCTTTGGTCACATCTCGTGAACTGCTTCTAAAATGTGCCCAGCATTATTCGTGGTAAAACCTTTTTATATTGAACATTCAGCTGTTGTTTATGAATTTAGTCAATTAACTATATTGAATTACAGATCTGTATTGAGCTTACTACTGGTTTGTATCAGCAGTTAGCAACTACTACACTCTCAGTACTGCTTGACTTGCACCCAAATCCAGTATTAAATATCGGTGTTAGTTTGTGCCAAAGTCTCCTGGTGATTATGCTAAAACATGTTGCTTAGGGATACTTACTGGTCATTGTGTGCTGTACAGGTATATTTTAAGGGCTGTTTATGTAGTGAAAGGGAGCAAGCTGCTTCCACCCACCTTTGCATCTATTTTTGATGACTCGGCATTATCTTCTCTTGATATCTTCTTTGATCCTTCTGATGGCTCCATCAGCCTACCTGGAGTCACTATGGGTAGGATATATTTATATTTCTTCCTGTGAACATTTTGCTTTTTCCCTGAGCTTCTTTCTACAAATATTTTGTGGAATCAGGCCTTCTTTGGTCAGCTTCTATTTATTAGAAACAATTTTCTAGCCTACCCCAACTTGTTTGGGACAAAAGGCTTAGTTGTTGTTGTTGTTGTTGTTGTTGTTGTTGTTGTTGCTGATGTTGCTGGTGCCAAAGCTTCTGCTGGATGGTACTAGCTTGTACCATTTTGTAGTTGTACCAAATTCTTGGTAATTTGTAAGAAAATTTGGTTTGTTGACATATAGTTTGGCTTGGTGCACCATGGTTCCATGAAATATAAAAACTAGTGTTTGTAAATAATTCAACAGGTAGAAATTCCAGTGATGAATTATTAATTAAGAGTTGATATTTGATCTCATTGTTTTATTTTCAGGGATGTTCAAATTTATCAGCAAAGGCATAAAAGCAAAGGGCTTTTCTGGAACAAAGCGATATCTGGGTGATCTTGGCAAAACTGTATTATTAAGAAGCACATTCACTTTATTTAGATTTACTTTTTTTTTTTTTTGCCTTTCAATATGTTATAAATGTTCTTAGGGGATATTTTGGATGAAAGTTTCAAATTTTAGATGTAGATAAGTATTTTGGTGTATCATTACCAGTCCTGGTATAAGTGAAAAGTTTGGTCAGATATGATATGTAAAAAATTGAATTTCTTCAATCATAGAATAATGTTTCAGCTTATCATTCTTCTTTCTTTTTGTACTTTTGCAGATTGAAAGAGCTGGTTCGAAAGCTCTTTTTGCTGCTGTCACTGAAATCTCTGACAATGTCCTCAGGGGAGCAGAAACAAACGGTTTCAATGGCATGGTAATGGATGTCTAATTGCGCAATTTTATTCTTATCTGAAAAGTGGAATTTGTGCCAAAACAAAATCCTTAGAGACACTTGGTACTATTTTCTATTTAGGTCAATGGATTTCACCAAGGTATATTAAGATTGGCAATGGAGCCCTCTGTTTTAGGGTTAGCTATAGTAGATGGCGGGCCTGATCGAAAAATTAAGCTTGATCGCAGCCCTGGTCTTGATGAGGTACTTTGTGTTTCTCTTACATTGTCTCTCATATCACATGTAAAAGGTAACATTACCTATTTTTTCTTGTTCGCTATTTTAACAAATAAAAATGTCTTCAGCTGTATATTGAAGGCTATCTGCAAGGAATGCTGGATGTTTCTTATAGACTCGAGTTTCTACGTGTAAGGGTAATCGATGATGAGGTAACACACTCTTATCTTAGTTCTTAGTCTGCATAATTTAAAATTTTGCCGATTAAATTTCAGGTTGTCAGTGGTTTGGTCTCCAACAATACAATTTTATGAAAATTCATGTGTTTTATTGAATAATTGTTATATGCTATAGGTGATCCTGAAAAACTTACCACCCAGTAGTACAGTGATTAAGGAGATTATGGAAAATGTCAAGATTTTCCTTGTTAGCAAGGGTTTGTTAAAAGGAGATGCTGCTGGCACTTCTAGGCCTATTCGGCAGTTGCATACCGAAAGGGTAAGGCTCTCTCTCTTTTTCTCTCCTATCCCTCCCTCTGATGCACATGCACAAATGCATCTGTATACAAGTTATATTGAAGAGCTCTACAAATGTCACCTTATCTCTAAGATAAATTGAATGCTTTTAGGCTATATTTGATTGATTAGGAATAGCACTAACCAGGGTTTTCAACTATTCTTAAACACTATATTTGATGTTATGAGTGGGTAGCTGCTGAGAATTGTCAGTAAACCCACTGTTCGACATTTCTAACCAAAAGTAGCGCTAGCAACTATTTGAAAAACCCGGTTACTGTACTAATATTGCTATCCCAATTTATGACCCAAACATACCCTGGAGTCTTAACATTATTAAGGTTTTCCTTTTTCTATTTTTGCAATTCTATTTTTTTTTTACTCGGTGGAAAGTAATTATAAAATTGTCTCCTTAGTTGGGATTATTCACTGGCATAGTTTATACAATAGTAACTAGTCTGTATCAGATGCTTTATTAGTGGCCTGCTTACCGCGTTGAGTTTGAGCAGGAATGGAAACTAGGTCCCACGATGCTGACCTTATGCGAGCACCTATTTGTAAGTTTTGCAATCCGGTTACTACATAAAAAGGCCACAAAAATAGCAGGAAGCATAACATGGAAAGGGAGAAAACTCTTAGGTGATGGGAAAGAGAAACCTCAAGGCAACAAAATCTGGGTTGTTGGAGGCTTCGTCTTATCTGGAGTAGTTGCATATATTGACGGGCGATTATGCCGTCACATACCCAACCCAGTAGCGAGGCGCATTGTTAGTGGATTCTTGTTGAGCTTTCTTGATAGGAAGGGATAGTCCACAAACTTGAGATTTCCTTGTATTTTTGGTTTTAAACACGGGAAAAGTGTTAAATGTAATTAATATAGTTGTCTTGTGCATGTTAATAGTCGATAGGTAAAATTTTGCTTGTGAATTAGCCTGCGCCAATAGTCAGATTTTGTCTTGAAATTCAGATGCTTTCTCCCCAGCTATTCTTTGTATACTGCCGAACGACATCAGTGGTACAAAACTGTTCTTCTTTTCTGCCTTTGATTGTTGATATCTGTTTGGAGGGTCCACTTTAGCTTGCTTTGGATTGATTTCCATCACGTTGCCTCTTTAGACCTAGTAGGCCTCCATGCCACCGAAATTTGATTTTTAAAATTCTTAACAAATAATCTGTAAAACATTTAAACAATTAAGTATGAAAAAAGTTTTATTGGGTTTTAAAAGTGTAATTTTCACTTTAATGATACTTTTAGTTACTTATTTTACTGTTTAAGTATGTTTTTTTTTTTATTTTTTTTATTTTTGGTGTGCAACAAGACCACAGAGATGGCAAATATTAAAAAAGAAAAATGAGAGAGTTTTAATATTTTAACAGACTCAGTAATGTCTTTTTGTGTGTGGTGACGAACTCAAAGTTGTTCTTAAAAATAAGCCTGTGGGTTTGATCGCAATTTTAGCAGAGAGAGGTAGAACCGTAGAAATGAAGTATAAAACACAGGAAACACATGGGTAGAACTAGACAACTTTTAACGATCAACGTTGTTTCGCCTGCTTAAATAATTTTGCGTTTATTGTCACTATTATTATATTTTCTCTTCCTATGATACTTCTCCGGCAGTGGCACCCACAACCACAAGCCCACAAGCTCTAGTTTTGGTCAACTAGATTTCAATTGCTGAAGACATTGCATCTGAACAGGATAAGAAAAAGAGGAAACAAAGATTATCTATAAAACCGAAAGGACAGAGAGATTAATTTCTTCTATACACATTTATTGATTAAAAATATTTGCAACAAGAGATTATTGTTTGGAACCATTCAAAGTAAAAAGAAAAGAAAATAGATCTACGTACAAACTACATAATAAACACGACGCTTGAGTCGGCACAATTTGCAACTAGCTTGGTGCAAACCGATCCATGACAAGGCACAAGCTGGTTTCTGATATCGTCCGATTCATCGGCTTTCCCTCCTTCATTTCTCCTTTGCCATTTTCCTTTTGAATCTTCTCCTTGCCTTCTCCTTTTCCTTTCTCTTTCTCCTCACCTTGACCGGCTTTCGACTTGTTCTCCCGCTCAGCTTGCCACTTCCCCAATCCACCGGATTGGAAAAACCTTACACTAACAGAATTCGCCATCTCCTTGTCTCTCTCTCTCTCCGTACGAATTGATAAAGATGAAGCAACTTTAATAATCAATTTTAAGCTTGGTATATAAAGAAAGACGTGCAGAATGCAAATCAGGCAGCTTGTGTCGTGAAACCCGTGTGCTCTCGAATCTGGAATAACGAGTTAATAGTCACCTCCAGTTTTCAAGAGCCGGATATGTCCAGATAACTGAAATGTCTCCGCGTTCTTGTGCTACGCGGTTAGAGAGAGGAAACGGAAGCTTCCAGGCTCTGGACTACTGGAGTAGCGATTCTAGAAAGCGTTTTAAAATTTAAAAATTGGTTTGATGAGAAGGCTTATAGCTCGGAGTCCTTATCCTAATAAATTGATAAATTGTCGTGACGTGGCTTTTCATAGGCATCTAGGAAAAGGGATTAGAATTGTGCTAAATCGGAAATTAGTCTAGAAATAAGTTTCTCCAGACAGATCTGACGTGGTTATTTAATTTGACGTGGTTCGCTTTCTCTCAAATCAGAGTGGAATAGTAGCCTGAGTTTCCTTTTGAAAATTGTTTTCTTCATTAGCAGGTGGTGGGGGTCTCCAGTTTGGCAACAACTGGACTACGTCAATAAACGGAAAAAGGATATATAATGTTGCTCTCAATGACTTAATCGGATCATAAAATTTATATTAATACTATATCAATCAACTTATTTTTGGATTATAATTCATCATGATACAACTTATCCACTCATGAATATCTTAACTAATTTTTAGGTTCAAAATTGATATTTTGCATCAAAAACAAGAAAAAGTTTTACCCAAAATTCTGTACGTATGGAGCTATTAGTTTTTTTTTAAAATTATTATAAGAAAACATGCATAGAAACATCACAAAACCATATATAAATTAATACAAGCTTAAACAAAAGTCGAAAAGCGACACAAACAAGGACAGGAAAGAAAGCCGCAACAAAAAGCCTATACAATTTTCTAATTTCAGGCTTCTCAATAGAATGAAGAACTGAATGCTAACTTAATTGTCTGTGTAGTGAAATATAAAACGACTTCTTGTTGTTGTTTTCATGCTTGCTTGCTTTGTAATTGTTTAATTTCTAATAAACAAGTTTTAAGCAAACTAGGATGTAAGTTGATATGCCTACTGATAGATTTATATATTCTTAGATCAGGAACATATGAGAAGGAAAAAAATATTTCGTATATTGTACAACATGATTAATTTTCTGAAAGGAAAAACATTACATTAGTTGCACCTTGCACCCTATCTCTCTATCGCCGTATTCTATATATTGGGGCTAAGAGCTAATAACTAGAAAGGCCCAAGAAATGCGATAGAGCCCAAGGAACCCAGAAGAGACAAAAAAGGAGAGATCAAGAAAAAAATAAAACAGGAAACAAAGGAACTCTTTCTTTCTGATCAAGTCCTTGACCAAATTCTTCCTACTTTGTTAGCAAAAGAGTTTATCGATTATTGAGATCAATAAGGGAGTATTTATATTCGTATCTTATTTTTAATCACTTATTCTGTTAGTTTTTTGGGCTGTATGCTGAATTTATTTATTTTATTTATTATTATTTTTTTTTGAGGGTCGGATGGCAATCACCATATGCCGAAAAAGTTAAAGCTAATAAAGCAAGTCTACCTTGCTCTAGTATAGTTTGATCTAAGTTTTGTTTGACAGCAAACCCAAATTGTGGTCTCTATATTTACTAGTTCCGTAATCATTTTCTGCTAATAACTCAACCAAAACAGTGTGCTGGCTTCATTTAATTCATATTTACTGTTTTAGGGATCCGTTGAAAAATAAATAAAAAGTACAACTCAATATTGAATTTGAAGTCTTTAATTTTAAGGATAGCGGAGGGTGTCCATTGACAATGAATATTCTGACATGTTGATCACTCTACTCTGTAAATTACATTTGATGATTCAGATTGGTTTTTTGAACTTCAAATTAATTCATAGTTTGAAGCAGTAATGAAAATACACCTTTACTCACAAAGCTCGTCAACTCTAGATATATTTGCTTAATATTGTTGCGAATCATTTTCTGTGCTTTTCTCCATTCGGATAGAGGTTTTTTTGAACCTTATGAATTAATTACACCCACATATGAACAACCGAAATTAAAATCTCCTTGTTTCAAATGAAATGATGGTCAGTGGCTCTGCTGTTATTCTAAAAAAAAACGAGTTTAATTTCCGATGGACACGGAAAAGGGATATACTCTATTTCACAGAATTGACTATGCTTCTATAAATAAATGACCTTATTCTAAAAAAATGAACCGACAGAATGAATGTTAAATAGTAAATACTGTTTCAGTATTACTAAGAGCATGAAAGGATGAAGCCTTTCCAGCCGAGAAAAAAAAAAAAGGGATAAAAAAAGAAAGGATTAAGGATGAGTCTTTCCAAGAAGGTTTAAATGCGAATGCGGACACGAAAACAGAATCCCATGTCAGCCTCGGTCCGATATTGTTTTTTTTTTTTTTTTTTTATATAACTTTAAGTACAGCTAGTAGATAATATCGTTCTTCCAAAATGTACTGCTTATATGCATTAAATGTCCGCCTGCAGGAATATAAATTTTGTATTATTACATTTATTGCCTCAACACATTTTGTCATATTCCGGCTGCAGGATGTTCAAATTAAAATAATGATTTAATACGGCATATTTCATATTAATATTTTGAGCAGTATACTTTCTTTTTCTTATAGATATGTTTTTAGTAGATTTAATATTTATATATCTTCTTTAGGATACATAATTTATTATTTCAAAAAAGAATATGTCTATCTGTCGATTTATTAGAAGTTTAAAAAATAAAGATAAGATATCGTAATATAATTTTTCATATTAAAAAATAGTCAATTTAAATTTCTATTTTAAATTACACTAAATTAAGTTGTGTATAGAAATTACATGCACGATAAGATTACACTTTTTCGTAAGTCAACCAGTTAAAATTATATTTTGGATAAATATTTCTCAATCATACTTATTAATTTATGCCAACAATTGCATTGAGTTTGCGCAAGTAACTTCAAATCTAATTAAAGACACTACAATAACTAAATATTGGCTTAAGACTAAATAGAAACTAAATTTCATGGCAACACAAGCCCCACACCAAACCTTATAATAAGAGAAAAACCTCACTTTTGTGGCTTTGGTTACAAGAAAAAGATGCTAACTGCATTTTCATTCCACCCCCCGACAACGTTAAGAAAAATAAAATTATAGAAGTGATATGATAAGTTAATTAACTAACTAATTATATTTAACTAGCACTTTAGAAGGGTTAGCTCTTTCGAAGATTCCAAATGTGGCTCTTGTTGCCATCCTTGCCTCCCTAGGGACATCTCTAGGCTTGGTACATTTGAGAGATGTCTCATGCCAGAACTAATGCACATAGATGACAGTAAAGCTGCGCTTGGATTTGATCCCTCCAATAATCCCATATCTTTGGTTGCCTTAAGAGCTTCCATTGAATTTAATCCTTCTTGGCATGCCTATTTAAGAGAAAGAATAATTGTTAATGTAAAGAAAAAAAAATTAGAAGTAACTCAAAGGAATAATAAATTAATTAAGAACAGTTAACCCGAAGCTCAAATAGTTATTTAAATTGATAGTAGGAAAAGTTATTGCTATCACATTTCATTTACAGAGAGCTCATTATTTTAAATGTTCAGAAGTTGGCTAAAACTATATGTAAAATAAATATACTTATTAAGAAATTAAATAAGCTATAAATTTATATAAGATAAAAAATGTACTTATTAAAAGTAAAATTTTAGAGGTTTATTACGATGTTTTCCTTGTATTCTGGCCAAAAGTTCAAATCGAATTGAATGGAGAATTTAAATAGTACAAAAGAGCTCACATGCAATGCACATGCGTGATCAATGAGTTCAAAGTAACAACAAGGTTGGGGTTTAATCATACTCCAGAGTAATGAATCCGCATTTTATTGAGATAATGAAGGACTTATACCCAGTCACTTTCATATTGATCTTTGGTCTCCAACTTTCAAGATAGAGAAGGCAGTTTACATTTACACTTACTGTGCCAAAAGTGATCTTGGAACAAAAAACGAGACAATAAAATACAGACAACTTCTGTATGGATTTTTGAGCAAAGAAGCTTCCCTGTGTCTTCTAACTTTTGAAACTTATTCTGTGTGTCTTTTAAACTTTTTTGAATGAAGGTAAATTTGCACTCCTCTTTATTTGTTTGTTAGGTTACTTTACCAGTTTCTGCTTGCAACAAAGAGTTTCTTCAGCAACACATTTTTTTTTTTTTTTATAAAAACTTCACTGTTTTTGTTTCACTCCTTTATTTGGAGCTTTTATCGCAAACCTGCAATTGGTAATAGTGCAATTCATCCTAAATACTTATTATTTGTTCCTTGATCTCAGATTAGAACATTATCATAAAACGCTGCAATATTAATCTGTAATTAAACTCTATACCTGTGTTGCATTTTGCCGAATAAATAGCCAGCGAGAGGCCTCCATGGATACATATTGACTCCTGCAAGAAAAATAATTAGAACGAGTGTAAAATATATATGTTGACCAGAATTTAGATTCTCGCTTTAAATCATATTCATGCCAAAGAATTAATTAATTTGAACAATATTTTAATAAATGTACTTCGTCAAGATATTATCCTTAATCTTTTCTAACACCTCCAACGAGCTATTTGACTTTTAAATTTGTAGAGGAGTTCAGGTCCTAACATGTACAGCTTTTCAGTCTGTAATTTCTCAATGGGCACTGGCAGAGAAGGGGCATGTTGTATGAGAAGTGATGAGTTTGTTTTGTCTGTTTCTTATTTGTATTATATAAGATACCATGAAATGGTGCAATCTGAGACACTTCAGAGATCATTATGTTTATATGTGTGTGTCAGCTACAAGTCATGCATGCGATACGGATATTTTCTGAGGAGAAGCTAGTGCGCGGCCCACAATATACGTGACAGAAAGATGTATTTATTTCTTTTACTATCGTTGAGTGCCTAATTAATTAAGCTCAGTATCTGAGTTAATTAATTAGTTTATTTAGTGCTTTATATAAATTAAAGAATGATTGTTATTTCAGTTTTGTATCTTAAATTTTGAACTTTGAATATGCAGTCAATCCGAATAATTCAATACGATCTATGCATAAATTGCGTCAGATATTAGATCGATATTATTTATTTTAGAACTTACATATTTATTTTTGGGTATTTGGAAGATAATTTTATTCATTAATATGATTTATTTTTGGCATTTTGAAAACATATTTCAATAATATTAAATAATAGAAAAAAATATAAAAAGTATACAAGTCTTTTATAAAATTTTGGTATGCATATATCGCATGGATCAGCCAAAACTTTGAAAATTGAGATATATAGCCGAAAATAAACCAATTTTACTTCACGGAGCAATGGAGCATCATAAACATATGGTTCAGTTAACATTAATATCTTATGGGCACCGTTAGGTTTCTCTTATAGTCATGTAGATCTTTTAGATTATGTTTTACTGTACTGTGCTAATAAAATTTGGAAAGTGTAGATCATGCATTCTTCATGATACAAAAAGGAAAAAAAACAAAAAAAAAGGAAATTAAGGAAAGTCTATAATAGCTGGAGAAAAAATTGTAAGAGCTGCAAATCTAAACAATACAATTGAAATTATTTAATAATTAATATGCCGAACGAGTAGTTATAATATTTTTCTACTCTATTTTGCATCCAACTATTGTGGTCTACTGGTCTTCTTTGGAAAAAAAAAATGGAAAAAAACTTCCAGTCAAAGCCAGAATTAATATTCAAATGCCTAATAAATGCACCTGAGACTATCGTACATTAGACTTCCAAAACGCATCGGTATGTGTTTATTCCACTTTAAATAATAGACTGTAATATATCTGCCTTGTATATGGACATGAGTACATCATGACCCAAACTCTTAAAGTCAACTTATTTCACATGCCATCTCTTTGGTTTATGCACATATTTCTAATGCTTAGTTTACTATGCGCAGAGCTGCGTAGTATATCAGTCAAAATGACCTCGCCATTATCTACATTATTTGACAGATTTGGATGTTGTAATTAAAGAAAACATTAATTTGAAGACTTGGCTTTATTATTAATTATGCGCTCTATTTCAAGAGTTATATCTGCATATATATGTTTAGTTTACACACCATGGTTTATTTGTTTCGTGCAAAAGTTCTGATCGTATATATATTTTAGCATTACTCATATCATCATACATTATTAGTCTCCCTATATAATATATCTATATATTTCTTTTGCCAAAGAAGATGAGCTTTTTATGTAAAACGTGAATCATGTAAATGCATGTCTTAATTAGTACTATGATCAATTTACTTCAAATTAGTTGAATTTGAATTAAGAAATAGTACGAAATGTAGAGTACACCCACCTTGGCGACACTGCTGGTGGATTAACAGTTATTGGTGCACTGGATGATGCAGCGAGAGAACTATAATAGATGGAAGAAAGATTTCTGGACCCATGTTTGTCGTCAGAAGGTGGAGGTAGTATTTCTCCAGTCTCTATTTGTTGGTTCAAGCCCATGTCTCTTTGACCTTGCCCTGAAATATAGCAAAATTTATAATATAAACGCATACTATTTATTCACTAAGCTACAAACTGTTGTGTCTTTAAAGGACACTTTAAGTAATACTTTCAGTGAAGTATGGCACCACTCTCTTTTGCAGATACCATTACAACAGTTCATATGTAGCATTTAGATATAAACTAGAGAGGCATGGAAGTTTCAGAGGAAGGGGAAGAAGTGTGATGTACCTCCACATCTGTCAGTGCTCTTCACTGTTCTATACATCTGCACCAGACAAATATAAAAAGCTCAGATTAAAACGAAAACACTTATATTCAAAACATTAAACTACATTTGAATTATTTTAGGTTTGGTTTAGTAAAAAATTGATTATAAATAATAAAGAAAAAATCATATCATGGATGCTCTTCCAGTTAATCAATTAATCCTATTTGCCTGCAAGGCCGTACAAAAAACTGGAGCTAATTCAAGGACGAGCTATGAAGCACATTTTAGAGATATGGGACATGGATTCATTCATTCTTATTTAGATCTAGTTATCTAGTATGTATGTATCATAAATACCGGTGTCGAAAAATCTGTGAAATGAGTATGTTTTAGTTAATAGAAACAGGTGATGAAAATATACCACTTCTATTAGAGAGAGAGAGAGAGAGAGAGAGAGAGAGAGAGATTCAGATAACAATCTATATGCCAATGCAAGTTCAATGTCTCAATTTATGCACCTTGGAAGAATTCTGAGGGAAAATCCTCACGTTTGCAAGCAAATTAAAAGAGTGTATAAATAATTTCTAGATACAGGCATTAATTATTGCTGCATTATGCAATGAATTAATAAGTATACTGTATACATATGGTACGTCTTGTTACCTGAAGGTGGCTTTTTACATGCGCCAGTGTCAGATCCTTCACATTCATCAATTCCAAGACTGATTTTGGAGTTGCTCCTGTTCATACAAAATAATTAATAAATAAATAATAAGAAAAAAACTAAAGGTAAGGAAAACTAATTAAGGATACGCAATAAGAAAGAATGAACCTGCAGGGGGAAACCCCCTTAAGTAACAAAAGTACCAATTAAATGAAACAAACATTAAAACAAGGAACAAAAATGGTACTTTCTCTTCTATTCATGATCACGAAGTAATTTAAAACTTAAAAGGCATCTACAAAACTAAAAGGATGGAAAGAAAATGTTCCTTGCCATCAAGTAACACAAAACACATATATATACACATCCTTACATCATATATGATTTCTTCACTAAAGAAACCTAACAATACTATACTTCTCACGACAGAAAACGAGTTCAGAAAATTAAACTCACTTTCATGGCCACCGAGCAGCTCAACTGCAT
Organism: Rhynchospora tenuis; assembly: GCA_027725995.1. Classification (NCBI taxonomy): domain Eukaryota; kingdom Viridiplantae; phylum Streptophyta; class Magnoliopsida; order Poales; family Cyperaceae; genus Rhynchospora; species Rhynchospora tenuis. The sequence goes on from CM050889.1 coordinate 30,548,686, forward strand.
GCACAAAATGAGCATGAAGAGTGGTAGTCCATCTCATCCTTGGAGCTCTAACATTTCTTTTACTACTTCCCCGAACCACTGCTCTTGAATTCCTCTTAAAATCATACATGTGAGGTGCGTAATGGTGGCTATGTTTGCTTTGCTGTGTGCATACAGGATCCAACAAAACTGGTGCCGGGTCCAAACCGAGACTCAGTGTAAGTTCACCGGCTTGTTTGTTGGGTTCATGGTCCCGGCCCACAGGTAAAAATCCTTGTTCATGGCTCAAATCACTGCCACTACTGCTGGAGTCTGAATTTTGACTGAAAGAAAATGGTGGGCTGATGTGTAGAGAGAGATCCGGCAAGGTCTCCATGTTAGGGTTTGGTGTTTGTTTTTGATATGTGAGGTACAATAATTGGATGAGGATGAAGCAGTTATAGGTGAGTGAAGAATTAAAGGTTTGGTGACTGAGGGGACAGTGTAATGGCGAAGTGAAAAGGAAAGGAGAGCAATGGAGCTGTAGAGAGAAGAGAGTTTGTGATTAGGTCATGAGTGGCTTATGATTTCTACGAGGGATTTGTGATATAGAGGTAAGAGAAAGGCTATGAGACGGGCTAGCTAGAGAGAGAAATAGTTTCCTTAAATTGATATTGTATGGAAGAAATTGCAGGAAGGACAGGGAATAAAAAGGAAAAGGAATTAAAGGAGGATGGGGACAGGAATGAAGGAGACTAGAGAGAGAGAGACACACAGACAGAGAGGTCATTTGAGTAATCAGAGGTATAATGGCTTGAGAGAATGTGAGTCAATATTTCCTTTTCCATGAAACCGGAGAGAATTATGGCTCTGGTCATAAATGCTCTGTGAGAGGCCGAGAGAGATAGAGAGAGAGTTTGGAATTTGAGATTTCGATTACCTAGAGCGAACAGAATTGTTTCATTTGACATCAGCACAGATAGCAACTAATTCAATTTTCAAAAAAGAAAAAATAAAAAAAAGATAGCAACTTCAAGGCTGCATATTTTGTAGACTGGTTTTTGGGGTTTTGAGTCACGAATAAATAATTAATGTATATGCATTTGCAATCAATTTATATTTATTGGAGGCTGAAAGCTTAGAAAGTGTGCTTAGTCTTCAGCTTTCGTACGTATTTAATCTTGGAACGACACTAAATTTGACATGTTAAGTCAACATGAAAATGATCACTTCCATTATCCTCTTCATCTTAATTTTATGCTTTCTAAAAGGGACATTTTAATTAGTATGCATTCTAGTTTTATGTATTTTTTTTTTTGCATATTTCAAGAGTTAACATTTAAAAATTAGAGAGAGATTAAATATATTTTTTCTTCTTATATTGATAAAAAAAAATAATTCTATTCGTTTACAGGCATTTATATAAGAGCTCAAAGATAACCAAAAGTAATTCTATTCGTGAGGCAATTGTTTTTTAATAAATTAGAACATGTTTTTTTTTTTCCCATTTGATGAATATTATTTTTCATTCCTTCAATATTTGACGGATTGTATCGAATTTACATTAAAATAGAAAGAAAATAAATAAATAATAAACTAAAAATTTAGGTACATGTTTCAATTATTCTATTCAATCCATGAATTCCAATTTAGTAGCATTTTTTTTCCTTAGTCCATACTGATTAAACAATTAAAAACATTCCAACCGAATAAAAATATTTCCGCTAATTAAAATCGCCAATAATTTGCTTCTCGAGCGAAATGCCAAATTCCTTCTCTTTCCCTTTTTGTATTTTTTTTCTCTAAACAGTCAATAGTCAAAAGTCAAATTTTGCATGTTAGGAGAAGGTTAATAATTAGAAATACCACTAAGAGAAATATGAAATATATTAGCACTACTATCTGGTATCTGCATGCAAGAAAGCACACGTGCGATCCTCCCCACCTCACAACGTGCGACGAAGACAAATAAGGGAGAGAAGGAAAGAGAGAGAGGAAACAGATCACACAGCTCACCACCCACCCCCACTCTCTGACAGCCGGCCGGTATGTCCGGCGACATCGGAGCTGGGAATCATGTGCATGGGTCCCACTCTCTCTACCCCACTTTTCACATACGTACATACACTAGTCTTACAATCTCTCCATCAATGCTTGTACCAGTGTGTACAATCTCAGGTTATTGGTCCAAAAACCAACCAGAAGGTCGCCGTTCCGCGTATTGTTAATTAATTAGTTGTGAAGAAATGATTGAGGTCTCAAGTCTCAACTCAAATTATAACCTTGACAACGAATCGACTGGAGTACAAACTAAAGGATAACCAAATTTATAATTTTTTTATCAGCGTAATAATAAAAATGGAACTAACAATTTTGTCTAGTCCAAAATTTTAACCAAATGTAAACTTGTGAACTTTTTAATTTAATGGATTAATTGCAAAATAAATAAAATATCTTGGCGTAGTAAAATCAATTTTCTAATATGAAATATCAAATTCGAAGGGATACATTGACAATCATGGAAACCGATAATTATGAAATTAACAAATAAAATTTCAGAAATATCAATTGTAGATTAGAGAAATTATGTATATTAAAGTTGTTATTTTAAATTGTTTTAGTTGCCAATCAAGTGCTCATAAAATAAACTTATTAATAATTTTTCGTAACTTTTTATGGAAAATCAATCAAATTCCAATTTATCTAAATGATCACCTTTTTTCAATTTTTAATAATCGTTTTTTTATGGTGGTCAATGTAAACTAATCCATTTTAAATTATCTAAATCATCATCATTTCTTTTCAATTTCTAATAATGGCTTTTTATAGTGGTCAATATAAACTAATCCATTTTAAATTATCTAAATCATCATCTTTTCTTTTTATCTTATATATCTTTTTCAAGTTTTTATTTTCAGTGAAAACTGTGATCACAATGTACTACGAATACAATAGATGAAAACTGAGCTAAATTGTCCACTCTCCGATGCGTCATCTGATTTATTTGTATGTGAGGAAAAATAATCTCACTTTCTTAAGTAAAACATTTAGTTCGCTTAAAACCATAGATTAAGTATATGATTTATTTTTTTCTAGGGCCATATATGATTTAAATTTGATTATGGATTTCAAATGATGAAACTATTACATTCAAACAAATGAGAAGATCGGCAAAATTATATGTAATTAAGATGATATCTCTATGACAAATTGTTTAACTTAATTGGATATTTAAGCTACATTTATGTGAACAAAGAGGACGGACAATCGAGTTATATTTGCGTGTACAAGGACGAACAATGCTTAGCATTTCCATACCAGTAGGTTTATTTAGATAGCCCATCTGGGCCCCACATAGCTAATCCAACGGCGACCGTTTGTCATCTCTCGCTCGGGGGCATTCGCACACTTCCATACCTTCCTATATTCGCTCTCGGTGTATACCATAATTCTCGAGCCTTTCCAGACACGTGGCGACCATCCAGCGATCGTCGCTGCTGCCACGTGCGCATCTCACGTGAGAAAGTCCCTTCATTCTTTATTCCTCATGTCGACGACCAGATCTGTAGATTTGTAGCACCCGAAAGGACTTGGCATATTCTTTCCACGTTTTCTTCTGCTTAGAATAATGGTAGACTTTATTCTTGTGTCAAATTCATCAATTCTCTGTGTAGCTAGTTCTCCAATTTGTACCCTTATTCCTATACTAGCTGGCAGACATTATTTTGAGGAAGACATTGCAGAGTATTTACTTGTAATGAGAAAATGCATTAATTATCTTGTATTTGATCTAATTCAATCTGTATATGTATATTTTCCTTCTCAAATTACTAAATTTTATACACTTCCAAGATTGTGATTTCGGAAAATATTTTTAGCAAGAGCTTGTAGCAATAATTTTTTTTTTTTTTTTGTAAAAAATTATCATCTTAAATACCCAATTAGCAAAGTACACAAATAGTTATAATTCTAATATCGACTAAATAACATAAGTTGTATGGACAATAGAAATATTATATATTTGAATTATAAAATAAATTTATATTGTCCAACAAAAAATATGTCGTAATGAATAAAAGAAATCTAGCCAAATATCTTGTCTAATTGATTCTTTTGTCAAAGCTTTTATCAATTTGGAAGATTTATAGCAAAGAAAACATCATAATATAGTTAACTTATTTGTGAGAGTGAGAAGATAGGAATAAATTAATTGGCACACACAGATACTTTTCGAAAACTCGGATGTGACTATGTGAGAAAATCATAAGCACCATAACAATTAAACTTCGAACATACTTTTAAATTGAAGTAACAAAATTTATGGAAATACAATTCATTTTACTTGAACAATTAAAGAAACATTTAATGTCATTTGTGCAACATTCTTATTAATCGAATAAGCTTTCAAAAACTAAACACAAATTTGCACTATCTTTTTCGTCTTTACAGAATTAATATAATTATCGTTTAGCATAAAAATTGTAACAAACTAACTAAAAATTATAAATGCGAATTAGTATAACTATAATAGCTAATAAATTTCAAGTAGTCATGTATGATGCAAGTATGCATTAAAGGAAATCGAATTTTTTGTGTACATCTATGTGTGTAACTGGACACGTTGGTCTTAATGTCAAGGATAAAACTAAGGGTGTTGTTCTAGTAAGGACAAAAGTAAAGAACATTTAGAGGAGTGTGCCGCGGGTAAGAGGGAGAGTATACACATAATACAAGTTAACAATTGAATAGACTTAATCAATAATTAATTAGCACCTTGTATAGTTAATGGAATTCGAAGCTGCGGTCAGCGCCTGATGCGGGGAGTTCTTTGGAAGTGGAATCACCTTTTGTCTTGGCCTCTCTGATCTTATTCTCTTTGCTCTATTTTATTTGCCTCTAGTGGTGTTAGGTGTTAATTTATTGTACATACGTAACTATACATCCTACATGCATCGATTCTTGCATTGTTTGACATTACTATTGGTAAAAATGTATCATTTGATCTTTTAGTCAAATGGTCGACCAATATAGTTAAATTCATTATTCATGTTGTACATTTAGGAATGTAAACAAGACGAGTTTAAAATAATGGAGGGTGTTAAAATCACATACGTACTCTGCTTAAAATTAAAGTATACGAAACAAAAAATTGATGAATGGAAACTCATCCAAACGAACATGAATATGGATATATAATTAATGGAGACAAAAAAACAAAACAGATAATTAACTTATGCTGCTACAAACATGCATAATACAAAGAAAATGAAAAAAAGAACATTGAAACTTAGAATTATAAAAGTAAAAATTTTTAAATAAAAATTTGTATAGGAGTTTAGGTAGGCAAGGGGAACAAATTCATTATCTCACTTCGTTGTTTCCAGAGAATCTCATTGTCATGTCTTCTTTTCTTGACATCGCATGTCCACATCGATGGCAATGTACTTTGACATGAAATGTTTTGGATGGAACAAGTAGTTTGATCCTTTTCTTTTCAGCAATTTTGTTACTTTTGTACATAAACATATTTTTATATATCGTCTGTTATTGTGTGGCCTAATAAATCTTTTCGCTTATAATGCGTACATAAACATTGTATTCGATACATATAATATACAGTAAGATACGATTCAATATGTCATTTTTAAATTAAATTTTTATTAAAATAATAAGTATCAAGTGTCATGTTAGACAAAATTAATAATAAATTTCAAATGATTATTTCTTTATTATCATTATCATGATTATGTTAAATTTATTTCTTGTGAATTATGGAAATTTATTTGATAGACATATGGTATGTTTGGATGGAGTGAGAATAGAGACACCCTTATTTCTTATTCCATATTCAAATATCAAGGTTTTGTTAGAATATGAATAAGGGTCTGAATAAGTTCAAATTCCTTATTCTTGTGTTGTTTGATTTTCACCTAAACACACCCATAAGGGACTTATTCCTTATTCCGACCCCTTTCAAACACACCCATAAGTAGTGGAAGATAGACGGTCTTGATTCACGATGACACAATCATACTAATTTTCTGATCACATGGTGACGCAGCGGTCGGTGCCGAGTCCTCTGACAACGGATTCATGGATCGGACCATACCAAACGGGCACAGCAAAGCTGCCGCACGTGCTTGGCATGTGATCAATGTAATGAAATTTCAATAGTGCTATAATTAACGTGGGGAACCATTTCCACCGGCCAATCCAGCAGAGGTGGGTCTTTTTTTTCTTCTTCTTCTTTTTATAAATTGGTCCTTAATTTCTTGTCTTAGATTTTTTTTTTTTATATTGGACCAGTTTATAATTGCTCTGATAAATGTTCGTTCAATCGTTCTGCAAAAGTAAAAGCGTCGCAGAGGCAAGTGTCCATTAGTTATCCCAGCTTCCTGTTTCTGATTGGTAGATGTCATTTTTCCAATATATATAATTTTTTTTTGGAAACTTTGATATATTCAATGCTGGTAAATGCGATTTATTTCTTTTCTTCCATATTTTTTTTCCTTGTTTGTGCTCTGTTTGTAATTAAGCAGTAGTTCAAATGAGATATGAAATGTTTTGACAGAAGAATATGACAAGTTTATGTAACAAAGGATTGCTTGTTTAGTCTCCTCCGTGAATGACAGGCGTCACCTTAGAAGATAAAATGATTCACTTAATAAAATACCTTTTCATTTAATTGCATAGTTTTTTTTTTTTTATTTGAAATTCAATTGGATAGCTACGGTGGTCCTTGTGAGTCGTCCATTAAGCCTTCTTCTTTTTGTGAAAGTTTAAAATAAACACAATATATAATATCAAAATAAGATGTGAAATTTTGAAATAAGTCGAAGAGTTTGACCTCATCTTATCTTAAAATAATAATAATAATAAGATATGAATTTTGTGTTATGTTACGAAGGAAGCATTGGGCCAATTAACTTTTCCTATTTTCTTTTTGGTAAATTAGTCGGGTCAAGAGTTCCAAAAATTTTCATCCGAGTACTAAATGGCATGCTTATGTCTATAGTACCAAAAGAAGAAAACGAATAAATATTAACATTCTTTCTTGCACTTATTTTAGTCTAGGCCCAATATCATATTCTCTCCTTATTACTTCAGAAATAATTAATTCAATTAAATGTCCTAAAATTAACTTGATCAAAATATTAGAAAGACTTAATGATCATTTCAATCCAATTTATTTTTGGCTTTTAATCACACTTCCACTAAATTAATGATTGAGGAAGAACTTTTTGGCTTTTCCAAACTGGCCATACCTTCTTTGACTGAATTACGAACGGATAGCTTCGTTGTCAATAAAATAGTGTGGTCATGTCATCGATTAAAATATTAAAAGAGATGACCAAAAAAAAAAAAAAAATGGAAACGCTCTCTTTATTCAAATGAACCAAAGGTGGAAACACAATAATAGCCATTTTGATCTTTAAAACGCGGGACCTGTTTTAAAAAATATATATCTACCCCTTTGATCGTTAAAGCAGCATGGGCCTTTAACACGCTAAAAAACTGTCATATCCAAGTCACAAACATGCATACAAGATAGAAAACAATAAGAAGAATCCCAATACTTTTATTTTGTTTTTTTTTTTCACTTCTAGTACGTAATAATGATTACAAAACTTATTTAACAAAACAAAACTAGTAAGAATATTATTACAGAAATTAGTACACAATCAGTTTCTTTATAAATGAAAGCAAGATTTTGAAAAACTATTTATTTTAAAATTCAAACCGTTGATTTTATGTAGTTTAACGAGCGATACCTTTTCATATAAGTTTTGTAAATTTTGGAGTTTATTTGATACTCGATCAAGAGATAGAAAAAACAAACGAACCTTGTTAACTATGATAGATTTGTTCTAAAACGTTCATGTTTCAGCCTTTGATCGAGTATCACATAAACTCCAAAATTTACAAAATTTATATGAAAACACATCGCTCGTTAAACTAAATAAGATCAATGGTTTGGATATAATGTTTAAATTTTAAAATTTTTAAAAATTAACTAAATAGCAAAATGTTAGCATTTGGAGGCAGCCAAAATGTTGATAGTAGAACCTTATGATATTGGCAGAAATTAACACTTATCTCTATTCCTTATAAACGCACGGATCCAAGAGGTGTTACACACTAGATCTAGTGTGTAAACGCATCTTTGTGTTGTTCGATCAATTTGATTTGTTGTTATATATCAATCACTAGACGAATCAACAACATGTTTTGGTTTTCTGTCTAATAGAGAAATAAATTGAGTATTGAGCGATATATCGTTATTAATTGTCTACCGTTATTTTTGTTAGTAAGGAACCAATTTATGTTTGACAAATTAGATACTGCGAGAATATAACAAAATCTTTACACGCGCGAAATTAAAATAATTAAATCAGAGATAAAATTCACTTCAAAAAAAAAAAAAAAACTAAATCAACAAGATATCATAATAGTAACCAGGGGAAAAAAAACCGAAAGGGGGAAAAGGGTGAAACATATATCATTTAGAAGCAGTGTAAGTCTGTAAGACATACCAGAAAGTAGGGTGGAATATGCCATTATCGAGGGTTGTAGTAAGCTTTTATTTTCTTTTTTCTTTTTTATATCATAGAAGACGATGTTGTTTTGAGTAAAATAAAAAATATAAAATAGAAGACAATATTGATACTCGGGTCTTTGGGAATTGGGAATCACAAGTGCATGACATAAAGAAAGATTGATAAACGGCCATCAAGGAAACTACATCAAGCGCTCAATAATGAGCCCCAAAAGCATTTCACCTTTACAAGTTCTATTCTCGAGTCTTCTTAACCCACCTTTAATTGAAGATTGAAAACTGATTGCTCGAAGTGAGTGTGACCCTGCCGGACCCCTAAGGCTTCTTTTACTGACGTGATAACCCACACTACCACAATAATCTAAATTTTTACTTAAATTTTTTTTACTTAAAAATAAACAGATTGCTCGAAGTGAGTATGACCCTGCCGGACCCTTAAGGGTCTGCTCCAAGAATAAATTTTTAGAGAAAAGTAGAAGAAGGTAAGGAGAAGTTTAACCCTTAACTTGCTCCAGGATAATAATGGAATGAGAATAATAGAAAGAGTTTACTCTATTTTTACAGAAATTTGTACCCTCCAAATTGAAGTGTAAGAGTTTACTCTGCTCTCCCAATCATTCCCTTCCCTTCTCTTCCTTTACTAAAAGTTCTGGAGCACAGCCTAAGTCTTCTTTTACTGACATGATATCCCACACTACCACAATAATCTAAATTTTTACTTAATTTTTTTTACTTAAAAATAAACATATTTCCGACACAAATTTGCACTCACACAAATGCCAGTGTGGGTTGATGTGTGAGCTTATATACCCAAAAGTAACCTAAAAACAACTGCAAGCGTACGGTAATTCGTTGGTACAGTCGGGGTCGTATCTACAGGGACGGTAAGATGAATACTAAATCTTACTTATTCACAAAATCTAAACGGTAAAATAAAGGATTTGGACTTAATCAACAAGTAATAAAAACAATCAATCAAAGGTAAATAGAACAGTAGCAAGTTTTGGTGTTTTTGAAGGTAAAATATGGTATAAAAATGTCCTAAGGGTTCAGTTTCCACCTTAGTTAGGCTTCGGACTGTCAAAGCGCGTCGCTCTCGCACCGCATCGTTGACTTGTACGTGCCTGGAGATCCTGTGTGACCGCACAGGGATCCCATGCGACCGCACGGCCCTTGGTTAATGCCGAATCGACACAATAACATAGTTTCCGACTTGTGTGGGACAGATCTAGCCATACCTAAACCCCTGGACCTCAACTTTCGTAATGTTGGTCACAGAACCTGGTATGGAACCTAGTCTAAAGCCCCCATTAGATTAATTAACCCTCAACTCTCGTAATGTTGGCTTAATTAGCTAAGTCCACTTGTTGATTCTCTAAGGCATCCACTAGACTCTCGCCTAATCAGAAATTTGTCCCTCTCGGACTTAAATTGGTCACCTCTCGGCTCCTTACCTACCTTGAGTACTTATTTGGTTCAACTAAACAATCTACACCATTTGCCTAGATTAGATGCGGCCGTTCACCTAATAGGAGGTTCGATCAAGTAATCAAACACAAACAAGCATAGTCATATAGAAATCAAACAAGTAGTACACAATAGAAACCAAGTATCAAGTCAAATCAACAATCCTAACCTCAGTTTCAACTAGCCCTAGAACATAACTAATCTAACCTAACATGATGCAAAAACAAGTAAAAACAAGGAAAGGAAATGATACAATTTCCATGGAAACCAAAATAGGAAGAGGAAGGCGAAAGCCCCTTCTCGAGGTTCTTCTAACTTCTGGATCTATAAGGAGGAATTAAGCTTGGGTGGAAGGATAAGATGAAGGAGGGTCGAAATGGGAGTTTCCAAGGCGGCAGGGGGTGGTGCGATCGCACGGGACCCCTGTGCGATCGCACAGGGGCCGCTGGAGGTGGATCGGGTTGGTTTCGGGGTGCGGCGCCGCCAAGGAAGAAGGTGGAATGAATGATGCCCTAATTTCAGCGCTTCGGGCGTCTTATATAGGGGTCTAGGTAGGGTTGGAGCTCCGTGCGGTCGCACCAAAGTCGTCGGCCCAGAATTGAGTCACGTGCGCACCATCCAAGCCCAATATGGGCCTGTGCGGTCACACACAATCCCTGTGCGGTCGCACAGGGTCTTCTGAGCCATGCTTCATACGCCGATTCGTGCCGAATCATGCCGTTTTCGTTGTGAATTGACTCCATGTTCCTACAAATCGAAATAAACCCAAGCAGTACCAAATTTTTACAAATATAAACAGAAAATAAGTAAAAGTAAATAAAATCAAGGGTTGTGAGTTATGATTTGGGTTAAAGTCCGGTCTAAAACCATATATAAATACGTGACATCATGGATTTACACGGTGAAACATAAAAGAAGTACGTAATTGCAACTTTTCACCTAGAACATTGCTGCCGGCCTTGAAATCAGCTAAAATCAGGTAGTGCCTGCAATTTTATTTCCTTGATTACATGAAAAGGATTCATTTGACCAATTCGTGTCATGGTTTTTCATGGATTATAGTGAGTGACAACGGGGAAAAATTTATGTGCATTTACATTTTATTCAATAATAAAATATCCAGTTTTGTACTTTTATCTTTTATAATTTGAACTTGAACCGGTGCCAGTTATTAATATAAGAAATAGGTTATCGATTGTTCTTTAAAAAGTATTTTTATTAATAGTTTTATATTAATTATTATTTGCTTATATATTTATATATCAATAAATGAGTCAGCTATATATATGGAGTTCGTATTTGTTGCATATTTCAGGGCTAAAGTATCAATTACAAAGTGGTGCATCAAATCCTCCCTCCTCTGCCCAGAAGAAAAATGCACTGGATTATTTTTTATATGTTTAGGGAAAATATATAAATAGTGCAACCCAAATAACTATAAAATTGTACTTTTGTTAATACTTTGTCCCATTTTTTTTTAAAAAAAGTTTTGTGACTGTATTTCTTTTGGCATATAAGCATATCAAATGTACGTAAGTCTTTTATATAGGAATTGAATTCGCTTATATCCTATAATAAACTAACCATAAAGCGTATTATCTATTTCACGTATATTAATTACCTTTTGTATCATTCGGTGCTTTCTTCTAGAATAGTATTAGATTATAGAAACGTAAGAACAAAGGAAATTGCTGTCATGTCCATTCCCATCTGTCTTATTCCCTTGATCTTTGAAGCCATTTATTCGATACTACCGTTCTATATTTGAGCTCAAAACTCGAAAATCCCAATGCCCAAGGGAATAAAATAAACAATATATAAAATATTTATAATTACACTTACTTAATTACGTGACTAGAGCGGATATAGTCAAATGCATATTGATTTGAAAAGAAATTCAATTGGGACATATATATTACTGTTGTGTCCAAGGATAAATTGTCATCTAGAAACGTTTTAACTTAGGAATGAAATTTACTGGTCTCATTCCTCTGGCTCATAAGACAGACAGTAATCTGCCATATCCCGGATAAATTTGTACAATATTATAAATACAATATCACGTTATCACAAAATACTGTCATTAATTTAACATATCGCTGCATCTATAGTTATATATATGTCGAGAATTATTTTATGAAGAATACTTTTAGTCGAATATCAAGCAGTGTCTTATATTTTTTTCCCTCGATGAAGACTAAAGAGGCTTATCCGCTTATAGCTTTTTCTTTCGCAAACTATGTTGGATTGTTGGTTCAACACTTGAAGTCTTGAACTCAAATTGTTCTCCTTATCGTACGTAAAACATTTTCGTATATTCGTCAGAACTGTTCTCCATATTTTTATATTCTTCCAAAAAAATTAATAATTTTCGAAACGAAAACATTAGGCCTCATATTCCAATACAATCCAATTGTGATAGCGCCCAATATTCCAAAAATCAAATACAGACTGGGCTTATTATACTAGTTCGACGGGCTAAGGTCAAGAATAAATTCGGCCTAGTACAGTTCCAGCCCGTAATCATTCTCATACCGAACTATTCGTTTATTCCGGGAATTGCTTTGCTCACTCAAATCACTCCCACCTTAGATATTCACTCCCTAAATGACCAAAATACCTTCGCATCCCTCCACATTTTCTTCTTCCCGTGCTGGAAAAATGAGGATATTTTGGTCATTTGGGAGTGAATTCTAAAGAAAAAGTGAGCAAAGCAATTCCCGTCTATTCCTCTCCCAAAACCCAACCCTACTCCTATTGCGCCGATTCTCTCTCTCTCTCGCCTTCGTTCCAACCTCACTCTCCATCCATGGCGTGGCGCAGCTTACTCACGCGATCTATCATTACCTCAGCAAGATCGGTTGGGAACTCTTCTTCATCCGCTTGCCTCTTCTCCTCGCCGACTCTCTCCGCCCCTCGCCTCCCTCAGCTCGCGTCTTCCTTCTCGTCTCTATCCAGGTCGGATCGTGTACCTTTTCCCTTCAATTTTTTTTTGATATTGCAGAGTGATCCATGACTCCATGAGTATTACTGCTAAGTTTCAAAATGTCGTTTGTGTGGGATCCCCTATACCTATTTCGTGATTGTAATATGGGGTATGTGCGGTTTACCTCATTGTATGGGATATCCATGATATGTCAGTGTTCTTGGTTCAATATGACATTGAGAGATTTGCAAAAGAGAGTCCTGAATTTTTCATAGACAGAACTGTCCCTGTTCCAAAAAAGTTGCCTATGCATTGTTTCGGTTATGTTTATTCCAAATGCCACAGAATATCTTTGTCAAAAAATGTTTACTTTTTGTATTTGGATGTTATTTTATAGTTAATAATGTGTCTCACTTGCTCCAACAATGTATTGGTGATTACTGTGTGTTTGTTATTTTCTCCAATGATGCGCGAGTCTGCTTCCGAATTACAAAGAATATGACAGCGTCTGCAAACTCTACTTGGTCCCTATTTTTAAATAGGGACTCTGTGGGGATAAATTGGATTTATGATTTTTTTTTTTTGGTGGTTAAAGTTGCAATGTTTTGAATATAGGCCATTGGGTGCATTAGGAGCTCTGCAGTCGTTGGTGCCAACACAGGGTGGGAAGCTCCCAAAGTTGGCATCACACACGCCAGTATCAGTGACAGCATGTCATCAGCTATCCCAAGGTACCTCTCATCATGGCATGCTTGATTTGTAATACCATCTGTCTTGCAGACATTGATGTTAACATGTATTTAATAGTTACATTGTGTCAATTCTAATGATATTAGTGCACATATGGTTCTGCTTTTGTATGGGTCATGTTGGTCCTTAAAGCTTGGAAGTGCAATGTTAGATTACTTTAGGTAACATACTATTGACTGCGGATCTCCATTGAAAATTTGAAGCTTCAAGGTCTATATGTATTGCTTGCTCAAGCAGTTTATGCGCATATTACTTGTATTATGAGTATTGTGGCCTGCAAAGTATATACAGATGTTTCCAGCAAACATAAATCTTATTTATTTAGAGTTTGTGAATACTTAAAGTCTGTGATTTAAAATACATAGTACACAAAATGTTAGTCCGTACTAAATTTTGAATAAGTTTCCTGAGCATAACTTTGCTACAGAAATTTTCAAATATTAACAAATGAATAAACAGAGTTACTCTCGAGTAGTACTTTCTGTATGTTTGTTAATTTTCTCTTTATTTTCTTACTTGATTAGCAGCTTCTTGCAAAATGATGAGGCGACAAGTAACTACAGTGGCAGACAAGGTGGCAGACAAACGAAATATAAGAGATTACAAATGTAGATTGCTTGCTGCCAAATACGAGTTAAGACGAAATCTGTACAAAACCCTCTGGCAAGATCCCAATCTTCCATCTGATTTGCGGGACAAATATCGACATAAGCTGTCCAGGCTGCCACGAAACAGTTCCTTTACACGAGTCAGAAATCGGTGTATTTTCTCTGGTCGGCCTCGTTCTGTGTACAGGTTGTTTCGCAGTTCTCGTATCGTTTTCCGTTCACTAGCATCAGAAGGTGCCTTGATGGGTGTAAAGAAGGCATCTTGGTAGAGATCGCCAAACTGGTAGAGATGCACTTTGGAGCTTTTCTACAAGCAAGAATGATTTTGTAGATGTAAAATAATATTGGGAGAAACTGATTTGTTTGAGTTTATTAATCAAAGAATTTAGGGATCTAGTCTTTTACCAGTTTCTTTCTTTGGGTAACATTTTAATATAATATCCCTGAGTCGCTTTAAACTTGGCAGATGATTGAACTATGATGTTGGTTCGTCAACAAGTTACACATATTTTTTATTTTGGCTGAGACAGCTATGTTGGATGTGGTCTGCTACAGATTACATATTTTTTACTTAGTTGTCCAAGTTAATTGCATTGAACCTTTTAAAAGTAGCTTAAGGTTGAAGGTTCCAATTGTTGCTACGGGATGGTCACTTTTTAATGCATTAGTGTTTCTTTTCTGCATGCCTCTTTGCAGCTGTTCAAGGAAGTAGTTGATGAAGTATATCTTTAACAAGTATTGTGTTCCAGCTGAGAAATGGTTGGACTGATGCTATACTTTGTTTATTTGTTTTTTTTAACCTCCTTAATTGTATGATTACTTCTTTGTTTACATACTAATCTCGTGTTATTTTGGCAAATTTTGTCATGGATGAGTTCTTTAATATGGGCTAAAATGTAAACCATTTATTCATATATGATGAACATTGTGGTTAAATAGAGCGTGGATGGACTTTGAAAAGTCCTCAATGATAAAATTTTCCTATTATTCGTTTTAGCTTCTATTATTAGTTATGAAGTCATAGAACCAACATTGTAAGCATGGTAATAATTAACAAAGAGCCTCTTAGGACAGTCATATATTATATATAATATCAAATGATTTTATCCCTAATTGCTTTGGATGATGGAAATAACAGTATTTGCGTAGGACTCTGATTGAGCCCTATAGGACCTTTTCCCTAATATAGTAATATGCATAATATAAAGCATGGTAACAAAGAGTATTTTTCTTGTTTCTATTAATGAAGGAAACAGCAGTACTCTCTCCTGATAATGTAGGAGATCAATCGTATGTTTTTTTTTTATCATAGAGAATTCAGAAGTTAGCTTAGCTACAATAGAAATGAGAATGGAATTATAATAATAAAATTAAAGTATCAATAACATGATGAGCGTATCGTCCATGAAATTAGATGATATACTACCATCGAAAAGTTGAATTATTATACTCTAAAATAAGACGAAAAAATTTAAAATAGTTTTAATATATCATCAAATTTCGAAAAATATTACTAAAGTAATCAAAATTTCAATAATAGTGTTGCCAAGTCGTGTTTTCAAAGAACGATACTAGCCAATATGTTTTTTGAAAGAACGATACATATTAGCTAGAAGCCTAGAAGTTGTTAGGGTTTGTTCTTTCTAAATAAAATACTTGCATTAATTACTCAGCAACAGAAGAGATATAAGGTAATAGGTGTAAGCACAATTTTAGCAGGCAATCAATATCAATCAAGGCAGCAACGAATTATTTTTTCTTCTCAATTAATTATATGTTTTCTCTAAATTATTACAAAATCCCAAAAAAACTTGTCGGTACATGACATTTTCTTGTCCATCTTCAATTGGAAACGAGCAGAGAACTGACCTGACCTGATCTATTTGGTTTCATACTATTTCATCAGAAACATGAGCAGTTTGAATTATCGTACATGGATATATATGAAAAAATGCACTCATTGATTCGGGATTTCCGATTGATCCATGATCCGCGTAAGTCCAAATCGAGTAAAAATATGATTTTGTCTGTGTCAGATACGATGATACTATATAAAAAAAAAATGTGTAATAATTTGTATTCATACTTAATATAACTAACCTTCGTCGTTAATAGTAGGATCTAACTTCGTCGTTAATAATATGATCTAATTTGAAGAGGAGAGTCTAATCCGATTAAATCAACCCGTCAACTAGACATTAATTTACCACATTTTTTTTTGACATCATATTTTTTTGGCATCTCTAATATTTTGGCTGAAGTGAATCACATCAAATAATTTGCCATTGGTGAAAGAGTCGCATTATAAAATGTCTAATTTATGGGAAAGGATAAACAGAGCAAACAAATATATATGTTTATTTTTAAAATAAAACATCTTAAGAGATGCCAGGCTATATTAAAACCAAAAGAAATCTTACAGACAAAACTAGAACTATCTTAAAACGATAAAAAAAAACTAAACCAAAAGATATATTAAGTATATTAATTGGCATCAACACCCAACACCTACATTATTAACGGTTAAACACACATGAACAAACAAACAAATGTAACAAAATGTCACGAACAAACATAAATTCACCATTTTTTTTTTTTTTTTTGAAACTAAAAGCACCAAAGACATGAAAGCAAGCAAATCAACAATAATGAATTTTTTTTTACAAAAAATTAATTCATTTGCCAAACATGCCATAGATCTTATTATATCAAATTAAATATAATTTTAAATATTTTTAATATTTCATATTTTATATGAATGATGATAGATAAATAGGTTATATAAAATATAATTTAATTTCTTATCTGATGATATTATAAATATCATAAATATGACTACCTTAAAATAAATATTGTAAAATATTCTAAAATTGTAGATAGCATGTCATATAAATTCATGCTTTAATATTGTCCTAAAAAATATAATTATTATAAAATATAGGATACAATACTTAATTAGATTAACTATATAATATATTCAATTATGAAGGATGCGTAAATGTTCTAAAAGGTCTAAAGCTTACACTACATGGTGTATAACCATAAGGATGAGAGAAAAAAGGGTATTTTAGTCAAATGCCTTTTCTAAAATAGATCATAGCCATTGGATCAAAGGTTAATTTAGACAAATTAAACATGAGGCCCTAAGACATCATCTTAAACAAGGGTCTAACCCTAGCCTCTTTTCTCTCGCCCTCCTCCGTTTCGGCGGAATCAAATTTCGGAATTTTCTCTTGTCCGAACTTAATATTTTCCAAAATCATATCATGAAACTTAGAAAAAAATTCTACAAAATTCTATAGTTTAGTTGAGAGATTGAAGTCTAAAATAAGGAGTTCGGAAGATCTATCGATCACTGGAAGATTACACCATCGATTACTATATAAGGAGCGGTATGCATGAATCTTTCATATATGGTTTTATTTATGTTCAAAATAAGTTTATTTAATTTAAAAAATAAGTCAAATAAACTAGATTATCAGGAGAAATTTTATTTAAAAATTTCTCTACTTGTTTCCTTAAATCCTTTCAATTCCTTGAAAAAAGAAAAAAAAAATAATGTACAAGAGTTTGTATTTGAGAAAAAAAATAAATTAAGATGCTTAATTCGGATAACCAGACATTGGATTTTTTTTTTTTTTTTTTTTTTTTGGGGAAAGGGACATAAATTGATATGCAGAAATGGTCATACTGTATCTGACCATATATGACGTGGATACGAAAAATATGCAGATATAAATAGAGAATTTGCATTCCGTTTATGCTTTAATTAATTTTTTTAGGGTGAATTAGATTTATGCGATTGACAAAATTTGAAATTAGAGATACGCACGCCATCACTAAAATAGCTAATTATTTGGGAAATTCTGCAGTCCGGTCAAAATTGCATTTTTTATCAATTATGCGGGTCTGCCAGAGGGTGAGATTGGACCCGAACGGACCGGACGGCAGAATTGCCCAATTATTTTTATGCATTACTAAATGGCAAAATTAGATTTATGCCATCAGTTAATTGATATGACCATTCTACCTTTTAAAAATGCCACTATAAAACATTAAAATTAGGAATGTGCCACTGCAAAATATTAAAACTAGATATATGCCATCACAAAAGAAGTAGTTTATTTTATGCCACTATAAAACAATTAAATCGGTGTTATGCCACTATAAATCGTTAAAACTAATTATGTGCCATTAGAATTTTCAATTTTCTCGAAACTATTAATATTTAGCAGTTGCAAATTTGATTATTAATTATGATTAGACCCAAATGAAAGTATTTGCAACAGAAATTTTATGTTATTCCCAAATAGTGTAATGAAGTGAGTGGGACATTTAACATGGTTATATTCGAATAAACAAAAATTTTTTTTTGCAATGTCATGGACTTTAGTCTCCAGTAATTACATCGCAACAAAATTAGTCAAACTTCATGTTAATCAAAATTTCTTTTTCTAGTTAAAACTTAAAACTAATCAAACTTGAATTTTACACTTGTTGTTGCTATTAACCAAACTACTATTCTTAATAAAAAAAATCATAAAAATTCTATTGTTGTGATGTTGAAAAAATGGACCGGCAAAAAAATAATTGAAAAGTTTCCGATCCAAAGAACTACTTGGATGGGGATGGGATAATAATATAAAAGTCATTTGCAAGTTAAACGAAGGAGGTGGGTGGACTTTTTTTTTTTTTACAAGGCAAACATAGACGTTCCCCCCTTTAAGATCAAACTAGTCACACAGAGAAATAGAACATAGAAATCTAGCTATTCATGGCGGCGACGGGGCAGGCGCTACCATATAGGGAGCGTTTTTATTTTTCATTTTTATTTTTGCCCCCTTTAGTCATTTTTTTCTCTTTTATTAATGATCTAATCCTAATGATGATTTGGGCATTTTTAAAAAAATTAGAATGGAATATCTCTAATTTTAGAAGAAATTAATGGCATAAAGTTAATTATAATCATTTTATAGCGGAAAGAAATTAATTTGCATTTTAAGAATGGCATATGTCTAATTTTGCATTTTCATGATGACATATTTCTAATGGCATAAAAAAAATTCCTAATTTGAAATTTTGCATACATCCTAAAACTACTTGTTTTTTTTTTTTTTTTTCTCGGATATTGCTTTAGCCACGGCCATTTTCAATTAACATTCCACAAATGGAGTTGCATGCGCCAAGCCATCTTTTATTTCCCTTTATTTCCCCATATTGTTACACTGAAAATGATTGTTAGCCTAAAAAAGAGAGAAAAACATAGGTTTAATACGGTATCTCTAGTTATTTTAGTAAGGAAAAAAAAAATTCAATTTTTGTTACCATATTGTGTCCTGACCGCACCCTTACGTTTAGAACTCAGAATTCCACCCCACAATAGCTTTGAAGTCCACTGCACAATAGCTTTAGTTACAGAAAGCACAATAGTCTTCATTCTCGAAAAAAAAAAGAGCACAATAAGTTGTCTACATCAATTTTTGAGATCTCTATATTATAATATTACTGATTTAGAAGCTAATAGGCTAAAGGTGTAATGGTGCGCGGGGAAGAACTGCTCTCAAAGGAGGAGTGTACGATACAACTGTGATTGCAACTCGACTTGCGCGAGATGGACTTCCATAAGAAGATGACAGGTTTTTACATGCATAGTGTGGTAAGTTTTTCGTTTATCTTATTTGATTTTTGTCAATTATATAGCACAAACATAAAAATTTAACTAAACTTTCAATAGGACATAAGTTCTTTCATTTCCTTTATTCTTATTTAAAAAAGTTTTCTACATTGTACATTTTTAGTTTTATATTTGTCCGTCATGAGGCACATAGAATAAAAATTAGGTACGTTAGACTTTTATTTCTAGGGTATTTCTCTCATGCTTCCTCAACATTATTTTATTTCTTATTTATACTTTTAACAATTTACAGTGTCTACCAGAGAATGTCACAGAGTATTTCAGTGGTCTTGTTGGACAGTTTCTGAAGTTCAAATGTCCAGGTGGTAAAAATACGTGGCAGGTTCGGCTTATCAAGTCAGGCAATAGACTTGTACTTGAGCATGGCTGGAACGCTTTTGCCAGTTTTAACAATGTATGGCAGGAAGATCTTCTGACTTTCAAATATGTGAGCGGATCCACATTTGTAGTGCGGATGTTTGACCCGTTAGGTTGGGAAATATGTGGAAGTTCTGAAGAAGAAGAAGAAGAAGAAGAAGCAGAAACAATTGATGTTTCTATTGGAAAAGCACATCAATTCCAAGTTCAAAAAGGCACCATGTCTCATGCTTCTTCCAAGATCAAAACAGTAATTGGGGAAGATGGTACAAGTGCCAAGAGAAGTTCACTTAATCTTCATGCTGGAAAGAAGAGGTCATCGAGTCATACCGAGAATTCTTTCCCTTTAGAGAAGCGGCTTAAAACAAGCAATTGCCTTTCCCTTTGCAAAGAAGATGATAAAGTAGTGCGGAAGGAGGTACCCAGACCCTCCCAGGAAAAGGAAAAGGAATTTCAATTTCTTGAGGAACTAGAAGAAGCAAGAAGAAATAATTTACTAGTGACTGATCCAAATCTTCTTGGTGGAAAAAAGGGACTCCTAGAACATGGCTCAAGTGAAATAAAGAGCCTTGAGGAGAATCATTCGAGTCAAAATCCGAGTAAGGGCTATTTACAGTTTCTTAATTTTAAAAACTTAATTAATGTAAATATTGTATGTTGTGTTCTGAATATTGATGTTGAATTTACCTGCAGGAGATTGTGATGTGCCCGTTGATTTTGTCTGTGGCCGATTTCGGTGGCGAACCATGACTGACGAACAAAAGACAAGAGCTAATTCTTTGGCACTTGAAATTAAAGCTGAGAATCCAGCCTTTGTACATGTTCTGCAAAAATCTTGTCTCACCAAAAAGCCTAACATAGTAAGTTTCTTTCTCTTTTTTTGTATGTTATTATTAGCTCATATTGGCAAGATGCCAAAGAACTGTACCATTATGAGATGCATGACGATGCATCCGTCATTTAGAAGAATATGAAAGTAAAGTTATGGTTACAAAAATTGAATTGGTCATGGAAAAGAACCAGATGACAGAAATTTAGTTTGCAAAAAAATATTTTGCATGCAAACATGAAGTTGCATCCGGCAGTATAGTTAAGATTGCAAATTAGTTCTAAATTCTAACATAGATTCCTTTTTGTGGTACAATTTTTTACTCAGTACATACCAAAAGAATTCACTGCTAAGCATCTCCCAGATCAAAACCAAACAATTTTGCTTCGTCGGCCTGAGAAAGAAAGCACTTGGTTGTGCAATTATTACTTCTCTAAAAGACGCCAACGCATTGAAAGTAGATCCTTGTTCAAGTTCATGCAAGAAAATAATTTGAAGGAAGGCGATATCTGCATGTTTGAACTTGATATGACTGCAGATCAAATGATATTCATCGTTCATGTTTCTCGAGCAACTTGAGAAATAGTATGTTTACTTCTCAACTTTTTTTGGAATTGCAATTAGTTCCAGGTAATTAAGTCAAAGGTGGTTTTGCTAATACTGAAAAAATGAGGTAGTTTTAGAATTTTCAAGCTCCCAGCAAGAAACCTTTCATTTGCGTTTTTTTTTAATTAATAAAAATTTGCGTTTTTTTTAATTAATAAAAATTTGATAAATGACAATAAAATTTCATTGAAACAGGTGAAATGTGTCTCAACTATTATCACTCACCCAGAGATTGTCCGTCCTTTTGTTTGATGAAGTGGGAAGAACAACCAACGAAATTGTTCGAGAAACAAAGCAGCAATATTTTCCAAGATGTTAACGAATGCGTAGACAGTGTGAATTCTTCTTCTTTTTTTTTTTTTTATGTTGTGAATTATTGCTTCTAAATTTCCGAAGGAAGACATGCATGCCAGAGTAGCTTTCTAGTAATGTAAAGTAGCCTTTGGAATTTGGAAAGATGGTGCTGAGTATCTTTGTTTCTCTTTCTAGGAAGATTTAAAAGATGCTTGTCTGATGAGTTTGCAATTATATTATTATAATAATAACTATAACTATATAAATTTGGAGGATCGTGACTTCCGCGTGGAAAGGGTTGGTTACTGTAGTTAGTACAGTAATCAATCCGGTCCATTGATTCTCCGTCGCTTCATCTGACCGTCTGATTCTTTCTCCTTTCTTTTTTATTCAGCGATCGAAGAAAGTCTGATCTCCTTTCTCTTCCTTTTTCTCTGCTTCGCTATCCTCTCCGTACTCTCCCCTCTCTCTCCAAAACATCAGAGTAGAAATAGAGAAAGAAAGAAAGGCCAGAACCTCTCCTGCGCTCCCCAGAAAATCTCGATCCGATATTCCGATCAGGTCACGGCGAGACCCTCTAAGGCAGAGCTAGCCGTGGCCGAATAGCTGATCCACCTCAGCGAGGGCATTTAAATGCCTCTCTCCATACCTTAGGCCATCCACCCAATTAACCGATCTAAATGCTTCTCGATCTCTCTCGAAGCTCCAGATTAGAAACCCTAGGTGATCGACAATGATTGATGTGGTGCTCATGTGGGTCGTGTACAACTCTCGCTATTTTCTGACCTTCTAAATCATTCCGTCTTTTTCTCTTTCAAGCGAATTTGGGCGCTCTCATTTCCCTCAACTACAGGTTCTCCCTCATCTCCTCGACTTTCATTTGCTACTTTTTCAACCTTTCTTATGCTTGCTTTTTCTGCCACGGCTGTAGCTGGTCTTTTTAGTTTGTTAAATCTCTACTGGTTCTTTTATATATTTTTTTTTTCTAATTGGTTCATGTATTTTGCTTCCGTAATTAGTTTTGGGGGTTATTTTATGTTTGATTTTGTTTGAAGAATTAATTTTCTTCTTCTACCCGATATAGAGGTTGAAGAAGAGAGTATGTGAGCAAATGAAATTGTATTGTCTAATTGATTGTAAGAGTTACAGAGTACATTTTTATTTATAACCAACAACCACAACTCACGATCAAGAAAGCTAATCCACCTATTAGAGAGGTTCCTATTACAAAACTAACTTAATTTTAGTTACAGCTCCCTTTGGTTCCCAGTATCTGCAGTGCGAGGTGTCAGTGGGAACTTTACCAGCATCACTTGAATTACCAGTAGACTCACTAATATCCTGGCTTGATTTTTGGGGGTTGTACAGAGGAATTCTCTCTTATAAGCCATCAGTTCTTGACTGCCTAAGCTTACAAGAACAGAAAGAAAACAAATTTATTGATGATTTTGTCGACCTTTTCAATTTGGTACTGATCCTCTTTCCTTTCTCTTTTTAAACTATCTTAATAGGTACTTTCTAGACATTAATTCTTTCTGGAGTATTATCCTTTCTAGAGATTAATTTTTCCTGACCTTCGAAAGTGATATTAAAGTGGATTTGTAAGATATGTTGTTGCATAATAAAAGATTATAGTTTCAAAGTAGTCAAGCTAGACATTATTTTGCATACCCAACAGATGCTCTGTTATTTGTAGAGATTTGGTCAAATCAAGGGGAATATTGTTGCACCAGGATGAAACATGAAACCATATTCTATTTTTTATTTTTTTTCCTTAATTTTTGTAGGTAAACTCTCCACTTAGCTATTTGATAAAGCAAATAAAGCTATGCAGTACTCAAGCTGCACCTGCTTTTGTCGAAAGGTATATCCAACCTCTTTAATCCATTATATTCAAGTTCTATTTTGCAAATTCATGACAACACCATTCAATGTCCGCTAATGTTGTTACAAATCTACAATTATGCAAACAATAAATAATGACACAGTGTCTTTTGATTGCTTCCGTAAGTTTTTCAATGTTATTCAATTGACATCTGTAGATATCAAATTTCTATCTTTGCACTATTTGCTTGGTAGTCACTCATGTTCTTATTTTCTTCTTAAAATTTAAGAACAGAGAGCAACTGATTCAATTTTTGATATTACAGGTGCAAGGCCTCACCTTCAGAGTCACACGAAGATAAAAAGAAGTTTGAGCAATATTTGACATGAATAGCGAAGGAGAACTTTCCTTTTCCTGTTGAAGGTATTAGCTCCAATTTTTTTGAAAAATTTTCTTATTTTTGCACATGGTCGTTAGAACAAAAAGAAAATCATGTGATTTTACCAATTTGTTCATTTAGTTGGTGTTTGAATTTGGAGACTCGGTTGTGAATTTTTTTTTCAAGGTGATTGTCAAGTTTTGGACAACAGCAAGCCCAAATGGTGGAAGCATTTTGTATTAAGCCTGTGTATAAGTGTATTTCTTGATGCTCACATGCATTTATTTCTGCTATGTGATTTTTGCTTCATACATTATAGATTATGTTGTCTTGGTTTTGTTATGTTATTTTTTTTTTTTTTTCTAAATATAACACATGTTTAACCTCCTATTTATTTTCTGGTCTATCTTACTCATACAGGATAGGTTCTATGTGCCAAAATCCAGATGAGAGATTATCAATGCCTTTACAATCTGTTGAACGGCAGTCAGATCTGTGAATTGTCTAGCATCTTGAATAGTACCAGCCTCCATCTACAGTACCATCTTTTTGAAGGCAAAGAGATGTCACACCATTATTGATGGGTAATCTACATATTCCTAGCAGTATTTCTCTTTCAAACCGTTAGAAGCAGTAGATACCGATATAACAAATGAGAACAAGATAATAGATTTGCAAAAAAAAAAAAAATTATAAACATGACCTTAGATTGGCTTATATACATTTTATTTAATGGTTTCGACTATATCCTTCTTTTCTTTCTGAGAAGGATTGCGGCATTGATTTTAATTTATACCATTATAAGTTCTCACGATGCCATATTGAAGGCATATTTCAGCCTTTATGGAGATATTATGGCTTGAGAATACAACAAAGAAGAAAGGTAGCAAGAACCTGAAAGAGAAAAAAGGAGGGTCATAAGGGTTTTGAACCTGGGCCGTCAGTTTATTAGAAAGCATATGCTCAGCTGGTTAGGTCTCTTCATCTCTTCACCAACTTAGTGTGTATCTACTTGAGATTTATTTGATCATCTAAAACTAAAAGCTACGATATTTGCATCTTCGCATTTCCATGCATCACACGTGTTATTTTGTTAATATCAATTAAGGTTCTTTTGCCCAAAACATTACCCAATCACGCTTCGCTAAACCCTCATTAATTCAGTATTTGCTCACCTCGGCTTTATTAGCCTCTTCAGTTTGCAATTCATTGTGATTACAACATTTCATTCCAAACTTATAACTTGCAGGACCCTTTTGGATAACAAATGAACAGCCTAAGCGGTTTGTACACCCACATATTCTTTTTTTTGGATTATATTGGTTTAGACTGTGCGAGAAAAAGGTCCAATTTCGAAGATAAAGGTGAAGCAGGGGAAAAAAAATACTACCAGAGAAGATACAAGATCACAAAGACACACCATCACACATTGGTTCCAACTTCCAAGCCTGTCAAAAAATGCTCCTTGGTTCGCGAGATGCACAAGAAGCCTGTCAAAAAGTTTCACCAAATCAATGTGTATGTTTTTGACAAAAGTTTCACTAGACAAACTATATAAAAATTTCTAGATGCTCCTCAGAGAATTATTCTTTTGCTCTTTTGATATTTATAACTCATATAAATTTGTTTAACATTGATATCTCTCTGAGAATTATTCTTTTGTCCTTTTTATATATATAGGACACATATTCGCACTCACTACGTAAGTGTTTCATAACATTTTCAGATAGGAATGAATCGTGTTGAAATATTTTCAGATAGGAATGAATCGCACAACGCGCGAGATTAGAACTAGTACATATACATATATAAAGATTGGGAAGCATGAGTTGCACGTGGAGGTGCCTTTTACTGTGGTTAGCACAGTAAATAATCAAGGCCGTCCATTCTCTATTATTTCATCTGATCCATTGGATGATTTTGATGGGTGCTCTCTTGAATGACGCACATGAGCCGTGCATTTTTTTTACTGGTGTCTTTTTCCTCTCCCCACTTTGGAATACACAGCTCCCGAAAGAAAGAGAACCACCTCTCTTTGACCTTTGCATCCATATGATATGACAATATCTTCAATCTTTTTTTTTTATCTTAAAAAGATTTCAATCACCACAAGCTCATTGCCTCGGTTTCGTTTTTTAATTATTGTGTACAATCATTAATATTTTTATTAATATAATTTAGGGTGATTGCTATAGTTACTATATCAATCATTATTATTATATTAATTATTTTTATTATACTAATTAATATAATATTAATTAAAATAATATATTATACATATATTCATCTGGCGATGTGGCACGTGAGTTACTGTGGTAAGCACGATAACTCGGATTTTTCTATGGTCCTTGATATTTTGTGGTATAGATTTTCTATGGTCCATGATTCTTTGTGGAAAGACAATATTTAGTATTTTCTATGACAACTTTCATATAATATTTGAATAGTATTCTCAATTTTTATTGCATTTTTTATATGGCGTTCTGAATATCTTAAAAAAAATTATATGAATACATTGCACAACGAGCGAGATTCACTATATGGTTATCTTGACCACAAGGTTGTCCATTTTATTTTATGGTAATAATGATTTCTAATTTGCATGTCTGTTATGGTAATAATGATTTCAAATATTGCATGTCTGTTTGCAAATAGTTTCATAGCATATTCGCATTAATAAAAAATCATTTAATAATATATTCGGATAAGAATGAATCGCGCAACGCGCGAGATTAGAACTAGTCATAATTATTGTGACATTGGGGCTATTCCCTTCTCTTCTCTTTTATTCGCACTATTGTTTACTTATTATAATTATAAATATATTAATCTTGGCGTGCGTGAGAGTCATGTGGGAGCACTGTGGTTAGCACAGTGCTCCGGATTTTCTGTGATGCGTGATCTTTTGTGGCAAAAATAGTATTTAGGATTTTCTATGGCAGTTTTCATATAATATTTGAATAGTATTATTAATTTTTTATGGCATTTTTTAATATAGCGTAAAATAAATCGTACAGCCATTTAATAACATATTCGTATAGGAAAGAATCGCGCAACGCGCGTGATTACTACTAGTTCTTCATATAACATGTGTAGGTTAAAATTGTGTTTGGCTCAATTTAGAGCCTTGATTTTTTTTTTTTTTTTTTTGGTTCAATTATCCCCATTGTTGAATTTGGTTCAATCTAAACCGTTCTGTTAACTGCGACTTCAGAAACAGAAAATTTGATTAAATAAAATCTAAATAGCAAGGAGCAATTTTGTAATTTAAATTTAAAAAGGAATGTTAGATGGAGAAATATGCTGTTCAAATCATCACCACAACGGAGAGTTCAATAATAAAAAAATAAATCAATTGAATGAATCAGTACTAAAAATACATTATTGTATATTAAAAGCATCTTTATTTATATTGCAAGGAACTGATATATGAATTCAGCACAAACATATATACATCTTAAAAAAGATATTTGATGGATATGAATTCAGATTAAACCACATAATTATATACAAAATGTTAATCACAAGCACGCAAACACATAATAAAGTGGATTTATAAGTAACATTTTATTAGAAAAGTAGCGTGTTACTTGTTTGTACAAAACGAGAAACGGAGTCACTACAAACATATATTATTGTGTACTAGTGACATTTTAACCCCTGTTAACTAGCCCTTAACAACCCTTTTATTTTAATCAATAACGAAGAAAAAAAAAGGTGGAACAAGGAAATTAATTAGCAGATCAAGTATACCAAAGAGGTCATTCAAAAAAAAAAAAAAAGGACCAAAGAGAGAACGATTATATATATAGTCAAATACGACAGTGATATTCTCAGAGATGACCAAATGGCGACGTCCAAGTTTTGATTTTTTTTTTTTTTTTTTTTTTTAATGCACTTCATTTTGTACCAAAGCAACTACACTTCATTTTGTGCAACTCTACTTCATTTTTTAATTCTCAGAGATAACAACACTTCATTTTGTACCAAAGCCATGGCCATTTTCAACTCGAAATAATGTTAAAAATGATTTTTTTATGTTTTTAATTAAAGTTTAATGTATGTTTTAAACAAATATATATTAATAAATAAAATATTAGCTAATATCGGTTTTTGAAATACCGACATTAGCTAGTATCGTTCTTTGAAAATACGATGTGGCAACACTGTTATTATAATTCTGATTATTTTAGTAACATATTTTCGAAATTAAATAATATATTAAAACTATTTTTTAATTTTCTTGGATAAAACTAGTATGGGTCGAAATTTTCACGATTTGGGCCTGGGTAGAAACTACTATTTCCAATTTCCATAATAGGCCTCCATTCCCATTTCCCAATAGATGTTCTCTTTGGACTGTACACTGTACAGTCTCCTGATTCCTAAACCCCTCAACCCTAAACCGCCGTCTGTTTCTCTCTCTCTGCCATTCGACCACCTCTCTCTTCACCTCTTCACCATCCATCCATGGCTTGGCGCGGCTCGATCTCGCGATCTATCGCCTCTACCGCCAGATCGGTTCGCACCTCTCCTTCCTCTTCCCCCGCCTCTCTCCGCCCTTCGCCCCCTCTCTCCGCCCCTCGCCTCCCTCGCCGTGCGCCTTCGTTCTCCTCCCCATCCAGGTCGGATCTCCTACATTCTTTTGGATCTTGTAATGTATTTAGAAAGCAACTATCATCATTCATTTGTTTATAATATATGTGATTATTCCCATGCTAGAATGCGTATGTCAGGTATTTTTCTGTATTAAGGGTAGTTTTAAGTGTGTTGTTGTGACTGAAATCATAGTTGCTTTTCTCTGTTAATAGGCCGTTGGGTGCTTTAGGATGCGTGCAGTCGCTGATGCCGATGCAGGGGGCGGCAATCCCACGGCTCACATCTCACCTGTCAGCAGCTGTGAGAGCCTGCTGCGAGCTATCTCAGGGTACCTTTCGTCGCACTTGTCCTGATCGCTAACATGATCTGTCTCGCAGTATGTTAGCATTTTTTTTTACAAAATTTGTACAAAAGAACTGAGAAATCCAACACAAATCCGTCCTTCATGTTTTGTGTGATTTGCGTATTAGTCCCTCTTTTTGTTAAATGTGTCAACTATGTCCTTCTGAGTTGAGAGCTTTTGGTAAATAGATTTTTAGAGGCGAGTTTCAGCTAATGCTGATATGAGTATGTTAGAAAAATAGTAAGTTTTGTAGCTTCAGATACCTTGCATATTTTTTAAAATTTCACAAACTATGTATCTGACTTACATCAAAGTAGTTTTACATATACAACTTGTTATTTTCATTATAACGAATAACATATGTATAACTCAGCAAAAGATAGATCGACAGGATTGTTGTAGTTTGTAAATGAATGATTAAATTAGATGAAAACTTTATGGTATAATTTTGTTTCTCAAGATTCCTTTTTGTCCTATACATAAAAAAATGTCGTAATGAGATGTATCTTTGTTGATTAAAAACAAAAATGGACTTTGTTGAGTTTTGATAGGCAGAAATGGGAAAGATGGTTGATGCAACAAGCTGATGGCAATTTGACTGGATTTCTTTTTCTGAATAATGTAGGTTTTCTGTCAAATTTCTGAGCTAATTTTGGTTCTTTAAATATAACATGAGAATTTGTTTTTCAACCGTGTTTGAATTGATTGTGATAGGATGTTTTTGTCGGTAATTTGTTTCAGCCTGTTTATTCAAGGAAGTATTCAATTGACTCTGGCAATTCTATGTTAGTTGATTGACGTTATCATTTTATTGACTAAGAAAATTAACTTGAGCCATGTTAGGAAGGAACGGGGAAGATGGGTGATGGATAGTCTCACTTCATTTTGTGCAAAAGCTTTTCATTAAGGTGCCAACACATAATATATGTTTTCATTTTTGTATAAATGTCTGGTGTTTCATACATTATTTTTTGAAATGATAATAAATGAATATGAAAATTCCTGATACTAAACAAGTGCTCTATTTCTGGACTTTTATGTTCTTTTCTGTCATTCAAAATTTTTGTTTTATTACCTTGACTTAACCATATACAAGTTTGCCTTCATCCTGAGCATGATTAAATGTTTGGATTCTGATTTGTTATGTTCAATTAAGCTAAAATACCTAGTATTTATCTTAGCATTTTGGAACATTTGTTTATGTTTATGTAACTTCAATTATTTGCGAGTTATAGGAGGTTGATTGTAGCATTTTTTAACTTAAAAATTTCCTCCGGAATGAGCCAATTATTAATGATTATGCGTTTATTCAAGTTGATTACGTTGAAACCTCTTTTCCTTCATCTTACTACATAATAATTTTGAGAAAAAAATAATGTTGTTTATGATATGTTGTAGGTACTTGAAGTAGCTTTAGCTTATCGGGGTCCTTTGTTGCAAAAGGATGGCCTAATGATGCCTTGTTTTGAGTCGTCTCTCTTTTTCTCTGTGGTTTCTTTTATCTGCTAAGCGGGACAGTTTGATAAATCATTTTGTTAAGGAAATACTCTTCCTAGATATACAAATTGGCGAATAATGTCACAATTTATTGACAAGAAGCCTTTATTTTTTTTTTGTACTTGTATGTTATTGTTCGTTTGTTGGTTGAAACAAAAGTTTTTATCTTTTATTTTTACGTTTAAAGCTTTAGATAGTTTAATTTAAAAACGGTACTTGAGTTATTTGTACGTCTTCATTCTGGTACACAATTGTAGTGTCTTTTTGGTATTTTTTTAAACTAGTGCTTGTTCTTGCATAGATGCTTGATGCACGAGATAAGTTTTATTTCCATTTTCACGTACATTCTTTTATACTTTTTGGGAATATGTTAATATAAAATGAATCAAGTGCTTGAATTTAGGATTGTCTCTAGGCCTATTGTTCCTCAAGGTCCAATCAAGGCCATATTATTTTTGAGATGGATGAAACTGGAAACTGGAAACTGGAAAGGCTACTTGTGGATGGCAGGCCTGGCACCAATCTACGACTCTAATTAAGGTTACGACACTGATGTTCCCAACTTGTTACTGCATTTGAAGGTTAATAGGCGATATGTAGAGTAGATAACCATTAGAAACAAAAAGTAACTCATCTAAATTGATATCAGACCAATCAATTACAACATCAAAACGAAAAAAAAAAAAAAAAGCATGGAGACAAGCGTTGCTGGGTACAAAAGAGGATAAAAAGGTAAAATACACTAAAAAAATAGAGAAAAGATGTAAAAAATCTAAACAGATCGGCTAGAAATTCGACCGGGAAAAAATGACAAAATAAATCATTTAGAAGCCAACTATAAGATAGTGAGATAATGACCTAAGCATATATTTGATGAATCGAGAAAATGATGGAAGTTTCTATTCTTTATTAAATGCTATGCAGAGCAATCAAATTTTAAAGATGGGTATGCATTTATGCTGCTTATAAATAAATTATAGGTATTTTGATAGATTAAAATCATTAAAAAGTTCTCATTTCAGGATTATTTTTTAAGGTTTCCATGTCTAAACTAAAGATCATGACTGTGGTTTATGGATTTTAAATTCAAAGGGAGTTCTGCATAATATCTAAAATTCTAAATACTTTGCTGTGTATTTGCTACTTTTCGTTTTGAAGAAATCAGATTACTAAATAGCTCCTCAAGTTGCAGATCAAGCAAAAGTGCAAACATTTATGTCCAATGAAATCAAGAGGTTTGTTTGGATATTGACTGATGGATTACCACTTCATTTTATATGTTTCTCCATTTAGGAGACATGATATGGAATTAGGAGGTAGAATGCCATGCAACTGATTTTTTCTCTACTAGGCCTGCCGACGGTATGCCGTTATTCGTTTTCCGTCGACGTTCCGTCGTGGCGAAACGAATAACGGAATGATTTCTTGTACCGTCACAGGCAACGAAACGAATGGCGAAATCAGTTAACATACCGTCCATACCAACGAAACGTTACACGGAATAGCTCGTTCCGTCCACGTATCAGATTCGTTCCGCTGAAAATTTTATAGGTCTGCAATCGGTAGAATAACAGAGTTCACAGGTGTAGTTTTTTCGTCGATTAAGTCGCTTAGTCGACTACTCGACTAAGCACGCAGCTCACATTTCCGCCTCACTTGATCCTGTTCCTACCTAGGGTTTTCCGCCTCCTCCTTTTCCCTGATTTTGTCCCCCTTTCCTTCGTCCTTGCGCCGAACTCACCTCACTCAGCTGACAAGATGACCTCACCACCTCAGCCATCCACTCTCTCTGTCTCTCAAGTCTCAATCTCTCTTCCTGGCACACTTGCACGCCTAGTACTTGGCTACTTGCTGTTGTTTGCTTCAGTGCTTGTCTGAAAACCGAATGATTAGCTCTAATCTCACGTGAGTACTCTAAAAATCCCTAGTTATCTGTGGCTGTGGAGGAATGTGGCTGTCGATTTGTCACAGGTTTTCGCCAAAGACAAAGAATAGCAATTTGAGGCTGATTTGACGGATTAGAGGCTGAGAAGGTGTGAGACGGTGACCGATCTGATGGCCACGCCACCACAGCCATCAGTAGCATCTAGGGTTTGGGTCAGTGAAATGATGATGCTTTGGGTTATTAATTGGCGATTTGAAGGAAGAGAAAAGAGAGAGAGGCAGAGATTGAGACAGAGGCTGAGAGTGAGAAGTGAGAAGAAAATAGAGAGAAGGCGACTGAGGTCTGAAAGGAAGAAAAAAACAAAGGTTTTTTTCTTTATTTTTCTTTATTTCTTCTATATTTTTGTCCGGTTTCCTTCATTAAGTTTTTTTCCTCCTTTCTTGATTTTTGAGGTTTCAACTTTCAAGTTGCTACTTGCAAGGATGGCAGAACAACAAGTACATGAGATTGATCCTGACATTGAGTCTGATCCTGACGAGTATGATTTTTCTCTTTATTTTTCCTTTATTTCTATACTCTGAACTTTGCTATGCATTTAATGATTGAGCTGATTGACCTAATTAAAAGCGTTAAATGGTTGGAATGATTAGTAATTAATGCTTGTATCTCAGTATCTGGTTGAAATGGCCTAATCATTGGAATGATTAGTGATTAATGCTTGCATTTAATGTTTGAAACATTGAGCTGATTAATGCGTTATCTTGTTGGAATGATTAGTAATTAAGTTGCTCTAATTTAACGGCTTAATCATTGAACTGATTAATGCTTGTATCTGGATTTGTGTCCTATCTGGTTTAATGCTTGTTATTACTGAAAACACGTTTAGTTTTTATTGAAATTGATAAATATTGTTTGTACTTAATTGAAAAATCAGATAGTGTTTAGTTTTTAGTTACTTGATAAATTACTGAATTAATTGTTTTTGCTGAATTTAATAATAGTTAATTGACAAATTAACTAATATTCAGTTAATTGTTTATATTAGCATGTAAGCTATATATATATATTCAGTTATAATTACTGAATTGTTTCTACCAATTAATGCATGCAAGCTTGATTAATGCATGCAACCTATATATATTCAGTTCATACATGCAAGCTATATATGTTTCTACTGATTAATGTGTGCAACCTATATGTATTCAGTTATAATTATTGAATTGCTGAATTTAATATGTGATTTCTTTGTCTGAGTTGTTTTATGTTAGCATGGGGCTAGGGATGCATGGTGAAACTAATGAACAAATAAGGGAAATAGAAGCTGATGCTCCAGCAGGAGATGCTCAAGCTCAACCTCCTCTTCAAGATGCTCAAGAACAAAATAACAAGAGGAAGATCACAGAAGATAATCTAAAAGCAGAAGTGTGGAAACATTTCAAAAGGGGTGTGACAAAAGCTGATGGTAGTTACACTGCCAGTTGCTTGTATTGTCCTGTTGTGTATCCTATGGGGAACTCAAGGGGTACTGGAAATATGAGAAATCATGTTATGAGGGGTTGTAAAAACATTCCTCCAGAAAAAAGACACAAGCCTGATGCTTTACAAAAACTTTTGCAAGCTGGAAAAAATGAAGGTTAAATTTTTTTTGTTAATTTAATTACTTAATATAATGTGTTAATTTAATTGGTTAATTTCTTCAATTGTATTGTAACTTCACTTTCATATATTCTTATTATTAGGTGGTCAGACAACTGTCCAACCTTGGGTGTTTGATCAGATGAAGTGTAGAAAAAGTTTGGCTAGGTGTGTTGCTGCACATGAATACCCTTTCAACTGTGCAAACCATCACTTTTTCAAGGTATTCTTAAGTGATTTGTGTCCTAGCTTTAAACTACCTTCAAGAAGTACAATTAGGCTTGATTGTCTCAAAGTTTATGAGGAAGGCAGATTAGAATTGTATGATTTTTTGGGTAAGCTAAAGTGTAAGGTGAGCTTCACTAGTGATTTATGGAGTTGTGAAGGCAAAGATAGGGGTTTCATGTCTTTCACATGCCATTATGTGGATGATAGTTGGGTACTCAGAAAGAGAGTTATAGGTTTCACAGCCTTGCCATCTCCCCATACTGGAAGGCACATTGCTGAAGCCATTTATGCAAAATTAGTGGATTGGAATTTGGATCAGAGAATATTGTGTCTGGTGTTGGATAATGCATCTTCCAATGATGTGTGCGTGAGGGAGCTGTTGAGTACAACACCAATTAAAGATGTGCTGCCAGCAGGTGGTCAAATTTTTCATATGAGGTGTGGATGCCATATTTTAAATCTCATAGTGCAAGATGGGTTGAGTGTCTTGAAAGATGAGATTAAAAAAATAAGGGAAACTATGAAATACATAAGGAATTCACAAGCAAGAATGGAAAAATTTAGCATTGCAAAATCACAGGTCAATTACTTGTCTTTCATAAATTATTATTCTTTCTTTAATTATATAAATAAGGCTATTTATTTATGCTAAAAAGTTGATGTTAATTGTATGCTTTCAGGCTCAATCTCCTAACAAGAAACCAGCCTGGGATGTAGATACAAGGTGGAATTCCACCTACTTGATGCTTCAGCTGGCCTTAGAATTAAAGAAGGCTATTAGTAGGTATGCCAAGGTTGATTCTACCTTTGAATTGTACCCAACTGATCAAGAATGGAAGGCTGTAGAAGCATTGGTGCCACATTTGAAAGTGTTCTATAATGTGACAAATAAATTGAGTGGCACAAAATACCCCACATTGAATTTGTTCTTTCCTGAATATTGTGAGGTATATCTTACTCTCATGAAAATGTCCAAGTCTCCATATGCTTTTATTGTTAA
This sequence comes from Rhynchospora tenuis, assembly GCA_027725995.1. NCBI lineage: Eukaryota > Viridiplantae > Streptophyta > Magnoliopsida > Poales > Cyperaceae > Rhynchospora > Rhynchospora tenuis. The sequence goes on from CM050889.1 coordinate 30,584,124, forward strand.
TATGAGTCATGAAATGATAAAGAAATGGGACAAGTATTGGATGGCTGGAAATGTGTTATTGGCAATTGCTTGTGTTCTGGATCCAAGGTGCAAACTAGATGTAGTTGAGTACTATTTTAAGATGTTGAATCCAGAGGAGTGCCCTAGGTTTATGAAAAACCTAAATGCTTGCTTAACTCAATTATTCAAAGAGTACTGTGATGCTAGTCCCAAAGATACTCAGAACCAAGCTAACACCTCCACAACATCATCTGCACAAATGAGGTGATGACTTCAACCTACTGAACATTTAACTTTTCTTTTTACTTTATCTGCTTGTTTAAAGTTATTTGATATCTGATCAATATCTTATCTGCTTGTTTACAGTTCAACTGACATTAGTGATACAAGGGCTGGTTTAAAGAGCTTCTTAAGTGGAAAGAGGACTACTGAGCCAGCAAAAACAGAGTTAGAGGAGTATCTAACTGATGGCCTAGATCCAACCAGTCTGGATGCAGACTTTGACATCCTAGCATGGTGGAAAATAAAGACCCCTAAGTATCCTATACTGGCTGCATTAACAAGGGATGTCTTGGCTGTGCCAATTTCAACTGTGGCATCAGAGTCAACATTCAGTATAGCTGGTAGAACTCTAAGTCCAACAAGAAGCTCTTTAAATGATGAGAGCATGGAAGCTCTTATATGTGCACAAGACTGGTTGAAGGCATCAGTCATAGGTATATTATTCTGTAATATGCCTTCATATATATTCATTTTAATTCACACATAGCTAATACACTTTGTTTGTTCATGCAGAAACTGGTGGATACTTTGGAGATGTTGTTTGCTCAAGTGAGCCCACTGAACTTGATGATACTATCTGTGGCAGTGCTAGCAGTAGCAGAGATCCATGAGGTTGTTACTTGCTTCATATGTATGTGTTGCCTCATTTTGTTTATTTATGTCAGTATGTGTTGCCTCCTTTGATGATACTATCTGTGGCAGCAAGTGTTGCCTCATTTTGTTTATGTATGTGTTGCCTTATCTTGTATGTGTATTTGTTGCCAACTTGCCATGTTGTGTGATGAGACACTGACCCACTTGGATCCCAACAGATGAGTTTCAATGATGATGGCATGATGCATCATGCATGTGTTTATTATAGCTTTAATGGCTGAGAAAGGTTACTTAATACTGAGAGACTGAGAGACCTCTTTGGGATCAAAGTGGGTCAGTTTTCAAACATACAGTGGCAGTTGTCTGTTTATATCAGTTGAAACACTATGTGTCTATGTTTGGGTCAGTTGAAAACTTGAAATTGAAACACTACATTTGTACACTTGTATCAGTTGCAATTGAAACAGTGTCAGTTGTGTGTTTGCTTTTATTTGTTTTCTATGATTTTTTTGACTGTGTGTGTGTTTGCTTCTATTATTTTCTCTGCAAAATTCCAAGTATTTTAAGGTATAATGCTTGTTCAAATCATTAACGTTTATGAACGTTTATGAACGTTACAAGAACGGAACGTCAACGGCACAATTTTGGGTGCCGTTGGATCAACGAAACGTCAAACGGAAATACCTACGCATTTCGCTAATCAAACGGAACGGCAAACGGAAAGAGGCATTCCGTTGCCGTTATAAACGTTAAACAGGCCTAAGCTCTACTGACTGTCTACAGAATCTTCTGCTGCTGGCTTTCGAATCAGACTTCTTTAATGACTATTCCGAGGAAAGTTGACTGTCTACAGAATCTTTTGCAGCTGGCTTTTGAATCAGACTTCTTTACTGAATAATCCGAGGAAAGTTGGTACCAGATCCATGGGGAGATGGTGGACCAGCAGCCACTGGTGCGCATGCATGACCTCAGGTCCTCAGGGTAGTGTAGTGATAGATCAATGTCACGCCCCGCACCGACGGGTCGCGGGGGCGCGTGAGGGTGGGACGGTATCATCTGCATTCATCCGTCGGCCCGTCAACCTACGTCGCAAGCACAAGAAAACAAACGGATGTCAGCTACAAAGCTCAGTATCCGGTTATTTAACGACGCAACTTCTCTATATTAGTTAAGATAGCAAAATCAATCAAGATCGGATTAATCCACATAACAAAAATATATTTTACGGAGATAAGCGGGTCTAGATCAGTCAAATCAGTCACAAATAAGGTTCCTCCCCATTCCGGAGATCAAAACCCAAATCCGTCACAAACAAGATTCCTCTTCATACCGAGGATCAGAACCAAACCCCTCCCCATCCCGGGAATCAGGGTGCAAATCCACATTCACAAACGAATTCAGTAATCCAGTTTCTAAACCCGATATCCCGCAAAACATACCACATACGAGCATACACATGCAAACAAAGACAAGCGATAATCAAATCAAGCAATACGAAACTAAATATAGAGAAGTTCGGTTACCTGACTGAGCGATCCACAAGAACAAGCAAATTGGTACGACTTTCGGACATAACTACGACGTAGAATTCGAATTCCAAATGACCGACTATCCAAATCAAAGACGGTATTCAAAATTAGGTGGAGAGAGAAATAGTGGGAGAGAGAAATCTGAAATGAAATGGAATGAGGTTAGGTTCTTATTATAGTGGAGGTTTCTTAGTGGCTAAGGAAGTAAATATTAAGTTACTTAATGGCTAAGTAAGTAAAAATAAATTACTTAGCTACTGTTTTTGATTACTATTTATGAAAATATAGATTACTTAATAGCTAAAAAATCAATACGATAAGATCAAATAGATATTTTTAAATAGATAGGATCAAATGAATATTATATAATATCAAATGGATAAGAATGAATATTTTTTTTCAAATAGGACCTTGAGATTGGGATGTTACAATCTATGTTGCTTGGGTGCGGATGCGGGTGTCGCGTCGGATTCGTTGCGGGTGCGGGGATACGGTATTTTTCAAAAAATTCGGATACGGCTGTATATATAAAATAATTAAAAAATTACATTACATATTAAAATATTTAATTTTTTTTACATTAAACTACCATTCTAGTATATCAAAATATTTTTTATGGCATGTTATCTGGTATGTTAAATTACCACTCTAGTATAAATTAATTACATGTGTTTATATTATCAATTTATCAATTAATAAGTTGATCCGTGCTAAGCTAGCAAGAGCCTAGCCTACGGGTTACTTTCAAAAAAAAAAAAGTTAGCTAGAGCCTAGAATCCTAGATGCAATTATGCAAACATGTATAAAACTATCCATGTCAAAAAAGTTTCACGGATGAATGTGGGCCCACCCACGTGAGAGGCTAGGAAAATGGATGGTAGTCTCATGTCCCTTCTCTGCTGAAACGTGTACGACAGTCTAAGGCATGAAAATTCACAGAGTCTCCCTCTCCCAGCGAATCAAAATTCACATATTAAGCATTCAATTCGTGTCCGAAACGAATTTACGCCGTGTCCATGAAGTATCCAAGGAGTATCTTGACCGAATCCTGCAGTCAAACTCATTAAAATATTCGGACTCTCCACGTGGCGCGTCGGGTGCGAATCGCACGCGAATCCGCGTCGGACACGCGTCGGACACGGGATACGCTGTATTTTTGAAGAATCCGTGCAACATAGGTTACAATCAATGATGTGTTTGAGTGTGTATCAGATGCAACCTGCATTTTGCATGACAGCATGAGATAGCTAAGTTTTGGATATTAAAAATTGGTACCAGCATTTGTTAGAATTCATAGCTATGATTTATGCATATTATTGATAATGCCAAGAAATTGTACTGTGGTAGGGACCACTCAAGGTCCCCTATGTTTGGAACCAGAGGAGATATGTTTTCTGGCAGTATAATTTAACCAACATTTGGAAATGGTTTGGAGGATCTGACTCACTTTCTGGCATGATAATTGGAGTGGACGGCCGCTCATTTTCCTGACATCCAAATAGAATGATGACAATGGGTTGTACCAAATAGAATATCTCCTGTAGAATTTGCTGAGCCTATATTGAACATAATTCTTGAAAAATATTTTGTACTTTTTGATCTTCTTGTATATATATGCACAGAATATGTTTTGGTTCTTCGAACCAAATAGAATGATTACTATGGGTTGAACCAAGTCTGAAACAAAGTGGGTTTGTTTTATGTCCCATAGTTCTTAATTAACAACATAAAAATTAAATTAAATTTTATATTGATAATTAAAATTTGTAATTTCGAATTAATCCCATGTAATAACTAAGTAGAAAATCATTTTTAGTACATTAATAAAATTAAAACTTTAATATCACTTTATAGAAATAAATCATCCGATACATACATTATAACTAGCAGTCCAGATTACATTGAAGAAAACAGCCAACATATGGCTAGGCACTCACCAACCGCACATAAACAGTTTATATTACAAAATACTATCCAATAATAATAATAAAAAAAGCATAAACCAACAAGGCACTAATTTTCTCTTGGATGGACATGGACAACAATTACAAAATTTCCACGCTGGTCTAATTTTTTCACTTCGAAAAGGCACAGACTTCCCTCTTCCAGTTTGTATTCTCGTACAAAATCTCTCCAACCATAGCCTATATACTTATGATGCCTCGAGAAGATGTAGCGAGCACAAAAAACTTTTTCCTTGTTTGCGAGTTGCAGACTGATTGGCTGGCTTCTTTTTTCAATGTTTTCATCGGCAAAGCACTGTGGGATTGACTGCGTGTATACAGAATGGAGTGTATATTAAAATAATATTTACCAAAATTTCCTTTTCTTGTAAGATACAATAAAATTTTCATTTTTAATAATGAATTTGGAATTTTGGATTGATGTGCCCAGCCTGCCTGAATAAGCTTCTATATCATGGTCTTGCTAGTTTAATTTCACCCGGTACTGTTCTAGTTTACCTCCCAAAATTAAGATAAGAAGTTAAGAACACAAAAAGATCTTTCGTGTAGGAGTTTGGAGCAAGCTAGCAAAATGTAAACCAATCTGAAACTTTCAATCTTAACTTCTCTTCTTTTTATATATTAAAAAAAAAACAAAAAATTCAAAGTATTTTATCCAATGCAACCCGAAATCAATCAACCTTCATGAGCAACCCAACATCTAGCAAAACCGAAACAAAGAAGACATAAAGCCCAAACCTCAAAACCTAACTTAGAAAGCCAGTCAAATCAATCAACAAAACTGACCTCTTCTACAATTCCAAATTAATGTTGCGAAAACCAAAATTATGTGAAACAAGTAAAACAAAATTATTTCAAATAATCCAAACCCAACATAACCAGAACTCATGAATGACTCAGACAAGAATTTGATCCAAAAAAGACACTTAATCCCCGGTTTGACACCCTCTATTATGTGCACGAACCAACAAGTAATAAAAAAAATCTATTGTGGCTAGCTAGTTGAGTTGGGGGTTATCGACTAAAGAAAAATTGGTAGACTGTTTTTCAATCCTTATTAAACTACTTGACAGAGGATTAATTACACATCACTCTGGTTTAATAGAAATCATACCAGATTACGAGCATCACTTGGAGTCAAGAACTTGACAAACAACTTGCTGCCTGGTTGAGTGGCAGTAGCCATCTCATCTGCAATCTTCTGTTCAGCAACTGACATTTTTAGATTCGAAGACATAAAGTAGGATCTATCACAAGTTTCTTGCTTAACTTTCTTGATGTGATGTCTTGATGCTCTGTTGTCATTCAATACTGCCAAATGATAATTAATTATGATAGTAAAATATTAGCAGAGTGCTGCATTTATTAAGTTGTGCATGCAGTATTAGAGTATAAAATGTAATGGAGGGTTAATGTTAGATTTCTTTAAATCTCTGTGCTTGAAAGTAATGATTTGATTGGTTGTGGTATGGTCCTTGTGATAAGATACTTGAACTTTTACAATTCACCAATTTACGGTATTAAATTGCAACTACCAGTTATGAAAACAGGAGTTGTGCTCAAGAAGCACTGTTTGTGAGCCTATTCTATAAATTGTACTTAAAAAATTGAAATTGGCCTCATATTTACCAGTCATGTTCTCTTCGCAAGTGGCACTCGAAGAGATTTCAATATCAGAAGATATCCTCTCTGGTGGAATAAAAACTCGAATCGAAGTGTCACTTTCAGAAGACGTTTTCTCTGCGTCTGATTCAGATTCAGATTCTGCATCGGCTTCTGTTTCTGTTCCATTCTTAATGGTAAAAGAAGCAACCTTTTCACTCCCACTTGGGTCGAAGATTAAGACATCAAAAGCAGAATTGCCACTATATTTAAAGACTAGAAGATCATTTTCACCTATTTTGTTCGTCCTGACAAAATTTCTCCAGCCAGATTTGAGAGATAGTTTGTTCTCTGTCTTAAGCACTTCAATTTGCCATGTTTTTCCACTAGGTCCAGTTAGTTTGACTATTTCACATATTTTCCCTTTGAAATTCCTAGCGAACTTTCTCGGCAGATCCTACATGAAACTTGTTTATTAGTTTCTGCACAATGTTCTGGCAAGAAGCAAAGATAATGTTTTTAAAAATTTGGCAATTAATTCCTTTTATATCAAATTAATGATCATCTATATGACACATTAGATATAATAAATGTGTTGTTGAAGAAAAATCTCAACTTTATTCAAGAAAAAATAAGACCATGCCGAGAGGCATTGTACTTACTAAATTAACGTTTATCTATTTCAACACAAAAAAAGGTAGTGCATATTTTTGTCAAATATAAAAATGTTATATGACGGAATACAACGGCTATTCAAAACGGCAAATGTCAGTATATATGGGTGAAAAACTGACTGAATATAAATCAATGCAAGCCTAATTAATAGAGTCAACTTTACAAAGAATAGCAAAAGCTGCAAAACTAGGTTCTTCCACGCTATTCATTATATAATGTTATTAAAGGAAATAAAAAATGGATGCTGAACAGCTGAAGTACTGGATAATGAAAGGGAAGAAAGAGTTACCAAGTGATTCCTAAAGGAGGCTTCCATGTTGACAAAGAACTTCACATTTTTAGGGTCCATGTGGTTCCAGTAAAAATGGCGTTGCCATTTTCTGCACACCTTGCAACTCTGCTCCATTTCGCTTCTTCTCTGGTCTCCTCCCTCTTCCCCTCTTTGTAAAGTTATTCAGTTTCCAAACATATATCCGTTTTATGACTGCATGACGGGGTGGGGGCGAATTTAATGCAATTTAAGTTTTTCCGTTCTCTTTCGGCAGTTTGACTTCTCGTTTCAATAAATCATAAATGCAATGTTTCCTAATCCCTACCAAATAAGTCTTGTTTTATACTCTTGTCCAGAAAATTGAAAGAAGTTCCGAATTTGAGTTCTTCGTCAGTAGTGTGACAGTGGGAAAGTGGGACTGACGGTTCACTACTATTGGGAGGACGGGTCGGGTACGTTGAGAACTTCAGGCATCTAATTCGACAAAAAAAAAAATCTTGGACTCATAGGAACTTTTTATTAATGTCAAAATAAAAAAAAAGAATGAACTTTTTATTTCTCCTGTTTTTCAAACAAATGCGTTTTTAATTGTATTTTTCTTTAATGCATGTGTGCATGTGCCTGAAGGGCTTTTCACTAAAAAAAGAAAGAAATATTTGCTATATAAAAGGAGCTTCAATGTTTCTCCCTATTCTTAATTCATGGGCTCATGGCCGAAATGGTGGATAAATCAAGTTATGTGATTATTTTTTCTTTTGTATTTAAAGTCCGTAGGCAGGACAAATTAAATCAACTTATGACAGGTGGGAGTGGTATAGCAAGGTTACTCTTGAATTTCGTGATCAATTTAATAATTGCATATACTTGTGATATTTATTGTCTACGATTCTAACTAAACTTTTTAACATTAAAAGAACACAAGAATGCTCCATTTTACTCTTTTACTTTTGAGATCATTCAACTGCACTATTTGTTGTAAATTACCGTCTCTCTTTTAAACAACTTTTACTTCATAATGATTATCAAAGCGAGAGCAAATAGTTGTAAATGAACCAAATGGAGTGATTCGCATTAACAGCATGCCGCACATTCGCATATATTTCATCTATCATAATCATACTGTTTGTAAAACGAAACTTAGGTATAAAATTTCCCAATTGATATTTGCGGTGAATTGATAAAAGCATTAAAGGTTCCACCGTTCTCCTATCGAAATTCAATTTTCTTAAAAGTATTTAAAAAAGGGAAAAAAATAGAAGTTGGAAAAACTCCATAAATTGAATCTATTTTTTTTTAATGGTCTTTCAGGAATAGTTTGCTCAACAAGAATAATCAATCATCAAACATAGTTCAAAAAACCGACGGTGTCCAGCTCTTTATTTTTTAGGACACGGCATTAATGAATAAAAAACTGTTGAATAATAAAGGGGATTTTCTGATGTGGCCACGGCTTTTAATATATATCTTAGACTATATATAAGCACATTCTGTATTACAATACATTAATTTAAATTTACCTTATTTTTCTTTAGAAAAATATGTATTTTAACGGATCGTGAAAAACACAATTATTTTTCTACTGTATATAAATTTATATCGAACAACATCAGATCAACGATGTATGCAAGCATCATAAACAAAGAGGAATCCGAATCCTAGATTGTGAACTTAGAAAAAAAAAAAGGAGCATGATTCGCATTATAAACTGAAACCTCGACAAAGCATAAAGCGAACAAGGCACTAATTTGCTCCTGGATGGTCATGAACAAGTTTTTTTTAATTCAAAAGCAACGTACCCAAGCATAGTTACATTACGCACGGAAAATAGTCAATTACGCAGTAGCAAAAAGAGATGCCAATGTCGCCTGACAATTGGAAACCATCCCTAGCAGGAACAACTAAAGCCAAAAGGATAAATGTTTGATGATGGAAACTAAAACAGCAAAGGAGAATCATTCATCGGAAGAGGATATTTCCTCTGTTTTGAGCTCATCTTCCGTGTACCTGCTGCTCCTGGCTGCTGCTGCTTGATGATGGGCATGGACAATTAATGCAAGTTTTCTAGTCTTTAGTGTTTTCAACTCAAAAAGACAAAGGCTTCCCTCTTTCAATTTATATTCACGTGCAAATTCTCTCCAACCATTGCGTATCCAGTGCCTTTTACTGTGGCATAAGTAGCGGGCACGAAAAACCTTTTCCTTGTTTGCGAGTAACAAACTGATTGGCTGGCTGCTTTTTACAAAGTTTTTATTGGCAAAGCACTTTGGAACTGCCTGCTTGTACACAAAAATGATGTATTAAATAAATTCTACCAAACTTTCTTATTTTACGGGGCTAAATAAATTTTTCATTTGTTATATTGTATTTGGATGGATGGGCCCTGCCTATCTGAACAGTCTTCAATATTGGTGGGTTGTTTGTTAGCTTAATATCAATTGGCACTGTTCTAGTTTATCTCCCAAAATTAGAAGATAAGAACACTTAAATTAAGATCTATCACATAGAAGTATTCACAGAGCTAGCAAAATTGTACTCAACCTAAAACCTTAAAAATTAACTTCTGTTGTCTAATGCAACCTCAAACCGATCAACCTTCAATTTCAGCTTATCAACAACCTCCTCATAAGCAACCAAACATCTAGCAAAAGTGACACAAAGAAGACATAAAACCCAAAACTGAAAACCTAACTTAGAAAGTCAGTCCAACCCATCAACACAAATGATCTCTTCTACAGCTCCTAGTTGATATTGTCGAGACCCATACAATCTGATACTGTGGTGGACCAAGATAACCAAGTTATAGACTATGTCAAAACAATCCAAGACATCAAATAATTAAAACCAAACATAACCAGACCTGAATGATCCAGACAAGAACCTGATCCCAAAAAAAAAAAAAAAAAAAAAACGAACCCCTCACTTGTTTTGCCACCTCTCTTATAAGCAGGAACCATCAAAAAAAAAAAAAAAAAAAAAAAAAATCCTATTGTGCTAGCTAGTTGAGTTCTGGGTTGGACAAACCAGTACAGTAAAGAAAATTAGTAGAATATTAGTCAATCCATGTAGAACTACATGACAGATTACACCTCACTCTTGTTTAATAGAAAATCATACCAGACTGTGAGCATCACTTGGAGTCAAGAGCTTGAGAAACAACTTGCTGCCTGGTTGAGTGGCAATAGCCATCTCATCTGCAATCCTCCGTTCAGCAGCTGACAGTTTTAATTTCCAGGGCATATAGTAGGGTCTATCAGAAGGTGCTTGCTTAGCTTTCTTGATGTTACGTCTTGATGCGTCACTGCCATTCCTTACTGCCAAACGATGATCACAATGATTTAAATATTAGCATAATGTTGCAAGTATTAACTACTGCATGAAATATTAGAGTATTGAAATGTAAAGGAGGGGAAATATTAGATTTCTTTAATTTGCTTGGTGCTTCAAAGGAACACATAGACAGGGGTATGGTCCTCATGATCAGATACTGGAACTAATATTCTCTTCTTCATAAGAATTATTCCCACTGACCTGTTTTGGATGTGCTCACTCCATTCCTTTCATTAAAAATATATAATAAATTTAGATTAAGTATATTTTCATTAAAAGTGTTCAGCTATCGAAAGCATGCAGATGATAGATACTACTTCCCTTTCTGATAGCTGATAACATATCCTTTAACATTTTTTATTTTCCCAAATTTTCCTGCTTTCTGTATTGTAGATGTCAACTTAATAAGAAACATATACGCACTATGTACAGGAGTTGGATAAAATATCAGTTAAAATTGGCTGTCATTACAACCTGGTACCAACTTGTTTTACAATGAGAGTAACTACCATTACATATAGATCATTCTGTGGATAGGTAGAGAAACCAGCATGCACTTTCAACTGACACGTGAAAGTTAAACGCAGATAGAACTTTGGTTCATGCTTGCAAGTTAATCTGGTAAGTGACCCTTTTACAAATCGCCAATTTTTTGTATATAACACTAGTTGTGCTCAAGAAGCACTGTTTTTTAGCCTATTCTCTAAATTGTATTTAGAAAATTGAAATTAGCCCTATATTTACCTCTCATTCTCTGCTCACTGGTGGCACTTGAAGATATTTCAATATCAGAAGGTATCCTCTTTGATGGAATAAAAACTCGAATCGATGTGTCACTTTCAGAAGATGTTTTATCAGCTTCAGATTCTAATTCCACTTCTGTTTCCATTTCCTCTTTCTTAATGGCAAAAGAAATAACTTTTTCACACCCACTTGGGTCAAAGATTACGACATCAAAAGAGGAATTTCCACTATATTTAAAGACTAGAAGATCATTTTCATCTATTTTGTTAGCAGTAACAAAATTTCTCCAGCCAGATTTGAGAGAGAGTTTGTTTACTGACTTAAGCACTTCAATTGGCCATGTTCTTCCACTAGGACCCTTTAGTTTGACTACTTCAAATAGTTTCCCTTTGAATCTTTTAGCAAATTTTCTTGGCAGATCCTACATGAAAATTTGTTGATTAATTTCTTCATATTGTTCAAACATGATACGAAGATTCTTTCCTTAAAAATTTGAAATTACAGCTTTTTTTTATCAAATTGTGCATTAATGCTTAGAAAAAAACTGGCATAATACTTTTGAAAGAAATGACACAGAAAATTAACAGATTATGTTTCATCCTAATTTTAACAAATAGATGTAAAGCTGATTTGAATGGTTATCATATTTATACTGTCACTTTAGGTAGCATGGACAAGTAGGCTCGATATTTAAAATTAAATTTAATTGTTACCAAATTGATACACGATTAATTTATTACAACATGACACATTCTTGAAAATAAATAGGGCCTTGAACCTTTCTCAACTTCATCCAAGAAAAATATATATAAAAAGCCAATGCTGAGAGGCATTGTACTTGCTAAATTAGCGTTTTATCTATTTCAATTTTCAACACAAAAAGGTTGTGCATAGTGTTCTCAAATATGAAAATGTTGTAATATGCAAAAAAAAAAAGAAACTAAATGATGAAAATGTATTAATGAGTCTTTAAAAAAGCAATGTTATATATTGGATTATAGGTCGAATATATCGGTTAAAAATGAATCAACGCAATCCTAATAAAGTCAGCTTTACAAAGGAAAAAAAAATGGATCCTGAAGTACTAACTAATCAAAGTAGAGAAAGAGGTACCAAGTGTTTTTTGAAGGAGGATTCCATCTGCACAAAGAACTTGACTTTTTTGGGGTCCATGTGGTTCCAGTAAGAATGGCGTTGCCATTTTCTGCACACCTTGCAACTCTCTTCCATTGGTACGCTTCTTCTCCGCCTCATCCCTCTTTAATTTTTTGGTTTTCCTTTTTCCGTTGTTTCGACTTCTCTTCTCAATAATAAATATGATGTTTTCATTCTTCAAGGCAAAAAAAAAAAAAAAACAAGATGTTTTGTAGCAAGCATCAGTCTTGTCTTGTCTTGTCCAAAATGAAAGAGGTCCTGAATCTGAAGTTGCGTGCCGCTATGGACTTTTGAACTTCGTGATTCGTGAATCGTGTGACATTGGGGAAAGGCAGTACGGAACTATTGCAATGACGAGTTACTTCTCTTTTTTCTTTTTTTTTTTTATAATGACGGGTTCATTCCGTAGCTATAATATAGACGAATGAACTTTTTCTTATCAGGAAAAAAAAAGAATAAATTTTTTATTTCTCCTTTTTTTATGTTTTTAGTTTTATTTTTCTTTAATGCAAGTGACTAAAAGGATTGTTTCACTCAAAAAAAAAATAAAAAGAAAAAGAAAAGTTAGCTACAGCACATCCTACAATTTATGCTAGAGGAATACCAATGTTTCTCCCTATTCTTAATTCATGGCCGAAAAAAGGCTAAAAAAATCAACTTACGTAATTTTCTTCTTTCGTAATTAAAGTCGTAGCTCGGTGGGATAGCAAGGCTACCTTTGAATTTCACGATCAAATTAACTTTTTTTTTTTTAAGAATCAATCAACTTAGTAAGTGCATATACAAGAAAGATCCATTTGCCGTAATTTTTTTTAATAATAAATATTATAAAATAATTAATGAATGTAGTAAATCGAGAAAAAATTTAATATTAGTAGTAAATTCTGGTCACTATCCTCCTTGGAGGCGCCACAGGCTACGGCGCCTCCGGAGGGGCCACTGTCTTTTTTTTTTTTTTTCCGCGCAACGCAATGACTCTCTCCAACCGGGTGAAAACTGTGGTTATTTTTTTATTTTACACTTTTGCACTTTAGTCCTCAAATTTTCTATTATTACAAAATAAACATTTAGTGACTAGAAGCCTTATATAATTCCAATATGTATATAAAAAATATAAATATATAAGTAAATTATACATATTTTATACATGTTATTATATACGTGTATAATTCTTATTTGTACATATATATTATAATTTTATAAAATAACCTTCAATATGAATAATAATATAATTTGGATCATGTTATAAAAATTTAAATTCTAGGGTCATCGGCGAAAAAATTGAATATATATTTATTGAATTTATTTGCCGATGACCTTAAAATTTTTATTTTTAAAAAATAGTCCAATAAAATATTTTTTTGTATACTTAAATATACATATAAATGGAAATTATATGTCATAATTTTATCGCCAAACCTTAGTTTTTTTACAAAGAAATCTTCATGTACAAATCAGTTTGAATAATGTGATATATTTGTGTATTTTTCTGTGATGTTGTGTGAATTCTGGGCCGAACACAAAGTATAGGGTCATCGGCGAAAAAATCTCAATTATATTATTTGTGCATTATTCGCCGATTACCCTATATTTTTACTATTTATTTCTACAAATTTATCTTTTCCATTTTAGTCTCACTATTTTTTTTATTTACAAAAGGATCAAATAATATTTCAAACGAAATGATATTATACGAATGTTCAAAAATAAATATGAATAATTAAATACATATAAAGTATGTGTAATATATTCATTATATCTATTTAATATATATTTAAATTGAAATAATTTTTTTAGAATTTTATAAATATGAAACATACAGGGTCTTTGTTGCAAAATATTTTTTTAATAAGTCAAATTTTCAACGTAACATTCTTTTTTATTTTGTAATTTACACTATAGTCCATACATATTTCTTTTTTATAAATTGTAATAAAAATGTTATTATTTAATTATGGATTAAATACATGTAATGAAAATATTATATGTATATTATTTGTATTAATTGTACATATGTTTTAACATCCATAAAATATTTTTTAACAAATAGTCCAATAAAATATTTTTAACAAATATACTTAAATATTTTTTACTAACCTTTAATATAAATAAATAACCTCTATTTAAATGTGTATTTAATGTATACAACAAAAAATGTTGGAAACTAAATGTATATTTGTAATAATATTAAATAGAGATTATATGTCATATTAAAGGTTGTAATACATGTATATTTGTATTATTTTTTTATAATACATGTTTAAATTATATTTAATTTGTAATCATTAAATACATATTTTGTAATAATAGAAAACATAAGGACTAAAATGCAAAAGTGTAAAATAAAAAAATGAAAACACAATTTAATCGGAGAGAGAGAACTGAGTTGTGCGAAAAAAAAAAAATGTGGCGCCTCATGAGGCGCATAGCCAACGGCGCCTCATGCGGCGCCGCAGCCAACGGCGCCTCAGGGGGGTCTGGCCAGAATTTACTAGTAATATTAAATGTTTTCTCGATTTACTAGGTTTGTTTATTTATTTATATTATTTATTAATTAAAAAAATGACGGATCCATTTGACTCTTTTTACTTTTGACAGCATTAGTTGTAGATTTCTTTTTTTTTTTAAACAACTAATTTATTGTATTTCTACTTCACTACTTGTACAGTCAACGAATGAGTGAATGAGCCTGCGGGCGGTTTAAATCTCGAAAAAAAAACGAATGAGTGAATGATAGGTCATGAAATACTGCTTGCTCTGTGTTACGTATTCTCTGCTTCTCGTCTGTAATGAGTCACTTAGGCGGGTCTCGTCAACTTTCAAGTTTCATGTCAGGATGGGCCGGACCTGCCGTTGACTGTTGTGTCAATGGCAATTGAGGCTCAAATTTTCGATATGAACTCTTTTCGGTTTTTTTTTTGGGACTATGAAATAAGACAATATCTGGCAATAACTACCACGACTGTTATTAATAAAAATAATATTTAAATAATTGAAACTTTTAATAATAGTATTGATTATTTTCTTATTCGAAATCTGTTATATGTAATGCTACCAAAACATAACATAAATTCATCGACAAAAAAAAAAATAATAACATAAATTGTAACCCCGTCGTTTGAAACAACGAAGTTGCAGTTTGAATTCTTTTTTATTTTTTATATCCTTTTCATTTTAGTCCTTAACATGTATTTACATATGAAAACAAACAATCATTAAAATAAAAATAAAATTAATAACGTAACATATATATGATATTTATACATATTAACAAATATTTAAATATTAAATAATATTATACATATTAGCGAATGTTTATATATTATACATATTAGCAAATATTTATATATTATAAAGTTTAGTATATATTTATTTATATAGTTTTTACATAATTTATAGTTTATGTATATTTTATTTTATATTTGTAATTATTGAATTTGGATTATTTTAGAAAAAATAGGGTTATCGGCAAATATTCAGCATAATATATATATTTTTGTTTTATTATCAGATAGCCCTAACTTTATTTTTTTTTCAAAATTATCCAAAACATATAAAAATAAATTCAAATGATCATTCTAAAATAAAAATAAATTATCATATAAAATAGAATATGCATTGATTTTTTATTGTTAATAAAAAATTAATATATAATTTGAGCACATATGTTTGCAAAAATGCCCGTCATATACTCATATGTTTGCAGAAATACATGTTAGAGAAATTCACGTTTAATTCGAGTTACAGGTGAGGCGACTCGATTTACTACAATTGCTGAACTCTCTCTCTCTCTCTCTTAAGAGAGACCAACTTATAGAGCCAAATATGCAAAATACCAATGCCCTTACACGACGATAGAACAAACTATATGGGATGAAAATACGAAAACAGAATACAATAGTAATCTTGCTGGTCTTTGACATATATAGTAATAGAACCATAAACACTTCCATTTTTTATTCCATTTGAGCCCTACTAAGCAGATATTTGCACGGGTATGAAGCGTCCATTACTCCATTAAGGCAAGGAATTCTATCAATTTTGGAGTAGGTCCTGTCAAGGTTTCGGAAAAAAAAAAAAAAAAAATTGGAGTAGGACAGCTCATTTTCTGTCGCGATTCCAGTACCATAGGTCGGTAGAATAAGCGTTGCACTGTTTTATTATCACAAGGAAATTATACGGTGATTTACCATGAGCTCTTCAGTAGGTCCCAGGAAAAACAAAGAAAAGGTAGATGTTAGTATGTTACCCGTTACTGGAGTAGAATCACGACTTTAATGTATTATATCGGTTTAATTTTAATTATCGAAGCGACGTTGAAAAAAAACAGGTGTGACACCATCCACTAAAAACCCATCCAACCCATCCAATTGCAATATTTTGGATAGTCTTGGTATAAAAATTCAGTGTACACCAATTTCCGCACGCTGACATCAGCATTTTCGCTTGATGACGTCAGCATTTTCGAGTGATGACGTCAGCAAAAAAATTTTATGAAATTTTTTTTAAAAAAAAATTTTGCACGCTGACGTCATCAAATTGACGGATTTTTGTGTTCGGTTAGATGCGTCAAGGGATGAGTTAGATGCATCAAGTGTTCAGTTAGATGCATCCCAAATTTGAATTTTCGTATTTTTGTGTTCAGTTAGATGTGTCAAGGGATGAATTTAAAGTGTTTATGTGTTCAGTTAGTTGCAGCAAAAAATTTGATTTTGTAGTTTTTGGTGCTCAGTTAAACACGTTAATGGATGATTTTAAAGTGTTTATGTGTTCAGTTAGTTGCAGCAAAAATTTGATTTCGTAGTTTTTGTGTTCAATTAAACTAGTTACATAAAAAAACAAAATGAACAGATACAACAAAAACCATCCAAATAATCTAATAGAAGTATCAAAATGAACAGATACAACAATAAACTGAACACTTACAACAACAAAAACGAAGAGACAAATATTGGTTAAATAAAAAAATAAAAAAAACATATACAACAAATAAAGTGAACAGTTATAGTAACAAAATTAACATTTACAACAGTAAACTAAACATATATATAAATATATTAGGTAAGAAATAAAAAATGGCTGGATCTCGGATATAAAAATGAACAGATATAGCAAACAAAGCGAACATTTACGATGACACAATGAACATTTACAACAATAAACTGAACAAAGAGACAATCAATTAAACCAGTGTGGTAAGTTCCCATCTGAACAAAACAGTCTCTCCCAGCAATGAACATTTTGAATGTAACATGGAGCGTCATTTATTTCATATACCACTTAATTTGTTGCTATTCCAACCCATATTCAGAGGCATAATGGTGGCATAACAATAAGTTGGCATAATGATGTGGCACTTGTATCTGTCATGTACTTACGGGAATTGTTTTTAACAACAACAAGCATTCCTGTATGTAAGGTATAACTGACATTTACCTCGGGGTCTGATACTGAGAATTTTTGGAACTCAGAAAAGCTCGAAATTGGATCCTTGTATCCTGACCCGAGAATCTCTTTCCCACGCTTCTCAAGCAATCGACCAATGTTCGTTAAAACTGCGTCATCTCTGCGAGGTGCGAATCCGATGAGGTGCTTTGAGGGAGAGAGAGGTGAGAGAGTGGAAATGGCGGGATGAGAGAGAAAAGCGAAAGGGGAAGGAGAAATGGAGACTTAGAGATGCGACTCCCGATCTTCTTTTTGAACTTATCCCTCGTTTTTCAGATCTGCGACGGTGGTGGTCGTCGGGAGTGGAGAGAGTTGTCGGAGGCGAGCTGGGCGGCGATTGGGAAGGTTGGAGGTTGGAGGGAGGGAGGGAAGGAGGTTAGAGGCGAGCTGAGTTGTCGGCGTGGAGGTTGGAGGGAGAAGAAGGGGACGCGAACTAAATCGTGTGGATGGGTTGGATGGGTTATCAGTGGATGGTAGTAATCAATTCTGGAAAAAAAAAGTATTATGTATTTCTACTTTGTAAGTTGTAAATTGGGCGCTGATAAGTTCAGGGCTTTAGGCCTTAATAAACAATTCATTTTAAATTACTTTGGGCCTTTCTATTTTATCACTGAAATCAAAATTTAATTTGTGAAAAGTACACTTGAATTGCCTATGAAAGCGATTGACGGTCGTTTTGGTGTTCAAAGGTGGAAGAGGTAGGATCTTGTATAAACTATGAAAATCATGCGGCGAACATTTATTTATTTATTTTTCTTTCCAAGCATAGTAGTACTGATTATCAATAACAAGATCCTTATTATCAGTGACCACCCTCGAAGGATGTCACACCTCAAATATTTTTCCAAAATAACATATATGAATTTCCTACAACTTTGGACGGATATGCCAATACGTATAACATTGATTTGTTAGACATAAAACGCATTACAGTTTACATTTTATTTTTCATTTTTTTTTTAATTACTACTATCTTCGAACTTCTAAAAAAATCAGTATTATTGAACAATTCATAATCTTTACATAACTGATTTTCGAAAAATATAAAATAATAGAGGAAAATTTAAAAATTATATAGCATTAGATATTTCATTTTAATATGAATATTATATTAACTCGAATCGATTGTTTGATATATGAAATTAAAAAAATGGACGCCTTGTATGGAAGCATCCAGTCGATGTTAATCTTATATATTTTATAATCCCACAGAAATTGTCCTTAATTAACTGTAACACAAACAAAAAGAGTGTCTTTTTTTAATATTAAAAAAAATGAAAAGAAAAACGAAGTGCATGATATGAACACGGTTATGACTATCATTGGTGAGCATAAATTGGAAGGCGATTGAGCGAATAGTTACCCACCACGAAGCCAAAAGCATAGGGAGCAAAGGGTCGGAAAAAGCATATCAGATCATGGCAGTTAAATACAACATTACAAGCTCGCCAAACACAAATTATTGTACTGAGCTTTAGTAAATACAAACGTAAAAGCTAATTCATATCACTAGTCGGCAACAGAGTTCATCAGGCGCTACCAAAATTAAAGAGGAAAGTCCAATGCTATAGTAAGCAAGATGAATGATTCAAATTTTATCTTTTAAGATATCAAAATTTAAATTATTAATTTAATACAAAATGATGTCATGATGTTTGAAAAAGTTATAACTTAATTAGAAATTTATCTAAAATTAAAATATGCATTTCAACAGGTAGTCCAGACTCCAGAGTACACATAGCATAAAATATATATAGCAGATCATCAAAAATAAAATAAAAAGAAAATATATATTGCAAACATGACAACCACTGTTCCAGATCCATACACAAAATACTGCCCAGATCGATCATTCCTCTTATTTTACCTGAAATAAAGGCAATTGACAAACAATCATGAGGCCCTAATTTCCTCTTGGATGCACATGGACAACAATTGCAATTCCACCGTCGATTGTTTTCACCTCAAAAAGGCACAGGCTGCGCACTTCCAGTTTGTATTTTCGTACAAAATCTCTCCAACCATCGCTTATGAACTGCATATTTTTACCATAGTAGTAGCGGGCAGGAAAAACCCTTTTCTTGTTCACGAGTGTTAGACTGATTGACTGGCGTGTTTTTCCAATATTTTCATTGGCAAAGCCCCTTGGAATTATCTGCTTGTCCATAAAAATAAGTATATATTAAATAAATTATACAAAATTTTCCCATAACTATTTTCATCTATCATATTGTATTTGTATTGGTGGGTTGTTTGATAGCTCAATTTCAACTGGTACTGTTCTAGTTTACCTCCAAAATCTTGATGATAAGGACACTAAAAGATCTATCATGTAAAAGTATGGATTGAGCGAGCAAAATCCGACACAAACTGAAATCTATCATGTAAACTTCCATCTTTTTTGAAAAAAGAAGATTCAAGATGACTTATTTCACGTAGTCTTGAAGCTGAAGTTACCAGAAATCTGCACCTATAGCTAGCAAAATTACACATAATATATAAAACCAACTGTCCAACCCATCAAAGCAAAATGGTCTCATCTACAGCTCGAAATTAATATTATCGAGACAAACACAACTGTTTGCCACTTCTATTTATGAGCACTGCCCATCAAAATGGTCACAATAGTCACAACCTGATACTGTAACGACTGGAGGATCAAGAAAAAACTATTCCAAAGCAAGCCAAGACATCATATAAACCTAACGCATCATAACCATATCGGAATGATACAGAGAAGAATATGACCCAAAAAAGACGTGGACTCTCCAAACCAGTTTGCCACTTCTATTTATGAGCACTAGCCATCAAAAATTGAAATTATCCTAATGCGGCTAGCTAGTTGAGTTGTGGGTTCGTGGAACCAGTACAGTAAGCAAAAATGGTAGACATATTTCTCAATCCACATAAATTACCTAACAAAAGATTACACCTCAGTATCATTTAATAAAATTCATACCAGATAGCGATTAACATCACTTGGACTCAAAATCTTGACAAACAACTTGCTGCCTGGTTGAGTGGCAATAGCCATCTCATCTGCAATCTTCCGTTCAGCAACTGACAGTTTTTTTTTCGAGGACATAACATAGCGTCTCCCAGAAGGTGCTTGCTTAGCTTTCTTGATTTTATATAGAGACGCCCTGCTGCCATTACTTACTGACAAATTTTGATTATGATTATCAGTAACATTGTTCTGAAATTATTAAGTATTGCATGAAATTTAGAGTATGAAAGATTAATGTTAAATTGTTTAAAATTTGCTCTGGGCTTCAAAGGAACAAATAGATAGTGTATGGGTCTGTGATCATATATTTGCAACTTATATTCTTCTATGCTTCATAAGAATAATCACTGCTAACTTTCAATTTTAGAGTTTTTTTGTACTCTTGCTATTCCTTTGAACTACCAAAGATATAGATATTGAAGTTTTTTCAAATAATATATTTCATTACAAGAGCTCAGTATTAGAAGAAATGTAGACTGATATAGCGGGTAGCATAACATATCCTTCAGAACTTTTAGATGATTTTTCTCCTATATTTGCTTGCTCCCTGTATTGTGGACATCAACTAAAGAGATAAAATCAATGTTGTACACAGGAGTGGACAAACTTAATAATTCTTAGAGTTGTCTGTAACAACTAGGTATTAACTTGTATTTCAATTAGAATAATTAATTACCATTGCATATGGATAATGCTAAGGATTGGTTGGGAAATGGTAACCATCAGGCACTTAATTTTCGACAAACATATGACAGTTACGCTCAGATAGAAAGGTGATTGAAGTTGGTGGGTATATCAGGCAGCAATCTTTTTTTATAACTCACCAAATTTTTGTACCGTACTACTGATTATAGCTACCAGTCATGGAAGCAGGAGTGCTCTTCTCAGGAAGCATTTTTGTTTTAGGCTATTTGCTAAATTTGTAATCTGAAAAGTTAAAATTAGCCTCGTTACCTCTCAATTTCTGCTCAGGAGTGGCATGTGAGGATGTTTCACTATCAGAAGATATCCTTTCTGGTGGAATATCGAAAACTCGAAAAGAAGTGTCACTTTCAGAACATGTTTTCTCTGCTTCCGATTCAAATATAGATTCTGTATTGGATTCAGATTCAGATTCTGTTTCTGCTTCCTCATTCTTGTTGATAAAAGAAGTAACTTTCTCACATCCACTTGGGTCGAATATTAAGACATTGAAAGAGGAATTGCCTCTATATTTGAAGACTAGAAGATCATTTTTATATATCTCGTTAGCAGTGACAAAACTTATCCAGCCTGATTTGAGAGAGAGTTTGTTCTCTGACTTGAGCACTTCAATTCGCCATGTTCTTCCACTAGGACCTTTTAGTTTGACTATTTCAGATATTTTCTTTTTGAAGCTTTTAGCAAATTTTCTTGGCATATCCTACATGAAAATTTGTTGATTAATTTTTTATATTAATCTTTTTTAGGTAAGAAACAAAGATTCTTTCCTTAACAATTTGAAATTAATTCTTTTATGTCAAATTGTTCATTTATTCTTAGAAAAAACTGGCATTATGCTTTTGAATGAACTGGCACAGAAAGAAAAAAAAAAAAGAAAGATTATGTCCTTCCCAATTTTATCAAAAAGATTGAATGGTTTTCATACATGTATATAACGTCACTTTAAGGTAGCATGGACCAGTATACTAGATAATTAAAAACCAAATTGTATCCAAATTGTTACACGAAAAATTACACCATGACATGTTATTTGATAATAAATAGGACCTTGAACCTTCTCAACTCATCCAAGAAAAAAAGGTTATAATGTAAGACATTGCCGAGAAGCATTGTTGGCGTTTATCTATTTCAACACAATAATTGTTCTCATATATGGAAATGTTATATGATAGGAAAAACAATCAAAATGATAAAAAAAAAATACAATAATGGATTTTTAAAAATGCAAATGTCAGTATATATGGGTTGAATATTGAATCAATGCAAGCCTAATAGAGTCATCTTTACAAAGAAAAGCCAAACTTAGTTATCTCAAACTTGATCATATAATTTAAAAAAAGAAATAAATAAGCAAATGCCTACATGTGATTAAAGGGGAGAAAATTACCAAGTGATTCCTAAAGGAAGCTTCCATCTTCACGAAGAACTTGACATTTTTGGGGTCCATGTGGTTCCAGTAAGAATGGCTTTGCCATTTTCTGCACACCTTGCTTCTCTTCTTCATTTGTTCGATTTCTTTTTTGGTATCCTCCCTCTGTCCCTCATTTCTCTCTTTTTTTTTAAAAGCTATATTTAGTTTCCCTCCATCTGTCCGATTTTTTTACAAGGAGTTATTTATTGTTCGACTTCGCAATAAATGTGATGTTATCTCTTACAGTCTTACCCAACATCAAATGCAATACATTTGCAACAACTTGCTT
The DNA here is from genome assembly GCA_027725995.1 of Rhynchospora tenuis. Classification (NCBI taxonomy): domain Eukaryota; kingdom Viridiplantae; phylum Streptophyta; class Magnoliopsida; order Poales; family Cyperaceae; genus Rhynchospora; species Rhynchospora tenuis. The sequence continues at coordinate 30,607,121 of CM050889.1, forward strand.
CAAACAGTGTATAACGATGACTTCTGGTTATCAAAAAAATAATAAATAATAATAATAAATAAAAATTAAAAAAATAAAAACGATGACATCTTGTTTCTTCAGAAAATTATTAAGAGGACTTTAAGTTTCCGAATTCAAGACCACCAACTTGCGCAGTGTACAGTCAAATGATTGACAGGTCATATATCACCGCTTTTTGATGTATATTTTCTGCTACTCTTCTGAAACGAGTCACTTAATTAGGCGGGTCCTATAAATTAATTATCAAGGCTCAAAAGTTTTACTCTTCTATTTCTTAGAAATACAAAAAAAGGAGAAAAAAATATAAACAAGCTGGAAAACAGCCCATAAATTGAAACATTATTTATTTTTATTATAGAAATGGTGAGCGAAAAGAACAATATAAACGTGAGAGTTTAGAAAAGCCTCGAAAGGAGAATTGAACCCTTTTTATTCTTAAATTTACATCCAACAACTTCAGAGTTCAGACCAATGATACATGCATCATAAGCAAAGAGAATTACAAAAAAAAAATCACAGAAAATCTATATCGACTACAATATTAACTTAGCAAAAGAAGAAAAAATCGATCAATTGATTTTCAATAAATTTATTGATTAATCGCCTGATGATATTATGAATTTATCGACTTAGCAAAATATTTTTTTGAAAATCGATTGATCGAAAGATAATGAATTGTTTAAAAAATATAAACTTGACTTTCTAAAAATTCAACATGTAAATTATATTAGTCAATTCAGATTTGTCGTATGAAGCACAAAATTAAAAATTAAACGTATTGTTAGGGCCGGACAAATTCGTGCTACATGTAGTATTTTAACAATCCTCCGTAAATGTATTTGTGTATTGTTTATTATAACTAGTTATGGTAGTCGCAGCTTCGCTGCGTTATGATTATTTTGATTATTTTAGATGGATAATAATTTAAACTATTTGCCAAATTGTTTGTTTTATTTGGTAACATATAATTTCTGAAGAATTATAATTTAACACAATTATAAATTAGAAAATGCAAAAAAAAACATTGCCATTTTTATAATTAATGGGAAACAATTTGCATAAATGAATATATATAAAACCAAGATCTTTTTTTATTACAAATTTTTTTTGAGACATTACAGTTTATGTTTTTTGCATTGAGAATAATTCAAATTATTTCTTCAAATTTCTTAATCTTGTTGGTAATATACAATTTCTAAAGAAATTATATATTTTTAAACTTTGCAAAATTATTTTAATGTTTGTCGAATTTTGTAGTCATTAGATGGCCTATGGTGGAAAATATTTATTTATATTATTATTTTGAGATAAGCCTGTTGGAACCATTACATTACTACATGAAATATATTAAGAAAGGAAAATGGAGGCACAATGTTGGAGAATCTTTTACTCGTACTCCATATTTCCATTATAAATGCTTATGTCTCTATCTCCATGTTAATACAATTTATCTTCGACAAAATCTGAATCTAACATGCATTACTTCCTATATTACGACAATAAATTTTGTCATTATCTTAAAGAAAATAATACATGAGAAATGTTATGACTCATGAGACATCTAATTAGGAAGCAGGTCCTCCTCAAGAAATCAAATAAAAGATGCAAATTTGTGAATAATGCTCATTTTACCAGTAAAGGGGATATGTTGTTAATAAGATAATTTGCTTTAAAAAAATATAATTTAATAAAACAGCAAAATGGCAATTCTGATATCGAATCGGTAATTCTACAAAAAGGGAAGGGCAGATATTGACCATGCATGGCATCTCAACTAAGTAATTAGATTTGACACTCAGTGACTATCAAACTTCTCGAGTTTACTTTTTCTGTATAAGACAACAACAGCTTCAGGTCAGTACAATTCAGTAGTTCGTGTGCAGTAAGAGATATGCAGATATGAGAGACAGTGAGAGAACCATCAAAGCCATACTCGTACCACTTGATATCAATACACAGAACATCCATGTCCAACAAAAAAATCAAGGTGCTTAGAAACCCAAAAATATCAACTAATTAAAACTTAAATTTTCAATATAAGCATATTTCTAAACCAGTAAAACCCAATAAAATGTGTTTCGCTTGGATTTGGATTTAGGTTTATCTCAAGAAAGACAAGAGCTTCTGCTAGCTAAGCGCTCAACAGATGGTGAAATAGAAGCTAATAGCTTGCAATTCAGCCAATGCACATGAAGCTGACATTGAATTTCTAAATGCCTAACACTGACATAGCACCTATAATGCCAAGTCGGTCGACCTGATAGTAGAGGATTATGCTTCCGTAAGGCTCACAAATATCAACATGGATTGAATCGGCCTCCGTCAGGTTGAGAATGCCATCGTCCACACGACCTACGATCGTGGTTTTGTCGGTCTCTGGTACCGCACTTGAAAACTTGAAGCCGGATGTGCTCTAATTACACATGAATAGAATCTAAAATAGTAAAATTATTCCAGCAGTATCTTTGTAAGTGTAATTGCTTAATTTATTATTTTTTATTATATATTTCAAATTTTCCAAGACACTTGGTCCAATAGGGTATCATAACTAAATGGACAAACAATAACTTTTTACTATTAAAAGCATAAGTGAGAACTATTATTCAAGCATGGTGATACAAAATAAGTATATCATAATTATAACTGTTATAACTATCATCATCACTGCTGCAACTATTTTTATGCCATTTTATATTTTTGAGCTTATCAATGATCATATTAGTAAAACCCAAGAATTACCATAGCCAATTAGTACATTATATATGTAGCATCCTACTGGCATGGTACCATCACTTTTATTTGGTGCTACTAATATTGTCAATACCTAGATGAATACCTAGATCATACCTTAAAATACTCTATGGAGCTCTCAAGAGTACTGACAATCCAGCCCCGCTCCTTGGTGATGCGGATCCACATTAGAGATGGGAACAGACACTTGCCAAGGTCATCTTGGCTATGGCCAGATCCATGTGTCGCCTTCACTGAGTTGACACCGTCTGTATCAGCTAAAAGAACTGTTAAGCGAACTTCTCCGCAAGCACAACATATGGTGCCAGCTCTGAAAATTATGATTTGAAATATACCTAAATATATATAAATGCATCAAGAACTGGGTTTTACTGGCTATTAAAGCTTGCACTCTTTTGTTGACGGTTTGACACTATAACAACTTACTTTTAGCTTGCACTGGACTGCTACTATGCTTATAACAATGTTCAAGGGACACATGCACAAAGAAAAACAAAAAGAAAACATTAATTTGGAAAGAGAATCTACCATTGTCTTTGGCTTTATCCTTGGTGTCCTTGTTGTTCTTCTCCTTGAGAGTCTTCTTCTCTCTCTCTCTCGGGTCCTACACCCATGGCTGGCCTCCTTCAAGCGCCTCTTTTTGATGTACAATCATGGGTGAACACTACATATCAATATCAGCCACAAAGTTAGGCAAATTTATACAATGTCAGAACATTACACAATTGAGAGCCTTTATAGTTGCATACTCATATCCTGACACCAAACATACCAGCTTACAATGTCTAAACTAATATGCAACCAAGTTCATAGTACATTCCGTTTTAACTCAATCAAATAAATTTCATAATCACCATAGAATAACATTTAAGATAAAATATTCCGAAAGCGACGCTTCTATATTTCAAGCAATGGAATTTTACAACCACGCTAGAGAAATGACCTTATGCTCAAACTGCGCGATAATATGAATTTCATAATATATTTAAATTCCTTTCACGATCTAGCTCCGATAACTTCTTCTTCCTCCTCTAATTCTATACAAAATGCAAGCATATCAATTCCTAAGATCTACATAGAAAATAAATGAATTCTAAAGTACCACTCATTATAAATATTTTACATCTTCTTTATGTTTCTGGACAGGAAGAAACGGCTTGCCTAATAGATTTTTTATGCTTATAAAAATCATAAATATAAGCCAACCTTTCTCAGTTAATATTGGAGAGATCAAGAGCAATTAGAGCCATAATTGCCATTCTATACATGTGATCAACAATAGACTCAGGACCTTTAATTCCACGGTTAACCTATCATTTCCTCTTTGTCGTCTGCAAATTACAAAGAATATAATAAAATTGACATTACAAAAGACCAATTTTATATTAACCAATTCTTTCCCTTTTCCTTTGTTTATCTTTTCCCTTTTTTCTTCCACTTCGTTTTCAGGTTGGGGCCATTAAAATATTCCTTTAACATGTTTGAATTAGAAGTCTAATTTCAATATTTCTTTACTATATAAAAATATAAAATAATGATAGTACTTTGAACATAGGTAGTATACATGCAGCTATTTTTTTAATTTTATTTTTTTGGAACAATCTTATAACTGGTAGCGACTTGGATAACTTTTTAATCAATGATAATAGTAATGTTTTACAATATAACAATATAAAATAAGAATGAATGTAGGAGCCATGCATACCAGTAATATCCTAAGACCTCAATCTTTTTTCATATGGTGAAGATCTGCTGCTTGGGTGGCCCCACCATGGCCGTGATTGCTTTGAAGTGCCCAGATGTTGAGGTTGTCGTGCTTGACATCTCCTCTAATCGCATCAATGCCTGGAACAGCGAGACACTCTCGATGATGTTGTCAAACAGTGCCGCGGCCGCAACCTCTTCTTCAGCACTGATATTGAGAAGCACATTGCTGAGCCTGATATCATCTTTGTCTCATTAATTAATTGATTAACAGAACAATGATGATAAACTACCATGAAAGTATTATTCTTACTCATTAGAGAACAAAATCACTAAGTTTAATTACAGAAACAAAGTTAAAAAAAAATTAAGAGCTCAACCTGTCTAAAGAGGAAGTCGGAGATGTTGATCAGGTGCTTAATTACAGAGGAAGGCGAAGGTGTTGACCAAGGAGATGAGGCGTAGGTGCTAATCGAGAGGAGGCAGAGGTGCCGTGCAGATTTGGGTTTCAAGAGGAGGCGGAGGTGCTTGGAGAGGAGATGAGGTGGAGCCGTGGAGGTGGGGTCGGTTTGGCGGACGAAGAGGCGATGAAGAGGGAGCGAGGGCCGCCGCGGCCGCGTGGAGGACGGGAGGCAACCGTGTGAAGGAGGGGTTGGGGTGGAACGGTTTGCGGAGGAGGAGATGACTTGAGGAGGCAGGTTCTATGAGAGAGAGGAGATGGAGGGCCACAGAGAAAGAGAGCCAGAGAGAGGTTACGGAGAATATCAGGCGTAGACAACGAACGACTCAGATTGCGTATCGTTAAACGAACGGTTAGATCGACCGCGTTATTGAACGACCAAAAGCGGTCCACGACTTTTAATTAATACTTTAATGCCGTAGGAACTGTGAGTTATTGTCACACAAACAAAAATAAGTCCCGTCACGAAGACGATTTGGCATATCATCCGTGAAGATGAACAGGGAGCCATGGTCAGAGCATAGGAGGCGATGTACGGATAGAGTGAATAAATGGTTAGCTACCCGCCGAACCAAAATCAACTACAAGCTCATTTATGGCAGTTAAATATAAAACTAACTACAAGTTCACCAAAACAAACTATATATTGTACATGCAAAATTGCAAACTATGTAAACGCTAATTGACTCGTCAGCAGCAGAGTTTACTAGGCTCTGCCAAAATTAAAGAGGAAAAGTCATGTCATATTAAGCAAGATCACTGATTTAAATTTATATTTTGAGATACAAAATTTGAATTATTGATGCAATAGAAGATGATGTCAAGATGTTTAAAAAAATTATGACTGGCAGTCCAGAGTATATACATAGAAGAAAATATATATAGCATACAGGACAACCACTGATCCACACATATAGTTAAGAGGAATACTCTTTTCTCAGTTAGTCACACCCAAACTTCTACTGTAACAAAATACCGTCCACATCGATCATTCCTCTTTTTTTTTTTGACTAAATTAAAAACAAATAACAAACCATAAGGCCCTAATTTCCTCTTTGATGGACATGGACAATAATTGCAATTCCACCATCCAATGTTTTCACCTCAAAAAGGCACAGACTATTCACTTTCAATTTGTATTTTTGTACAAAATCTTTCCAACCACTGCTAATAATCTGCGTATTTTTACTGTAGAAGTAGCGGGCAGGAAAAATCTTTTTCTTGTTCGCGAGTTGCAGACTGATTGACTGGCTAATTTTTCCAATGTTTTCATTGGCAAAGTACCTTGGAATCATCTGCTTGTGCACAAAAGAATATGTATATATTAAATAAACCTAACTCAAGATACCAGTCAACTCATCAAAGCAAAATGATCTCTTCTACTGTTCTACAGCTCCAAATTAATATTATCGAGACCAATACAACCTGATACCGTAATGACCGGAGGATCAAGAAAAAAGAAAAAAACTATCCCAAAAAAATCCAAGACATCAAATGAACCTATACCCATCATAACATGATTGAGAGAAGATTTTAACACAGAAAAACCTGGACTCTCCCAACCTGTTTGCAGCTCTATTTATGATTATGGCACAACCCATCAAATAATCGAAATATCCTATCGCGCGCTAGCTAGTTGGGATTTGGGTTGGTCGACATTGTGCAACCAGTACACTAAAGCAAACATGGTAGATTTTTTCTCAATCAACATAAAACTACCAGACAAAGTATTACACCTAAATCAGCTCATTTAATAGAAAGCATACCAGATTGCGATAATTAACATCACTTGGAGTCAAGATCTTGAGAAATAACTTGCTGCCTGGTTGAGTGGCAATGGCCATCTCATTTGCAATCTTCTGATCAGCAAATGACAGTTTTTGTTTCCTAGACATATGGTAGGGTCTATCAGAAGGTTCTTGCTTAGCTTTCATCATTTTATATGTTGATGCCCCACTGCCATTACTTACTGCCAAATGATAATTACAATGATTAGTAACATGAGGAAGGTTTCGCTACCAACATTTTAGTTGCCCCCAAGTGCCAACATTTTACTTTTTGGTTATTTTTTCAAAATTTTAAAATTTAAATGTTGAATCCAAACCGTTGATATTATTTAGTTTATTGAGCGATGCATTTTCATATAAGTTTTATAAATTTTGGAGTTTATTTGATACTCGATCAAGAATAAAAAAATAAACGAACCTTATTAACTATGATAGATTCGTTCTAATGCGTTCATATTTTAACCTTTGATTGAGTATCAAATAAACTCCAAAATTTATAAAACTTATATGAAAATGCATCGCTTAATAAATAAAATAAGATCAACGGTTTGGATTCAACGTTTAAATTTTAAAATTTGAAAAAATAACCAAAAAGTAAAATGTTGGCATTTGGGGGAACTAAAATGTTAGTAGCGGAACCTTCCTAACATTGTGCTGAAATAACTAAGTATTGCATGCAATATTTGAGCATGAAGGATCCCTGTTAGATTTTTAAAAATTTGCTCTGTGCTTCAAAGGAACAAATAGATAGCCTGGAGGATGGAAAATTTGCTCTATTTGGCTTGCAATATTTGAGCATGAAGGATCCATGTTAGTCTCCATTCATTTAAATTTTCAAATAATATATTTCATTAAAATAACTCAGCAATCGAAGAAGTACAGATTAATAGAACAGATAACTGATTACATATACTTCAGCGTTTTAGGTGATTTTTTCTTCTAATATTAGCCTGCTCCTTGTTTTGTGGACATCAACTAATGGAAACAGAGATGAAATCAACGTTGTACAGGAGTGGACAAACTTGATAATAGTTACAATTGGTTGTTACAACTAGGCACCAACTTGTTTTACAATTATAATAATTGCTATTGCATATAGATAATGCTGAGGATTAATCTGGAACCATCAGGAACTTTTAACTGGCACATGAAAGTCACACTCCGACAGAAAAGTGGTTCAAGTTGGTGGGTATATCAGGCGGAAACCTTTTACCATACAACTGATTGTAACTACCAATCATGGAAGCAACAATGCTGTACTCAGGAAGAACTCTTACCTAGGCTATTTGCCAAATTTGTACTCAGAAAAATAAAAAATTAACCTCATATTTACCTCTCATTTTCTGCTCAGGAGTGGTATGTGGAGACGATGTTTCACTATCAGAAGATATCCTTTCTGGTGTAATGAATACTCGAAAAGAAGTGTCACTTTCGGAACATGTTTTCTCTGCTTCCGATTCAAATATAGATTCTGTTTGGGATTCTGGTTCAGGTTCTGTTTCTGTTTCTGTTTTCTCATTCTTTATAATAAAGGAAACAACTTTCTCACACCCACTTGGGTCGAATATCAAGACATTGAAAGAGGAATTGCGTAAATATTTGAAGACTAGAATATCATTTTTATCTATTTTGTTAGCAGTGACAAAATTTCTCCAGCCAGATTTGAGAGAGATTTTGTTCTCCGACTTAAGCACTTTAATTCGCCAAGTTCTTCCACTAGGACCTTTTAGTTTGACTATTTCACATATTTTACCATTTGAAGCTTCTGGCAAATTTGCTTGGCATATCCTACATGAAAATTTGTTATTATTTTCTTCATATTTTTCAGGTAAGAAACAATGATTCTTTCCTTAACAATTTGAAATTTATTCTTTTGCGTCAAGTTGTCATTAATGCTTAGAAAAAACTGGCATAACGCTTTTCAATCAAATGGCACAGAAAATTGACTAATTATGTTCTTCCAAATTTTGTCAAAAATATGGAGCTGATTTGAATGGTTGTCATATTTAATGTCCCTTTAGTAGCATGGAAAAGGAAACTAGATAAATAAAAAGTTTAACTGTACCTAAATTGATATACGATGTAAATTACATCGTGAGACATTACCTGATAATAAACAGGACCTTGAACCTTCTCAACTTCATCCAAGAAAAAAATTATAATAATAATATAAGTCCATGGCTGAGACGCATTGTACTTGCTTAATTAGCGTTTGTTGTCATATAGAAAATGCTATATGATTAAAAAAAAATTAATTGATGAAAGATAATTTTTGGAAGAGAAAAATTTACAGCTAGATCTTTTTTTTTCTATTTTAAATCAAAATGATCAAGCTCATTTGAATGGATGTCATATTGATTTCTAGTAATGTCACTTTAGATCATAACATGGAACAGTAGGCTAGATGTCCAGGATAAGCCTTTTCCAATTGAAAAGATGATTAATTTTCATCAGTAATTCAATATGATACAGTAAATAATAAATGGGACCTTGAACCTTCTCAATATCATCCAAATAATAATAATAATAATATAAGACCATTGCCGAGTGGCATGTACGGATGTACCAGATGAATTAGCGTTTATCTATTTCAACACAATAAAGTTGTACATAATATTCTAAATTATGAAAATGCTATATGATAGGGGTAAAAATGAAAATGATAAAAATACAAAAATGAACATTTAAAAATGCAAATGTCAGTATATATGTGTCGAATACCGGCTGAATATGAATCAATGCAAGCCAAATAGATTATAGAGAGTCAGCTCAACAAAGAAAAGCCAAACTTAATTCTCTCAAATTTCATCACGTAATTTTATTCAAAAGAAACAAATAATCAAATGCCAAGTGATTAAAGGGAGAAAAATTACCAAGTGATTCCTAAAGGAATCTTCCATCTTCACAAAGAACTTGACATTTTTTGGGTCCTTGTGGTTCCGGTAAGAATGGCTTTGCCACTTTCTGCACACCTTGCAACTCTTCTTCATTTGTTCGATACTTCGATTTCTTCTTTGGTCTCCTTCCTCGCCTCTCTCTCCATAAAGTTAATCAGTTTTACTCCATCTGTCCGATTTATTTTACGAGGAGTTGCTTATTTTCCGACTTCTCAATAAATGTAATGTCAACTCCTGTGTACCCAACATCAAGTGCAGTATTTATGACCACCAACTTGCGCTCAAAACTTAAACAACAGAAGAAGCCATTTTATTACTCTTTTCAAATTTCAATTTGCACATCGTTCAATTCAACTTCAGAATTCATTTACTTTCTCTTTGTAAACTTAGGTCATGAATCACCTCTCTTTGTTACACATCCTTTGTTACTCTTCTGTAGCGAGTCACTTATATAGTGAGTCTGGGCCAGGCACGTTGGTAGATGGCTATTATTGCCATTTGGGCAACCTTAGGGAATTTAATTACGTACACTTACACGGAGATTCCATTAATATCAACTACTTATAAAAACATTCATTAAAAAAAACGTAAACATGTTTTATCATATTAACAATCCTTAACATCAAATATGGATCATTAATTTTGTTAATTTGATATTGTTGTACTAAACTACTCTCGGTTTGTCGATTACAAAACAATATCATTTGGCATTTAACAATCTTCTTTGAGCTTTATAGGAATTTATAGGAAGAAGATGCAATTTATGAAGAGTTGGATAAAAGATTATTGCAAGATCAAGATCAAGTCTTTAGGGAGCTTGTAGGCTAGCTTAGACTAGGATAGAAGGTATTCTTTAGTCCTTAATTATCCTTGAAATGGTCTAGATAGCAGAAAAGCTCAAGAAACCAGCAAAAACCAGTTTTCAGGACCATTGCGTCATACAACGCAATATAGCGTCACACAACGCAAGTGTAGTTCCAACTTTTTCTGAAAGTTGATTCTTGCGTCATACAACACTCTGAAATGTTGTGTAACGCAAGAACAAAACGTTGTACAACTCCCTTTTACGTTGTACAACGGCGGGCACAGTTATCCGTTTTTGATTCCTTGCTTTTGCGTCATACAACGCTTTGTAGCAGCGTACAACGCAACTGTGTATTTTCCCTGACTCGTTGGAACACCTTCTTGATTTTTGGCAAATTAATTCATGCGTTGTGTAACGTTCTGTTGCGTCATGTAACGCTTCTGACTTGTGTCAGTTACCGTTTGAAGTTTGCCCCCTTGCGTTGTACAACGGACCTTTGCATTGTACAATGTTCTGACACATGCAACGGTCACTTTATCCGTTTTGTCTTTTTATCAACGGATATATTGATGCGTTGTATAACGCTCCAAAGCGTCATACGACGCACCAGTATCTCAGACTGGTAAACAGCTCTTGACGAGCTCTATTTATATCCACCCCATGTTCTCTCTCTCTAGAGAGATATACCTTGCAAAATTAGACCAGAATAGAGCCTTTGAGCAAAGGGACATTCTCCCACTTGAGCTTTTCATAGCTAGATCACTTTGAGAGATATTGTAGCCATTTCAGTGCTCCTCTCCCTTGAATAGCGAGGCCGTTGAGCCGCTTGTGCTAGGCCGTAGTGCCATCACCTTGTGTAGGCCGTTGTGCCATTCGAGTTAGGCCGATTCACCTCGAGGTCATTGTGACGAGGAGATTCGGTTCGAAGTTGTAGTCCCATTCTTATTGGAATTGAACGGAGGGCACCCGTTTGGTGGTTGCTAAACTCCCGGAGACGTACGACTAAGGCTAGCTTTTCTCTAGCGGGTCGGAACTCCGTAATCATACCTTGTGTTTGATTCCTCTCTCTCTTTCTCTATTTATTTTCTTGCATATTTGAATTGCTTGTGTGTGCTTGATTGTTTTGGGTACCAATTGACTTGTGCTAGGTAGTTCTTACCAAAACCGGTCTAAAACCAACTAAACGCTTCCGCAAAACTTGTAATTGGTTAAGCCGCCTACCTTCCTAGGGACAACATATATGATCTGTGACTTACATTTGAATATCAGATAAAATGTTGATCTTTTATCTAAAAACTGTCTAGGCGCTCGGTAAAATATCTCATTAATTTCTTTTTTGGTCAATCTTAATTAATACAAAAAATCAAAATTATATAATATAAATAAGGAGACAATCTGTTTTGGAAATTTAGATGATCTACAAAATCTTTTCATTATATGTATCACAAAATATTGTCATAAATTCTATTTTTTTTTTAGTTTGTTAAGATTTTGAACTAAATTTTGTCACACATTTGGGTGGATGCATTTTGCTATTTTTTTATACAACAGTTGCCCTTGTAAGTGGACAAATAAAGAAACAAAATAATGTTATACAATAAAGATATGTTGCTCAATCTATCAACAATACAACTAGAAATGTTTCTTAATTTGTTTCATTATTAGATGAAAAACCAATATATTTTGTTGCTTCGTCTGGCGATCGATATCCAATCACATATCAAATCAATCGAACGACTAAGCATGTTAGATCTAGCATGCTAACATCTCTTGAATCCGTGTGTTTATAAGTACTAGAGATTGTTTTCTTTTTAGATGAAAAGTCAATATATTTTATTGTTTCGTTTGACGATTGATATCCAATCACGTATCAAATCGATTGAATTTCAGAAACACATGGTATCGCACTACATCCGTACATTCATTTTATATAAGTAGTAGAGATGACGAATGAGCTTTTTTTTTTTTTTGCCATTAAAATTGCGACCGACTTTCTGGCACCAACAAGTATATCTTCCAGAATTACTTTTCCTCCAATATGACGCAATGAAAGATAGTCAAATCAATGTTCACATGAATAATTTCTTAATTCATTTTAAGATAAGATAGTTAAAATTTTCTTTATTTTTGTAAATCGAAAAAGAAGCACTTATAAAATTACCGGGGCTGATAAGGATCATTTCCAATATTCATCATCCCCATCATCCCCGATAGTTAGTTTAATTGCATTCCATAAAAGGATGATTCCCCTGGCAGTTATTAACGCGTTTTCCATTTTTGGATGAGGGGATGTTGGAAGGAAGGAATGAGCGAACAGAGGAGAGGGAGGGGAGCGACACAGAGGGGAGGGAGGGAGCAATACAGAGGGGAGCGACAAAGAATGAGAACTAGAACAATTACTCATATTAACTAGAACAATTAGTTTCAGAATTAGAACAATTACTCATATTAACTAGAACAGTTAGTATTCCAACTAGAACAGTTAGTATTCGAATTAGAACAATTACTTATATTAACTAGAACAGTTAGTATTCGAATTAGAACAATTGCTTATATTAACTAGAACAATTAGCTATGGAAATGAAGAAAGAATGAGGAAAGTTACAGAGAGGAAGGGAGTCATGTTCATTCCCTCTGCTGTTCGCGTCCAATCCATCTCCTCTGCTATCCGCGCCCAAACCCATCTTCATGTAGAGAAAGAAAAACAGAGGGAAGAGAAACAGAGGGACGAGGGATGATGGGAGGATGACAGTTATTAACGCTGGATGAGAGGGTGACGGGAGGGATGAGGAATGAGGGATAGATAACGCGTTTTCTAAAAATGGAAAAAATTAAACGCGTCAGTAGGGGATGATAGGGATGATGGATCCGTGGGGATGATGGAAAGCAATTCCGTAAAACTACGTTTGTTATTGGTATCCATGTATAGAAAGAAAAACAACATGCTCTTTTTTTTCTCATAAATAATTTTCATAAAAATAGAAATGTTGATGGCTTCTAAGGAATAATTACTTTTCAGGTAGTCATGTAAATATTATTACCAAAGATGCTATCAATAATTCAATATCATGTGGTTTTAAATTCAATTACTATGAATATTCATATTTGTTAGTAAATATGTTATAAAATTCTTATTTTCGTTGTCATTAAGGATATGAAAGGTCTGTAGTTAAATTTTCAAATTGTTCAAGAAATAAAAACTGTTGACGAGGCATTGCTCGAACATATATATACCTATGAAGATATTTAATGGTTCATGTTGGTACACTTTGTTACCTCCACATCTCCTTTGGTACACGAAAAAAAAAACCCCAGTGAGCACTCAATTTTGCCTAATTACCCCAAAATTGGTAATTTAACCGGTAATAATTCAACTGATCTAATTAAAGAAAATTGGTAATTTAACTGGTCAAAATTTGCAACGAAATCTAATTCTTAAACCGATCTAGAGGGACACATTAAGTTTCGCTCGATATATACAAATTTACTTACATTTTATTATCAATTACTTGCAACATATCAAGTTTCAATTAGAAGGTGCTTGATATATGTTTCTATGATTGGCTGTCTATTATTTTCATGTATTATTGCTGGTAAAGAATAACGTTCAACATTAAAATTCACACACAGCATTTACTTAACCAAAAAAAATAAACCAAAAAAAATTAAGAGATGATAATACAATCGAAACAATAATTATTGCGACAGAAATCGTTGAACGATTACATCCAAATCGTTGAAGGTCCAGCTTTGGACAACTTTAGTTGATGCAGCAATCACATTTATGTCGTTAGTAGTATAGATTATGCGCACTGTTGTTAACCAGCTCAAGTAACCCGAGTTAGTAATCGTTCCATTTCCTCATAATTGCCTCAATTATCAATGTCATATTTGGAATCTTTTGGATAGAATTTTGTCGGTCCCACTAATTCAAGTATCACAATTCAGATTCCTTTCTTTTCACTTTTCAGTTTTCTCGCCTTCGGTCATGAGTTTTCCATTTTATTTAATTCCTTCAGTCAAAAGTTTTATATTTCTTTCCCAAAGATGAGGCGGTTTCTTCTATTTACCTTACCACCCTAAATAAACCCTTCCACTTTCCGCACGCATAGTACCCACAACCTATAAAACGTGCAACTGATCTTCAGTCGTTCGATCTACAAAACATGGCTTGGATGCTCTCCAGTTAGAATAAATTAAACCAGAGCGCTTACTAATTTCCACACCGAAACCTTCTCTCACCATCTTACTAGACTGGAGCCTTGCGTTGGTGGAAATTGCTGTAATTGGAGTTACACGCAACTCGACTTGCATGGATTTCAACAACATGCATTTCTACAAGCAGATGGGTGGTTTCTTCATGCATAGCATTGTAAGCTCTCCATCCTTTTCTCTTGTCCTGTTGCACTGAGCACTTCTTCTCTCATTATCTTGTCTTATTTACTCATTTTAGAATTTTATCTGTGTATTTGTGCAATTTGTATAGGCTTTTTCTGTAAATTCTGAAAATACGGGAGGTGTTTTCACTTGATTTTTATTATCCTCTTTGATGCATATTTTCGAGTGCTTGAAGGAATAGGGATTTAAAGATTGAACTTTTTGCCTTCTTCCCAAACCCTCTCTCCCCCAAAAAATAAGAAAGAGAGGAATTAATAGCCCCTCGTGTATTCATTATCATCTAATATTTTAATTATTCGATCAACAGTAAAAACTGGATTAATATGTTGTTTTTAGTTGTTGAATGCTGAATGTTGGTGGGTTTGAATAGTTGGAGGGTGGCTTTTCCATTGCAAATTATCTGGAACAATTACCCAAATTTAAAATATATTGGGAAAAGATAGTGTTTGTGTACACGCTTCAGATACTTGACCTTACAATTTAGTTATCTCTTTTAGTTAAAAGTCTCATGCAACTTATGAATGGACAGAATACTGACAGCATAATAATATGTTACCAATTAGCTTAATAAACTAATTGAAACCAAAACTAAATGTTTATAGGTCTATTCTTGACCTATGAAATTTACTTCGAGTTCAAAACCATTTATAATCAATCAAGGAACTTAATAATTATGCAATGGGCATTAAACTTTATTTTTTGTTGGATATCTCTATATTTTGTATATTTATATTACATTCAGCGTGTTAGATATCCTATTTTGATCAGCCCTAGATTCCTAGAAGCATGACAGATTCAGATTGACATGTTAGTGGTGACCTCCATTAAGTTGGCCATAATCAGTACTAGTGGAACAATCTTTTTTTTATTAAGGTTATGTTTGAGAGTTGGATAAGATGGGGCAACAAGGGAAATCTCTTATCATTGAAAGAGTGGGGTTAAGAGTTTTGGTGGAACTGTTATCTCATCCCATTTCATTTCACTCCCAGAGCATAGCCTCAGTTTACTTGTAGTTTATCCTTAAAATTGTGAAACCAACAATTGGGAAAAGTAAGGAAGTTTGAAATTGTTTTGAGCTACTCCTGACTGCTACAGCTAGAGTAGTAACTAGTAGTAATTGCAGCTTTATGCTTATTAATTCAGACTTTTTTTTTTTAACGATTATGATTTTCACGCTCTACAGAGCTTGCCAGAGAAATTGACGAAACAGTTAGCACATCTCGCTGGCAAAGTTCTTGAGCTGAAAAGACCCAGTGGCAGAACATGGTATGTTGGTCTTATCATGTCAGGTGACAAACTGATACTCCAGCCTGGCTGGAATGATTTTGCAAGGGCTAACAACATATCACAAAATGATCATCTTGTTTTCAATTTTATTGGTGGATCCAAATTTGAGGTGTTTATATTCGACCCAACAGGTTGTGAAATGGGTAGAAACGTTGAAAAGGAGGAACAAGAACCAAATGGGAGTCTTGGTTCAATAGTAGGTGAGGAGTTGTCCAAAGAATTGCATAACTCTGATGTGATAGAAAAATATGAATGGATTGCAATTGAAGGTGCGATTGAAACCTCTCCTCAAATTAAGGAAAAGTTTTCCTCCAAAGGAGAACAAGGAGCAGAAACAAGCAATGATTCTGTACCAATTGAAGAACTGCATAAGAATCTCTATCCTAAGGAAGAATTGCATAAAATTCAATGTGAAAACAAGATTCAGAGATCCAATCAAATGGCAACTGAATGTCCTTCTGAAAAGTTAGATGAGAAAGAAGAAGTGAACAAAGAAACAAGTAGTGATTCAGTGCCAATTGGCAAGTTGTTCCTAATCCACTCTGAGAAACCTAAGCATCGTAATGAGATTCAGTGCAAAACCAAGAACCCTCCTATGAAGAGGCTCCGTCAAAATCCATGTAGTCTCCCTTCCAAAAAGGGGCAGAAGAGGTTTTCTTCCCAATCCTGCTACAATAACTACACATCAAAATCAAGGGTCCAACTGACTGCCGAACAGAAGAATAGAGCCAAACAGCTTGCATGCAAAGTACAGGCTAGTAATCCCTATTTCCAAATATTCTTGAAGAAGCACAATGTCACGCCCTCTTATCGTATGGTAAGTAAGCCTTTCTTTTATTCTTTTTATATATACATGTAATGACTGCAATGTAAAAATGGATTTGATTTGTTAATTTTGTGTCTTCAAATTGCTCCAGTCATGAGCTAATCACCATTACACTTAGGTCGTGTATTCTGCTCTAGTTTGAGTTTGCCTAGGCTTGGGTATCTTGGCTCAGATCAAGAGGCCTTTTTTGGTTGGTCAAAAATATAGTACTGCTGCTATCGAGAAACCATGACATTGAGAAACAGTGACATTCATCTTTTCTTGCCATGACAACCCCTTCATGGTAACACTGATGAAGTTGTTTGTTAGTACTACTGCTAGTTGTTCTAAATATAGTTTTGTTCTCTGATCAGTATTTTCCAGCCAAGTTTAGTGCTGCTCATCTTCAAAAAGAAAACTTAGAAGTCATCTTATGTTGCCCCGATCAGGGAAAGACGTGGTTTGTTACAAGTTACTTCAACCTAGCGAGAAATGAACAAATACTTGTGGGCTCAACTTTCCAAAAATTTCTGAAGGAAAACAAGCTGCATATTGGTGATCTCTGTGTGTTTGAACTTCTTAAGACTGCAAAACGACTTACATTTGCAGTACACATCTCCCGATCAACTAACATACTAGACTCTTAGTGTTTTTTTTTTGTTTTTTTTTTATTTTTATTTTTTTGGTGTCGTTATGTAATTTAGGAAACTAATTTGGTGGTGCAAATCTTTAGCTATTCTTTGCCTCCTTTTTTTTGAATGCCTTGGCGGAGAATGGAAGTTGCATTATTTCAACTTTATTTTGATATACATAAATCTCATAATTATTATGAAAATAAATTGTATTGTTTGATCAATTTGTGCACGTTAGTTTCTTATTAAGATGTTTTATTTCCATTAAAAGTTAGATTATAAATGCTGTGATCATTTTAGGAGCCAATGAAAAGAGTAATAGAGTAATCTATTGATTTCGAGTCCTCACGTGTTACAAGTACAACATCGTGCTTGTTTAGTAAGACATGTTACTTCCAATATGGTTGTCGCTGCTGTCACTAAGACATTTACAACATCCTTTCTACT
Source organism: Rhynchospora tenuis (assembly GCA_027725995.1). Taxonomy (NCBI): domain Eukaryota; kingdom Viridiplantae; phylum Streptophyta; class Magnoliopsida; order Poales; family Cyperaceae; genus Rhynchospora; species Rhynchospora tenuis. The sequence continues at coordinate 30,625,115 of CM050889.1, forward strand.
TGGGTTTTCAATTTTTGTTTATTTCATTCTTTTGCACTAAAATTGTTTTTTTAACTTTTGCCCGACCACTTCCCATCATCACACAATAAAATAAAATAAATAAAAATAAAGTCAAGATTAATCCCTTTTTCTTATTATGTTCTAATGAAAGTTTTTGCCTGCGCTTATAATCCAAAAAATATTTAAAGGGTTTAATTTTTAAACAAATTGGAAGTAACATGTCTTAGAGCAATTAATCTATACTAAACAAATTTACTTCTACTTGCAATGAAGTACCCCCTTTTAAGCACTTAAATTCACTAGGTTATGAAGTTTGAACCCTACATTACAACACTTAAACATATGGTAACTAATTTGATTTATATCCATAAATTTATTGCAGTACTAAGCAAACACGCAAGAAAGGGAATAAATTAATGTTAAGAAAAGTTACAAACATTGAGAGGTGTTAAACTTACTATACTATTCTGGAATGTGCCCGCCATCTGTTTGTAGAAATGCATGTTTGAGAGGCCCACTTAGCAGAGTTCTACACCGGTATGATGCTTCCATTTAAGGCGCAGCGAATCCTGTCAACTTGGGGTAGCTACTACGTACATACAGGATAGCTCGTACCTTATGACGATAGCAAAACCGTTACATTGTTATATTACCACTAAGATTATACGGTGATTTACATGAGCCTCTCAGTAGATAAAAAGCAAAGAAAAAGTAGGTTCTATTTGTAGCACAACAACGTCGAAATATCATCTATTTAATTATTTTAATTTTCCAAGTGATGTTAAAAAGAAAAAGGTTCAAAAGCATCGTGTAATACATATCTGCTGATTTACCATAAGTTTGAGCTGTAAATTGGACCCCATTGAGTTCAGGCCTGAATAAACAATTTCTTTTGAAGGTTCTGAATACAATTTTCATCTCAATTTACTGACCTTCTTACTTATTATCGAAATTGAAATTCAATTTGCAACTGATTTTTGTTCGGGTGGTACAAAGGTGGAAGTGGTCGGATTTCGTATAAACAAGAACGATCATAACGCTTCGCTGCATTTTCTTTTTTCCAAACATTCTAAAGTGCTAATTTTTCAACAATACAGTGCTAAATCAGGTTATTCACTAGTAAGCTCCTTCTATCCTTCTGGAAAACCTTGTCCTCATAACATTTTTCTGGAAAACCTTCTTAGGTGATTCAAATGCACCTTAAAGATTTTTCCTCTAGTTAAACTTTTTTTTCTTTTCTTTTCTTTCTTCAACGTTCCCTTCCAATATTGAAACAAACTTGTATCATTAATTCTTAATTTTAAAAAAAAATTCGTAAAAACTCAGCTCTTATTGTATCTCCTATTAAACTATGCAGACATGCCATTTTATGGCATCCGGCTACAACTACACATCGATGCGGTAAGCACCGAGGGCGGTCTATGCGGCTGAGAAACCAAGAAAATTGGCCTAATGTCAATAGCCAGGCATGTTTTTCCAAAACCATTTAAATCGTAAATTTTTGTAAATTTTGTATAAAAGATGGCGTGGATGAGTAAAAGCTGAGGTCACTTGTCGTCAGCAATAGAGTTTATGAGGTGATATTACAATAAAAGAGTCCAGGGAAGTTTTTTCACCCAAAAAAAAATCAAGAGAAAAATGCCATGTGACATAAAAGATATAAAATTTAAATTATTAATGCAGTACAAAATGATGTCATGATATGTTAAAACTTAATTAAATCTTTTTTCTGAAATTAAAATATGCCTTTCAACTGTTAGGAGTATGGCGAGGCACTGACTGAACAGGACAACCACTGACCACACAAACAGTTAAAGAGGAATATATTTCTTTTAGTTACACCCAAACTATTACTGCAACAAAACACTGCCCAATCTCTTTTTTTTTTTTTTTTGACTGAAAGAAACATAAATAACAAACTATAAGGCACTAATTTCCTCTTGGATGGACATGGACAACAATTGAAATCCCAGCGTCCAATGTTTTCACCTCAAAAAGGCACAGGCTATGCACTTTCAAATTGTATTTTCGTACAAAATCTCTCCAGCCACGACGGCTTATGAACTGCGTATTTTTACCTTGGTAGTAGTGGCCAGAAAAAATCTTGTTCTTGTTCGCCAGTAGCAGACTGATTGACTGGCTTGTTTTTCCGAAATATTCATTGGCAGAGCACCTTGGAATTATCTGCTTGTAAAGAGAATAAGTATATAATTATACAAGAAATTTCGCTAATTTGTGGAACTATTTTTTTATCTGTCAGATTGCATTTGTATTATGGTTGTTTGTTAGCTAAGCTTAATTTCAGCTGGTACTGTTCTAGTTTACCTCCAAAAAGATGAAGATAAGAACACAAAAAGATATATCAATTAGGATTATAGAATTATGGATTGAGAAAGGAAAATCTGACCCAAACTATAACCTTCAATGTAAAATTCCATAGTTTTTACAAAAAAAGTTGTTTGTTAACTAAGCTTAATTTCAGCTGGTACTGTTCTAGTTTACCTCCAAAAAGATGAAGATAAGAACACAAAAAGATATATCATTTAGGATTATAGAATTATGGATTGAGAAAGGAAAATCTGACCCAAACTATAACCTTCAATGTAAAATTCCATACTTTTTACAAAAAAAAAAAAAAAAGAAAAGAAAAAGAACACACACACACAAAGTTCCAAGATGACTATTTCATGCAGTCTGAAATACAATTAACCATGAAACTGAACTTATCAGCAACCCAGCATCTAGCAAAACTGAAACAGAAAATCAATAAACCCAAACCAGAAAACCTAACTTTATGAAACAAGTCCGACACATCAAAGAAAACTGATCTCATTTACAGCCCCCAAATTAATATTATGATACCAATGCAACTTGATACGTAACTACCTTAGGATAGAGGGGGAAAAAACACTATCCCATAACGATGCACGACTTGAAATAAACCAAACCCATCACAAGTTCATAACCAGGTCAGAATAATTCAGACAACAACCTAAAAAGACCTGGACCAACCTGTTTGCCTCCTCTAATCATGGGCATGATTCAGCAAATTGTAGATCTTATCGCAGCTAGCGAGTTGAGTTGGGGGTTGGTGGATTCAGTACACTAAAGCAAAAATTGCAATACATTTTATCTCATCCCACATAAAACTAGCTGACAAAGGATTGCACCTCACTTCTATTTAATAGAAATCATACCAGATGGTTATTAATATCACTTGGAGTCAAGATCTTAACAAACAACTTGGAGCCTGGTTGAGTGGCAACTGCCATCTCATCTGCAACCTTCTGTTGTGCAACTGACAGCTTTGCTCTGGACCTACGGTAGGGCATATCAGAAGGTCCTTGCCTAGCTTTCTTATTAATATTACTTGGTGCCCCGTCGACATTTTTTACTGCCAAATGAATGAATACAATGATCAAAATAGGAACATTGTGCTGAAATTATGAAGTATAACATGCAATATTAGAGTATGATATGTAATGCAGGATTCACGTTAGAATTTTTTAAAAATTTGCTCTGTGCTTTATAGGAAAAAAATAGACAGTGGCATGGTCCTCGTGATCATATATTTGCAACTTATATTCTCATTTTCTTCATAATTAACCCTGCTAATTTTCAATTTTACAGTTTTAATGTACTCATTCCATTCCCTTGAACTATAAGTTTGTTCAAATAATATATTCATTAAAAAAATCTCAGTAGAAGAAGAAAAGCAGACTAATAAAGAGGGTAGCTTTGCCACCTGTCCCTCAAAAAAAAAAATAATAAAGTTGCCACTATAATGCTTAAACTTTCTCTAAAGAGGGTAGCTGATAACATATCCTTCAGCATTTTTAGGTAATTTTTCTCTCATTTTTGTCTGTTCCCTTTATTGTGGTTGTGGACATCAACTAAATAGGAAAAAGAGATGAAATCAATGTCGCACAGGAGTGGCAAAACCCAATAACAGTTATGGTTGGCTTTTACAACTAGGTACTAACTTGTTTTAAATTGGAATAACCACCAATCTATATAGATAATTCTTAGGATTAGTAGGGAAGCAAGCACACATGATTGTAACACTCAGATAGAAGGGTGGTTCCAGTTTGGTGGGTAAATAGATATATCAGGCAGTAACCTTTTTTACAACTCACCAAATTTTTGTATCATACTGCTGATTATACCTCCTAGTCATGGAAGTAAGAGTGTTGTGCTCATGAAGCACACATTGTCAGCTATTCGCTAAATTTGTACTCGGCAATTTTAAAATTATCCTCATATTTACCTCTCCTTTTCTGCTCGCAGGTAGCACGTGAAGATGTTTCTCTATCAGAAGATATCCTTTCTGGCGGAATGAAAACTCGAAAAGAAGTGTCACTTTCAGAACATGTTTTCACTGCTTCAGATTCAAATGTAGAGTCTGTTTTGGATTCAGATTCAGATTCAGATTCTGATTCTGTTTCTGTTTCATCATTCTTGATGATTAAAGAAACAACTTTTTCACTCCCACTTGGGTCAAAGATTAAGACATTGAAAGAGGAATTGCCTCTATATTTGAAGACTAGAAGATCATTTTTATCTATTTTATTAGCAGTGGCAAAATTTCTCCAGCCAGATTTGAGAGAGAGTTTGTTCTCTGACTTACACACTTCAATTTGCCATGTTTCTCCACTAGGACCTCTTAAATTGACAATTTCACATACCTCCTGTTTGAATCTCCTTGCAAATTTTCTTGGCAGAATCTATGTGAAAATATTGTTGATTAGCCTCTTTAGTATTGTTCATGGAAAAATCAAAGATTCTATCCTCAACAATTTCAAAATGAATTCCTCTTTTTCATATTTTGCATGTATTCTCTTTTAGAATATCTTAGAAGCAACACAGTCTAATGCTTTTGAAAGAAAATTTATTGGCAAAGAAAAAATTACAGGTTAATATTTTTTTTCCTGTTTTAATCAAAATATCAAGCTGACATTGATGGATATCATATTTATTTTTATGAATCTCACTTTAGATAACATTGAGCAGTAGGCCAGATGTTAATGCTTTAATCCTATACAAAAGGATAGATGATTGGTTTTCATCAATATGATACAGTAAATAATATAAAGAACCTTGAACCTTCTCATGTTCTAAAAAAAATAATAATATAAAATCATTGGCAAGAGACATTGAACAAGCAGAAATATTGGTTTTGTCTATTTAATTTGACACAATGAAGTTGCGCATATTGTTCTCAAACATGAAAATGTTATATCATAGGAGAATAAAATTAAATGATGAAAATACAGTAATGCATATTTAAAATGCTAATACCAGTATATCTGGGTTGAATACCGGCTGAATATGAATCAGTGCAAGCCTAATAGAGTCAGATTTACAAAGAAAAGCAAAACTTAGTTCTCTAAAACTTTCACATAATTTAATTATAACAATGAAAAAAATCAGATGCGGAACTATTATTAGCTAATAAAAAGGGTCAAAGAGTTACCAAGTGATTCCTAAAGGAAGCTTCCATCTTCACAAAGAACTTGACATTTTTTGGGTCCATGTGGTTCAAGTAAAAATGGCTTTGCCATTTTCTGCACACCTTGCAACTCTCCTTCATTTGTTCTATTTCTTTTCTGGGGTCTCCTCCCTCGTCCCTCACTTTATAAAGCTATTCAGTTTTTCTCCACCTGTCCGATTTATTTTTACAAGGAGTTATTTACCATATATTCAACTTCTCAATAAATACGATGTAATATCCTACCAAACCTCAAATGCAATATTTACAACAACTTGCTTGTTCCTTTGAAAAGTATCAGGACTTGCGCAATCAATTGTACAGTCAAATGATTGACAGGCCATGAATGCAACGAGTCACTTTGACGGATCATATAAATATCAAGGCTCAAAAGTTCTACTCTTCAAATTGAATTTCTTACAAATATAAAAAAAGGGGGAAAATTACAAGTTGGAAAGTAGTCCATAAATTTAACCATTGTTTTTTGTTATTATAGGAATGGTGAGCGAAAAGAACAGTATATAATTAAACGAGAGAGTTTACAGAAGCCTCGAAAGGAGAATTGAACCCTTTATATTCTTTAAATTTACTTCGGACAACTTCAGACCAATGATGCACGCATCATAAGCAAAGAACAAAAAATCATAGAAAAATGTATAGTGAACTAAGGGGGGCGTTTGTTTGTGTAGTAAGGGGTTGTATAAGTTAAGGATGCCTAAGTGTTTATGTAATGTTATGTAATGGAGGTTTGGTTGTGTAGTAAGGATGAGTAACTTAATGCATGCATATATTCGTGTCAAAAGACTAAAATGCTTTTACATTTGAATTAATATTATGTATTAATAAGATCTTGTGACAAAATTATTGTTAATTATTAATTATTAATGATAATAATAATCATTTTTATTATTATGATATATTAATAATCACTTTTAATTAAATATTATAAACATTATTAATTATTTAACGATAAAAAAATATTATTGATTAATTATTTTTAATTAATTCTTATTTTTTAATTGTTATTGTTAATAATTAATATTATTTTTTAAATATTATTAATTATTATTATTTAATTATTAATTATAATAATTAATATTTATTATTAATTACGATTTTTTAATAATTATTATTACTTATTAAATATTATTAATTATATATGATAATAATACATCATTTTTGTTATTATGAAATATTAATAATTACTTTTAATTAAATATTATAAATATTATTAATTATTTAATGATAAAAATGTATTATTGATTAATTATTTTAATTATTATTATTAATTATATTTTTTTAATAATTATTGTTATTTATTAAATATTATTAAATATTATGATTAATTATTTCTAATGGGTATTGTTGGAATTAAAGAGGATGGTGCATAACTTATGCAACCTATTTAGGTTGCATAAGTTACGCACCCTTAAGACGTCTTATGTAACGGGTGTTTGATGACTTAAGGATGCATAACTTAAGTTATGCACCCTTTAAGTCACAAACAAACGCCCCCTAAAATATTAACTTAGCAAAAGAGGAACATAAGTCGCATCATAAATATATATTAATAAATGGTGAGGTTACAGCAACATCTCAAAACCAATGTATTTCCGGTATTTATTATTTATATGAGTTACAAGATCATACCAACAAAAACAGAAGTACGTAGGTCGGCACCAAAATAAAGAACTCTGCTTGAAACTATATATGCAGTGGTCTTGATAACATAAGCTGCTGAGTGGTCTTGACGAGTGCAAACTGACAAATCTGGCCTTCTGCAACTTGTTTCTTCTTGTGTTTGCTAATTTCAGTAATTTTCTTAGAGGTTTAGATGTCAGAACTCACATGCTTTACACGTGACAGGGTACCGTATCTGTACTCCAGGTGGGAATTTTTTTTTTTGAAACACCAGGTGGAAATTGAGACGATATTACGGTATCATACTGCGGATCACGTAATAAAAGTCACAACTCACAACCAATTGAGAGTTTTGTGGCTGCACATTGAATGTACCCTTTCCTTTAAAAACTTTACTGGGTCCGGCCCACATTAATGAGATAAAAAATCGGGGCTGATAACAATCATCCTCAAGATTCTATCATCCCCATCATCCCCAAGATGCGTTATCCATTTTTAGAAACGCATTAATAGTTATTTTCTATTTTCGGAAAGCTTTCCATCATTCGTGAGACTCATCCCCTCTCTCCCACGATTTCTCTCCTTTCTCTCTCTGTTTCCTTTAATTAACTGCCACATGCTCTCTGTTTCCTTTAATTAACTGTCACATGCACAAGTTGAACAATTATTTATTTTTCGTGAACAGTTAGTACATTAACTAGAACAATAAGTATTTTTTTCCAGCATAACTATTTTTTTCCCAGAACAACTAGAACAATAGAACAATTACTCATATTAACTAGAACAATTAGTTTCAGAATTAGAACATTTAGTTTCAGAACTAGAACAATTACTCATATTAACTAGAACAATTAGTTTCAAAATTAGAACAATTACTCATATTAACTAGAACAATTAGTTTCAGAATTAGAACAATTACTCATATTAACTAGAACAATTATTTATTTAATTAGAACAATTAGTTTTGGAATTAGAACAATGAAGAGGGAGGGGTGGGGCAGGGGTTAATGACAAAAAAAAAATGCGTGCCAGGGGAAAGGGAGAAGGAGCGAAACACAGAGGAGAGAGGAAAATTAAGAAAAGAAAGTTAGAAGCCAAACACGTCATTAATGAGGCGAACCCAGAAAAAGAAGGAGGAGATGAGAGGAAACACGTCATTAATGAGGACGCTGAAATTAGAAGGGAGGAAACGCTTCATTAATGAAGCGCTGGAGGATGATGAGGATGAAAGAATGTGTAGGGATGATGGTGAGCAATTCCCATAAAAAATCACAGAATTGGAGCCTGGACAGCTGGACTAGGAGCCTGAGTCAAAAAGGGAAGTCCGAATTCAGAATCCGAATTAAGTTGCAAAAATCCATAATTAGGTTCCACGTAGGTCAAAGATACCTATAACACCTAACCTCTGCACAACTGTTTGTAGGCAAGAGAAGTGAGTTATCATTATGGGTCTCTGGCACGGTCGCTTTATGTATACCTCCCTGCTTCTCAGTCAGTTATCTTCCACTAACTTTCAAAAAAAAAAAAAAAAAAAAAAAAGTTATCTTCCACTGTTTATTGAGTGAGCAGTGGAAGATAACCCATAAAGCATGGTCTACATCTTGCCTACCAAAGAGACAAGGTGTAGCTTCTACCAGAGAGACAAGGTACAAATACAATACTCCAAACGAACTAACCAATTGAATGATTGGAATGCCGAAGAGATCGATCCGTATCTGAAAGCTTGGAATTGTGATTGCTACATGAAGTAAACGATCTGAATGTTTTCTTTTCGACATTTCTGCTTTATTTTATTTCTCATGTTGTTTTAAAAACCGAAATTTGTTGCTTTCGACGTAGTGAAACCAAAACAATTGATCCAGTATTTTTTTTTTTTTTTTTTTTTGGTTACAGGTCAATTAAAAGTTTGGAACCTTACTGCATCATAATAATAATAAACGTTATGTTGGAACACATTCTAACTTGCGTAATTTTAGCTGTTATGGTTGGAGAAAATATTTTTTATATACTTGTGAGAGTGACCATAATATACCAAAAAAAAAAAAAAAAATTAACTATGGAACTTCACATTATAGGTTAAACACAAAACTTGATGATTAATTGTGGCAGGCTGGCAGCTATACCATTCCGAAAATCATACAAATATTAATTTCTTTATAATTTATAGTTTAGATAGATTGTATATCAAATCCGGCTTATTTTGACAATTGAAAATGAACGAATTTGATGTAAATTTAGCCATTAATCAAGGATGAAAAATTGCAACACTTTATAATTTAGGACATTTGATGGAAATATATTACACTCAAACTGTACAGAATTTTGTACATATAACCAATTTTACAAGGGCATCAACATATGATTTTTTTTTGAAAAAAAAAATATTTCATTGAGAAATCGTTATCAAACAAGATAAATCGTTGGTCAGTGAAAATATTGAGAAATTCGTCGTAAAGAACAACCAGAGGCGATGGCATATGCTTGTTTGAGATGCATTGCCGACCAAATTACATATTTTCAGCCCATTTCTTAAAACAATTTGTAGTTATTATATGCCGCTACTTTGGGGATCTTGTCGTGTGTAATTCATATCAGATGAGGTGAAATATTTTTGGTTCACTTTTTAAATCAGTCCGCCTCATAGTTTGCGCTGTGATTTTTTTATTTATTATTTTTTAATCATCAATTCTAAATTTAATAGATTGTTATTGTTATTCTGGTAATCTCTCTTCTAGTAATTTCCCTTATCACATCTGCTTATGTATTGAATACGTTCAAGGAATTTCAATATTGTTGGGGGGATTTTAAGAAAAGAGAATTGGTATGAGTTCCATATTGCGCACAACGATGAAAGTAATTTCTGGAAAAATAAAGAAAACAATCAGCCTATTTTTTATATTATCTAAAAGTGGTTAAAAAATATTTATAATAATAATAATAATAATCGATGAAGAATGGAATTTTGTTTTTGTTTTGTGTGTATGTGTGTGTTTTTGTTTGGCTAACTCTCTGGTACCGGTTGGAACATTACTATTTGTAGCTTAATCTTGCTTCAATGAAACAATTATAGTTTTGATCGTTTTTTCCAAAAAAATAAAAATAAAAAAAATAAATGCACGAATGGAAGGGGGTATGCTGTACTACCTGTACAGCCTGTACTAATTTGTTTTTATTTTCGGCGTTGCAAAAGCCCAGTAAGTCGCGTTCTGTACTTCTTATCATGCTATGGGCATTAGGAGTTAGAACACAATTTCAATAGACATTTTTTTTAGACCCATTGATGAATAATAGGCATTATCAAATGCGAGAGAAACTATGAACTACCCACTTTGATATCACAAGAGAGAAAAAAAAAAAAAAAAAAAAACTCCCATTATTTAAACCATCAATAGGAATACGCGTCATTGCATATATTTTATAATGATTTTTACCACCAAATAGTCTATTGCGCGTATATATACTAGAATAAATTTTGGTGTATAAAGATCATATGTGCAAATTTTATGCAAAATTCCTTACACATGCTTACATATCATATTTAATGTGGCTTTTGTATAAATTCGAGTTTGTATGATACTCACACTTTCGGCAAACTAAATTTTGGGACATACGTTACATGATTTATTCTCCCTACGTATACAAGATAGCGCTGATTATCGATGACTCGATATATCTTTTAGTTTAGGAATAATTAAATTTATGCCATTGTAAAAAGTTGTCAATTCAAAAATATCATTGTTAAATTACTAATTAGATTTATGCCAATGTAAAACTATAAAAATTAGTTATATGTCATTGTTAAATTACTAATTAGATTTATGCCACTGTAAAACTATAAAAATTAGTTATATGTAATTGTTAAATCACCTATACAAAGGCACACATTTGGTTCCTCTCCCTCTTCGAGCGGCAGAATATTGCGACACGCAACCGTCGCTTCAAGCCGTCTCCTTCTAGGATCAGGCTCACCACCTGGCTGGGCTGCTCCACGTGGTGACATACTCTTAACAACATTTCACAAACAAAATTTCATACACCACTAAATTTTTTTAAAAAAAATTCTATATTCTTTTATAAAATACTACATTCTGTTTTTTTAAAAATTAATATTCCGATTAATATTTTATAAAATTAATATGAAGTTTTTTAATTAATATTTTACTTTTTTTAATTATTTCGGTTTTAAAATTATTTCAATTTTTAATTTCTTCCTTTTACAAATATTTTAATTAAAAAAATAAATAATAAATAAATAATTTGATTTTTTATAAATTATTTAATATGTTTTAAATAGAGGCGCCACTGGCGCTGCTAGAGCCGCCACTCCATGGAGTCTGGCGGTTGAAAATTATTACTATTATTAAATTTTTTCTCGATTTATTAAATCCATTTATTTATTTATTAATAATATTTATTAATAAAAAAAAATACGGTATATTTCTTACCCAAAAGAGGCGGTTGCCTCATTTTAACACCCTTCCACTTCCGCACAAACCCCACTTCCATGAAACCAAAATACATGACAAAAAAATGCGTCTCACCTTCGCTTATTCCATTTACAGAATGGGGTTAGACGGATTTAAGTTCAACATAGGGGTGTCAATGTCACCCCTATTTTTAAGAATAATGTTATTAAAGATGAATATTGATAGTTCTAAAATAAAAATTTATTATATATATAATCTATTTGAACCCCATAAATATTTATGTGATTTTCTATTGTTGAACCCCATGCATATTTTTTTATGAAATTGTTTGTGAGATCTTTTTTGGAAAGATTAGTAGAGTGGGAAAAAAATCATGCTCGTGACTTGCTTGAGATCGATTCCAACTTTTGTTCGAAATTGTCTCACTCGCTTTTGGCTCGTGATTAATTTGACTCACTCGAATTTTACACGAAATATCTATACCTAAATATGTAATTTTATTATCTTATTTATAATATTTAATAGCTAATTTGATATATAATTAATTTATTTTTTATTATAAATACTAACTTTTTTAAAATATCATTATAAAAAAAAATTTTAGTTTATATATATAAATAATCTAGAAAATAATAAATATTAATTAGTTTGTATTTTTCTTGCTTAAAAATGTATGAAATATATATAAAAAGTATAATAATCGATGGTGTATAGGCTCGATTGTGGCTCGTGTTCAATTAAACTCGATTTGACAAAATTCGATATATTTAAAATCAAGCCTTGGTCACGGTCAACTTGTTTGACCTCGATTTGTGTTACTAGCTCTGAAGATTAGTGAACCCATTCTAAAATTTTCTGGCTCCGTCCCTGATCTCCACTAACCAGTAAGAAATAACTAAACCAGAGAGGGGCCAGATTTCCAGTTTCCACGCCTATTGTTCCTTCACCCTCTTCTCAAAAATCCTATTGGGGCCTTGTGTTGGTGGAAATTGCAATAATTGGAGTTACACGCAACTCGACTTGGATGGATTTCTCCTGCATGCACTTCTATAAGAATATGGGTGGCTTGTTCATGCATAGCATTGTAAGCTCTCCATCTTTCCCTCTTTTCCTTTCAACGCTGAGCACTTATTCTCGCATTATCTTTGTATTTGTGCAATTTTGTACATGAGAGCTTTTTGGCTTTTCTTGTAAATTTTAGAAGTAGGGGTATATCGGTGGTTTTGAAGAAATAGGGTTTTACAAATTGGAGAGACAGATAGTCCCTCTTTTCTTCCTTGTAAAACTTATTAGATCAACTGTTAAAAACTTGAAAAAGTTTTCTGCTTTTCTGTTCAAAACTGAATGTAGATTTCAATAATTGGAGGGTGCTTTTTTCAATTGCAATTATCTGGAACAATAACCCAAATTTGATATGATTAGGGGAAAGATTGTGTTTTTGTAAACGTCGCAGATACTTGTTAACCTCATAACCATGTTGTCCTATTTTAGTTAAATGTCTCATACACCTATTTATGAATGGAGGAAATACTGACAACATGATAATATCTTGCCAGTAAGCTTAACAAAAATATTTAGAACAATAAACGTGTTATAGGTCTATTTTTGACATATAGAACTCGTGTGAAGTTCAAAACCATTTTATAATCCATCAATGGATTTAATAATCATGCATAAAACTTAAATGTTATTGACATCTCTAGTGAAATATAAAACTAAATTTTAGTGAAATATTATATAACATTTAATGTGCTAGATATCCATTTTAATTTTCTTACTAGCCCATTCTGAAATAATTTTGGAATCAACTAGAAGCGTAACAGATTTGAGGTTATTTTACTGGTATGGGTAGCAGAACAATTTTTAATTTATAGGTTATCTTTGAGAGTGGTATCAGACTAGTAAATCGTGGGGTAAGGGTTTCAGTGAAGATAAATATTTTATCTCATCCTACGTCATCTCACTCTGAAAGCAACAATTGGAAAAAAAGTAATAAAGTTCAAAATTTGTTTCATGCCATGCCGGGCCACTACAGCTCGGGTAGCAACTAGTTGTAATTTCAGCTTTATGCTCATTTTCTTGCACTCTACAGATCTTGCCAGAGAAATTGACAAGACAGTTAGCACATCTCGCCGGCAAAGTGCTTGAGCTGAAAAGACCAAGTGGTGGCACTTGGCATGTTGGCCTTATCATGTCAGGTGAAAAGCTGGTACTCCAACCCGGCTGGAATGATTTTGCAAGTGCAAACAGGATATCACAAAACGATCATCTTGTTTTCAAATTTGTCGGTGAATCAAAACTTGAGGTGTTTATATTCGACCCAACAGGTTGTGAAAAGCTTGGTTCAATAGTAGGTGAGGAGTTGTCTCAAGAATTGCGTAACTTTGATATGACAGAAAAATATGAATGGCATGAAGTTGAAAGTGAGATTGAAACCTCTCCTCTGAATAAGGAAAAGCTTTCCTCCAAAGGAGAACAAGGAGCAGAAACAAGCAATGATTCTTTACCAATTGAAGAACTGTGTAAGAATCTTTATCAAAAGGAGGAACGGCTTAAATTTAAATGTAAAACCAAGGTTCAAGGATCGAATCAGAAGGCAACTAAACATCCATCCAAAAAGTTAAAAGAGAAAGAAGGGGCGAACAAAGAAACAAGTAGTGATTCGGTACCAATTGGCAAATTGCTTCAAATCCACTCTCAGAACAATAAACATCATAGTGAGATTCGGAGCATAACCCCTCCTATGAAGAGGCCTTGTCATAAACCAGGTAATCTCCCTTCAAAAATGGGAAAGAAAAGGAAAATTTTTCGACCCTGTTATAATGATTACACATCAAGGGTTCTTCGCCTGACTGCAGAGCAGAAGAATAAAGCCAAACAGCTGATATGCAAAGTACAGGATAATAATCCCTTTTTCCTGACAGTCTTGAAGAAGTACAATGTAACATCTCCTTGTCGGCTGGTAAGTAAGACTATTTTAATCTTTTTATATGCATAAAGTGGCTGCTATGGAAGATATGGGTTCGATTTGTTAATTTTGGGTGTTCCAATTGCTCCAGTCATCAGCTAATCTCTATTAATCTTGGGTTGTGTATTATGCTTTAGGTTCTGTTTGCCTAGTCTTGGGTATCATTGGCTCAGCTCAAGAGACCTGTACTTTGGGTTGGTAGAAATACGGTCTTAGACCAAATAGTTTGCGTGAAATATAAATATGCTGGGTTAATTGGCGGTAGAGGCTATAGTTGTTCTTTTTTCAATACCAGCTAATGAGAAACAATAGTTCTTTGTCATGTACCATCCATGGAGCAGCGGTGACATTATCTTTTCTTCCCATTACTACCTTCATGGCAACATCTGGTGACGAAATTCTATGTTAGTACTGCTGCAAGCTGTTCTAAATATTGGTTTATTTTTTGAACAGCGTTTCCCAGCAGATTTCAGTGCTGCTCAACTTCGGAAAGAAAACTTAGAAGTCATCCTTTGTCGCCCTGATGAGGAAAAGACCTGGCTTGTTACGAGTTACTTCTACCGATCAAGAAACGAACAGACAGTTAGTGGCTCAACTTTGGAAAAATTTATAAAGGAAAACGATCTGCAGGAAGGTGATCTCTCTGTTTTTGAATTTCTTAAGACGGCAAAACGACTTACATTTGTAGTACATGTCTCCCGAGCTACAAGCATGCTGGACTCTTAGTTTTTTTTTTTTTGTGATTTAGGAAATTAATAATGAGGGGTATAAACCTTAATAACGGTCTTGTTTAATTTATGGTTAAAAGCTAGTGATGTTAGTGGAAATCTTCTTTTCCTCGTTTCTTTTAATGCCTCGGCTGAGAATGGAAGTTGTATCCAAATGGTATGTGTATAATGTGTTTTAAGGTGTAGTGTATGTATTAAAGTAAGACTATCATTTCTGTGAATTATTGTGCGGCCAATTGTGTTGTTTATATCGTTACAAAAGTCTTTGGCATTTGGAAAAAAAAAAATATTTATTTGTGCCTAAAATTTGTTACATGCAGAGTTTATTTTATAGGAATTTACCTCTTTTTGTAAAAAAAGAGAGAATTCGGTAGTTTAACTGGCCAAAAAAACAAAAAAAAAAAACACAGAGTTGGGTAGTTTATCATGTATTTGTCAATTTTTGGGAAGTTAAGTATTCCAATGCTACTTCGGTAAAATTATTATGCAAAGGTTATATATATTTAAATATCGCAAAAGTTGAATAGATCGTTATCACAATTAAAAAAATATATATATACGTATCTTTTGTGCATCTTATTTGATTGTAAGCTGATTTATCATCTATAAACATTTTTATTGATACAACCAAACAGTTTTCAAATTTTATTAAATTTAATTCATATCCTATGCAGTTTTCAAATAACTTATTCACAAACTGTGTTTATTTAGCAATGGTTCTGTTAACTATCAATTTATCATGATGTGAATAAAAGTGATATTCAGTGCTCAATCTATATCTACTACCCCCATAGAAACAACAGTAAACTACATAGAATAGTATTCGGGATTGTTAGTTTGAGAGTTATTCCGTCAGTCGGCATATACTCATTAATTAAATAAGTTGTGAATTGCGTTATAATTCACCAGCAATTTGTTGTTTGGCAAAAAAGATAATGTCAAGGGAGAGACTCAAAACTTTTTTATTTGTAGCATTCCAAATTTTTAATTTGGACAATTATTCATCTAAACTCTACGAGACTACGACTCGTGACAACAAAAAATCATTCTAGATAATTCACCATTAGATGTTTAATTAATATTAAAAGTTTAAAAGTCACTGACCAACTATCCGTTTATTCTCGTTGAATCTTACCTCGGAAAGGTTGCTTCATTAACTCACATCACATCGCTGTCCATCACTCATTAGTCATTACTAAGTTCAACATCTCTCAAATTCAAATTCCAGACTTCCAGTCTCCGACTCTCAGCCTCTATTCCTCTTTCTAGCCTCCCTTTTCTCTCTTCTCTCCCTTTTAGCTTCCGTTTAAACGAGTGAACCAAAGCAACACCGCCTTTGCCCTATTCTCTATTCCAGTGCATCATTCCTCCCTGCCTTTTCCATTCCAAGACTGATGCAGAGCAACAGCTCCTCCGACGTTGATCCACCAAGGCCACCTATCTGTCCGATCCAAGATGCACAACCCATGTCAAGGCGTAAACCTGAATCCATAGTCGTGTTAGATCTAAAACTTAATTACACTAGGATCCAACTCAAGTGAATCAAAATACTAATAGGACTAATCACAAGTGCGGAAGCTTACTTGTATTTATCCGGATCTCAATGGTCTTGATTAATTCTTGTTCTCGAGAGCGCCTCGCGTGTATCCTCTTGCATCAACTCGACTCAAGGCCTTAACAATGCTCTTATGCGTGTACCGAGAGGTTGGGAGAAAGGTCTTCCAAAGGATCAAGACATGCCCTTTGATGCCTTACGCCTAAAGCAAAACACTATCTCTCTCTAATTGATGGAAGTATTAGAAAGAGGGGCAGAGATGCTGCTATCAACGCATGTATGCAGCAGTGCTCGTTGTTGTCTTGTCCCTTGGGGACCAACCCCGTATATATAGTACCAAGGGCTTCTTGGTACGCAAACAATACCATATTGGTCCATCATCAATATAGATTTGTTTCTAAATATGACCACCTACAAAAGGCAACACATCTATGCACAAAATCTTGCTTTTATTTACAGCCACGTTTAGCATATTACCATATCTTAATTGACTTGGAAACCAAGCAGAATTTGCCCACACAAAAATAGATTGTTTCTTAATATGGCCAAATAATCTTACAATCTCCCACTTGGGCTATTATGCTTAGTGTTATCCAAAGTCCTTAACTTAATGAGTTCATATTTCCATGGTAATAAATTTTGTGCCTCTAATTCCGTCCATCATTCATAACGATAAAAGACCATTGAAGCTTTCGTTACATTATAGCCATTACAGGCTTCTAATCCTGTAAAGCCGTCGCAACTAAACCCACAATGATCACAATACCATCATAAATGAATGACATTGAATTTAGATGTGTGTAAGTGGTATGGAAAATACACGCAAGTGTGACTGCCGCGTGTCTATTTCCAACTTTTATTGGTCGCCCAAAACTGAAGTGAGGTCAACTTAATTTAGAGTCAGAATGAGAACTAAAAGCTGAAAACTGAATCATTTCTGCAGAAATTCTTCACATGCTGAATAAACTGAAAACTGAATATATGTCCAATCATGCACTCCCACTGAACACAAACTCCCACTCAAGTCTTAAACCCTCAACTTGAATTAGCACCCACAGAAGCAACATGCTTCTGTAACCAAATTGGGTGTTTCAAGTTTTCATGAGCAGATCTGCAATTATGGAGTTTTGTTCTAATGTGCTAGATTGACATTAAATCATTCTGAACTATTTTATTTACAACCAGAAACTTAAAGTTTTATGTGCTTTAACTTATTGAAGTTTCTGTTGTTGGAGTATATGATTATTGTCACAATATATCCATAGTGATGTTTAAACAACATCCATCATGTGCAGCCGAGTGACAAAATTCATGGTCATACTCCCAAATTTGAATGCTTTATAACATACTATAAACTTTATTTCCATTGCGAGAGATGTTAATACACACCCGTTTAACATTCTTCAGAAAATGGAATTATTCTTTAGCATATTATCATGGCATTCACTAAAATCGAAGTCAGAACACCAAAAAAAGACCTCAACCTATTTCTGACATCCGAACTGTAAGTGTATAGTTATATCCAATAACTAAATTTGGCTGCATTCCATAATTTTGCACTCATATTGTGCAGATATAGACTTTGCATCTTTATTATGTATACAGTATCCACATGTATACGAACTTAGATCAAATTCCTTATAACTGAATCATAAGGAGTACTTAAATTTCCAACTTCAACATATATGGGGTATAGTAAAGACAAAAAATATATATACCTCAATCACATGGTATCCAATAGTTTGCATTTTTATCTTATCATACTACTTGAGAGCCTAATTGATTTTTATTATTTGTTTAAAGGCCCAAGAACCATGAGGCCCAGTACACATGATAATATCATTTCAAGTAGTAAATCATCATAATGCAAAATATTACTCCCACTGAACCTGTGATATATACAATCATTAACCAAGTTTATCTCAAAACCAAATGAGATAATCACTTGATGAAATTTGTAATATCACTGTTGAGACGTCTATTTTGAGTTCATAAATAGACATAAATTTGCAACCATTTTATTCGTATCATCCGATTCAAAGTGGGATGGTTGCACCTTATTTCATCAATGTCTCCATTGAAGAATACAGTCTTAACATCTATTTGATGAAACTCGAGATCCAAAATTGTGCTACAAGTGCCATGATTACTCCAAAATAGTCTTTTAGTAAAACTAGAATGAAAGTCTCTTTATGGTAACTTCATTCCTTTCTGGTGAAGTTCTTAGTGACAGGATGTACCTTATGACCTTTTACGTTGCCTTTAGAATTTCTTTTGGTATTAAAAGTCCATTTGCAACCAATGAGTTTCTTACCTGAAGGCAATGTTACTAAATTCCAAATATTATTGTCACACAAGAAATTCATATGGCATCAATCCACTTTTATGAGTTTCAAACTCATGTTCATGAAGATAGACAACATAATCATCCGATATTGTTCGTCTTTTCTTCCTTATAGATCTTGTAAGCACAAGTTCTTGAGGTGGTTGTAGTTGTTCAATGACACTGTTATCTTCAACTTAATTATTTCCAGAGTCTAAGTCCATAGGATCTGGAACAGGATCTGTTTCCTTAATCAAACGATCCGTTTGAGTCCACAAAGGATCATTATCATTTTCAGGATCAACCCTGGGCACTGTATTGATTGAGTTCACAAAGATTAGTGCTCTCAGTTTCTTGTTTGAAGATAATATCATAATGTGTCATATCTCCCCCCACAACCAAAACATCCTCAAAGAACTTATTTTTATTTGTCTCTAAAACTTAAGTTATGGGATATAATAATTTTGATATTCCTGGATCTTTTGGCATAATCAACAAAACAACTAATTATCCCTTCATCCAACTACTCATGTGGCTTATACCGAGTTTTGTTAGATATCCCCAATATAATATTATGGACATTCCAGTCTACATATTATATGGGTTTTATAATAGTTGCCTTTAATTGATATAGAATACAAACTGCTATTCGTGAGAACTTTTTAACTTTGCACAAAAATATATTATCTCCTTTAGAGATACAACTTAACCTTTTGTGCCAAAGTATTCATGAATTTTCAATTTTATGCATAAAAATTAGTATCTTTTATAGATTTTCCTTATATAAGCTATTATTTCCATACAAGATTGTTATAAACTGAAGAAGAAATGAATCTACCTGATTTTGGACCATGAGACAAAACCAAATTTCTATTCTTAAATGAACAAATAAATTCTTATTTGTTGATTTGAGATAGAGTTGAAATTTCATTAAAATGAAATTATAAATGTCTCATGTATGTCCAAATATGATCCATAACTAAATAACAAACTATGGTTATTATAGCTTCCTAAATTGATTGTCTTGTTGTCACCGCTATATGAATGTATCTTTCAACATCAATTGGACTTAAAACAATCATAGGAAATCCTAGAAATACAAATGTGGGAAGTTTTATCCGAATCAATCCACTATCTGTATATATATTGATACTAAATACAACTTATGCATAGACTTTAGCAAGAAACACAATATTATTCTTGGTACCCCAAGTATAATATTTTCTTAAATGCTCTTATTTTCATAGAAGAAATACCCCTCAGATTCTGACTTTTCAATCAGTTTTTTTTGAGCCTTAACTTTATTGGGATTCTTTTATGATTCAAAATTGCAGTTTTATTCTTAAATTTTATGTTTCTAATTTTCTTATATTCTTGGATCAAAATCAACTTGAGTATCATATGTCTTATCTTCAATTTTATTTTCTTCCTTCACCATATGCAAGTTGAGATTAATGAGGGTTACATAACTCATCTTGAACCAAATAGGAAGAAAAATAAGCACTAAATAACCTTATTATCTTGCGATATATTTTAGTGCTTATAATTTTGAAGCATAAATATAATATCTCCAAATGTACTCCCTTGTGTTGATCTTATATTTATTTAGATATCTAAAGTGTTTCTGCAATGAATGTCTAAATGTAACTATTGTCCATCTGTAAGTGCTCTTTGGAGTCTCCTTACAGACTTCAAATACCTACTTCTTCTTAGCAGATACATTTTCTAAATTTTCTCCAAGAATTCTTAACCATATTGAGGGACTTAAACGTTTTGCCATGAAATACACAAATGTAACCACTATCCATCTGTAAGTGCTCTTTGGAGTCTCCTGACAGATTTCAATTGATTACCATCTCATTCATGCAAAACAGTAATTCCTCATATGAATCCTTTAGCCTTAATGAAATTAGAAACAATGTCCCTTAATTCTCTCAAGAATGATCATAAGACACATGTGTTTTTGACCTCAATGGGATTATCAGTCCTTAATACATGGTCAAGATCATATCAAATTGAGAGATTTTAAATTTTAAGTTGGAATGTTAAAGATGCTTGATATTTAATATATGCTCTTACATTAATCTTAAATTGTATAGCAATAAATCATAATATAAAGGTCCAAATCCCATCTACTAGTCTTTATTCATTTGCAAGTGCTCTTTGGAGTCTCCAAGCAAACTTCAATTGACTAGGTGCAGTATCAAATGTAACGATTCATAACATGTCAATCAATTAACCTTCCTTTGGGCCGATTAATTGATTACACGTAAAACCTTATAATCATTACCCCTTTGATTCTACCAAAACATCGTACATGTAGCCTTTTAAATCATGTCCTTCCTTTGGGCCGATCCATGACCTAAAAGTTACATGCACCTTAATACACTTTGTATTTGAGCCTTTGAAACAACCATTAATGTGAGAGCCCACTTTGGCGGGATGACATTAAAATTGGCCCAACTCTCAAATACAACTTAAATTACCTTTATATTAGACTTAAAGTATACCTAAACTTAGACATTTCATTATGCACATCAATCTTAATATGAAAAGTCTAACCAAATACTGACCTAGGATGACTTAGATTTAAGACCCGGTTGCAAAACCTTAAGGTATACATACAAATACAATAGACCATATAATACTTATATAGACTACTAAACCTTATGTAGTTTGTTTTGGTAAGTAACAAACTACCTAAAGAGACCAGAAGGAGAACCATAGAGATATGTAACCATACAAACTAGTATGCATTACATTAAGGTAAGAAAAGAAAGCGATGGTTTCCTCTTCAGCCAGCAGCCATTGAAATTACACCACATCCAGGCAAGATTCCCAGAAAAGGTCAGGGTCATATGGACACTTAGGCGCCGACCTTATTTTCTGCGACAGAACTTGTCCTCATGACAACATGGTGTAATCCAACGCTTACAGCTCTTACTAATGAAAACCACGGCAGAGATAAGAAGAGGAGAAAAAACTGAACAAAAATGGACTGTACAAAACTTGTACAAACCATATAAGAGGATTGTTAAACCGAATTTTGGTCAGTTCCTAATAAAACCATACAAATCTTACCTAGCAGGTCGCTATGGCATCTAGCGAGCCCACAACTCGATTCTGGTCATAACCTAAAAGTTTGCAACCAAAACTGAAGTGGAATGATCGTCTTAGAGTGAAACAAATCATTAATGAACCGTAGATATAGTAGAAGAAATCGTCTTATTCTTAAGTCGAGAAATCCTAAAGATTTCTCTCCTAATCTGAATATCTACTCTAATTCTAAATCATCCAATTTAATTAGGTCAGATTTTAACGATTTGGTATTTCAACTTTCTTAATTATCAAACTTTATTCAAAACTTAACTTAAAAAAAAAAAAAACGTATATCAAAAAAAAAAAAGTTAAGCTTGAAATAAATTCATAATTTTAGAAAGTTCGATTGCCATAAAATGCTAATTACCAAAAAGGAACAATCCAAAAATAAATTTTGATATTTAAAACTGCATCATATCAAAAAAAAGATTGTTTCTAAAAAAGGTTTCTTAAATAGCAATATTCCAATTGTTAAATACCAAATCAAGGCAGTTTCCCAAAAAAAGATTTAAAATAAATCTATACAAAAATATCCTTGTATAAATACCAAAAAAATCTTAATTAGCAAAATCATAAACAAAAAATGTTTCCTTAATCAAGCACCAAATTTATGAAAATAATAAAATAATTTCATAATTTAAGTTGCCAAAAAAAAAAATACATAATTTTTTTTTTTTAAACGTGAACTCTCTTTTCTTTTTAAAACAAAAAAAAAGAAATTAACCGAAGATGCAACTTTTTTTTTTTTTAAGGAAACTTTAAATTGCTAATTAAAACATCAAAAATACGCCGTAAAAAAAAATACACAAAAAAAAAACTTTCAGCGCTACAAGGATGCAAAAGTTCAAAATTTTTTTTTTTCGAATTATTTCGAAAAAATTCAAAAGTCATAAAACAAGAAAAAATCAAAGATTTTAACTAGATAGAAACCAAAAAGCATAATGATTCAACATGAGATGGCTCTGATACCACTTGTTAGATCTAAAACTTAATTACACTAGGATCCAACTCAAGTGAATCAAAATACTAATAGGACTAATCACAAGTGCGGAAGCTTACTTGTATTTATCCGGATCTCAATGGTCTTGATTAATTCTTGTTCTCGAGAGCGCCTCGCGTGTATCCTCTTGCATCAACTCGACTCAAGGCCTTAACAATGCTCTTATGCGTGTACCGAGAGGTTGGGAGAAAGGTCTTCCAAAGGATCAAGACATGCCCTTTGATGCCTTACGCCTAAAGCAAAGCACTATCTCTCTCTAATTGATGGAAGTATTAGAAAGAGGGGCAGAGATGCTGCTATCAACGCATGTATGCAGCAGTGCTCGTTGTTGTCTTGTCCCTTGGGGACCAACCCCGTATATATAGTACCAAGGGCTTCTTGGTACGCAAACAATACCATATTGGTCCATCATCAATATAGATTTGTTTCTAAATATGACCACCTACAAAAGGCAACACATCTATGCACAAAATCTTGCTTTTATTTACAGCCACGTTTAACATATTACCATATCTTAATTGACTTGGAAACCAAGCAGAATTTGCCCACACAAAAATAGATTGTTTCTTAATATGGCCAAATAATCTTACAAGTCGCTCTATCAAAGAATATGCCCTTTCATACACCACAAAAGTCTGCACCTTTGGTTCCCAAAAACAAGTTCGGTTGGAGTCCAGCAGAGCCAGAAGAGGCAAGCTACAATGTACCCGCTCATTTGCCCCCGTTAAGTCGGTTCCAGAGCAGGTACTGTTACACCTCGACCTCGCGCTTTTAAAATTACATCTGCGAAGAAATCGAATGTGCACTCAGAGAGCAAATCAACACATAATGTGCTGTGCAAAAGTGTGACTAAAGTGGGTCATGGGCTAAGTGGGCCCCACCCTCCACTCAGTGCGCGCATTCGATCGAGGTTAATGAAGGTCTTACCAAGTTGTGCTGGGCCAGGTGCAGTCGTGGATACACCAGATGTGCCCCAAGTTGTGCTGGGCCAGGTGCAGTCGTGGATACACCAGATACACCAAATATTATTTTTTTATTCTAAATAAATAATTCTAATTTTATTTTTAGGTGATCCAAAAATGCACCATACATATTTCTCCTCTAGTTAAATTTTTTTTCTTTTCTTTCCTTTCTTCAACGTTCCCTTCCAATATCAATACAAACTTGTATCGTTAATTCTTACTTTTATTTAAAAGAAATTGCGTAAAAACTCAGCTTTTATTGTATCTTGTATTAAACTATGCACACATGCCGTTTTATGGCATGCGGCTACAACAGTACAACTACACATCGATGCGGTAAGCACCGAGGGCGGTTTATGCAGCTGAAGAGACCAAGAAAATTGGCCCAATGTCAATAGCCAGGCATGTTTTTCCAAAACCATTTAAATCGAAAATTTTTGTAAATTTTGTATAAAAGATGGCGACTCGTCGTCAGCAATAGAGTTTATGAGGCGATATTACAATTAAAGAGTCCAGGGAGGTCTTTTCACCAAAAAAGAAAATCAATAGGAAAATGTCATGTGACATAAAAGATATAAAATTTAAATTAGTAATGCAATACAAAATGATGTCATGATATGCTAAAAATTTATAACTTAATTAAATCTTTTTTCTGAAATTAAAATATGCCTTTCAACTGTTAGGAGTATGGCGAGGCACTCACCTGAACAGGACAACCACTGTCCACACAAATAGTTAAAGAGGAATATATTTCTTTTAGTTACACCCAAACTTTTACTGCAACAAAACGCAACAAAATACTGCCCACATCATTCGTCTCTTTTTTTTTTTTTTTTTTTTGACTGAAAGAAACATAAATAACAAACTGTAAGGCACTAATTTCCTCTTGGATGCACATGTACAACAATTGCAATCCCACCGTCCATTGTTTTCACCTCAAAAAGGCACAGGCTATGCGCTTTCAAATTGTATTGTCGCACAATATCTCTCCAACCACGGCTTATAAATTGCATACTTTCACTGTAATAGTAGTGGGCAGGAAAAACCTTGTTCTTGTTCGCGACTTGCAGACTGATTGACTGGCTTGTTTTTCCTATATATTCATTGGCGGAGCATCTTGGAATTATCTGCTTATAGAGAGAATAAGTATATAAATTAGACAAAAATTCCCTATTATCTGAAACTATTATTTTCATCTGTCATATTGTATTTGTATTGTGGTTGTTTGTTCAGCTGGTACTGTTCTAGTTTACCTCCAAAATGTTGAAGATAAGAACACAAAAAGATATATCATGAAGGAGAGTGGAATTATGGATTGAGCAAGGAAAATCTGACCCAAACTTAAACCTTCAATGTAAAATTCCATACTTTTTACAAAAAAAGAATAAAATAAAATAAAATAAGATTCAAGATGACTACTACATGCAGCCCGAAATCCAATTAACCTTGAAACTGAACTATTCAGCAATCCTGCATCTTTCAAAACTGAAACAGAGAATACATAAAACCCAAACCAGAAAACCTAACTTAAGAAACTAGCCCAATCCATCAAAGCAAACTGATCTCATCTACAGCTCCCAAATTAATACTATCGATGCCAATACAACCTGATATTGTAAGTTTGTAACTACATTAGGATTGAGAAAACCAAAAAAAAAAAAAAAAGAAAAAAACACGAAAATTATCCCAACATGATCCAAGACATCGAATAAACCTAACCCATCATAAGTTTCATAACCAGGTCAGAATGATTCAGACAATAATTAGAGCTGGGGGTTGGTGCATTCAGTACACTAAAGCAAAAATGGCAAGACGTTTATCTCACATAAAACTACCTGACAAAGGATTGCAACTCACTTTCATTTAATAGAAATCATACCAGATAGTGACTAATATCACTTGGAGTCAAGATCTTGACAAACAACTTGGAGCTTGGTTGAGCGGCAACTGCCATCTTATCTGCAATCTTCTGTTGTGCAACTGGCAGTTTTGCCCTGGTTTTACGGTAGGGCATATCAGAAGGTCCTTGCCTAGCTTTCTTATTAATATCACTTGATGCCTCGTCGCCATTTTTTACTGCCAAATGATAATTACAATGATAAAAGTAGGAAAGTATATATAACATGCAATATTAGAGTATGATATGTGATGGAGGATTCATGTTAGAATTTTTTAAAATTTTTGCTCTGTGCTTCAAAAAGGAACAAATATATAGACATATGGCATGGTCCTCATGATCATATATTTGTAACTAATATTATTTTCTTCTTTATAATTGACTCTCCTAACTTTCAATTTTATAATTTTGTTGTACTCTTTCCATTCCCTTGAACTACAAAAAAATTTATAGATAATAAAGTTTGTTCAAATAATATATTTCATTAAAAGATCTCAGTATAAGAAGGAAAGCAGAGTAGCAGACTAATGCAGAGGATAGCTAAAAACATATCCCTCAGCATTTTTAGGTGATTTTTCTCTTATATTTGCATGCTCCCTTTATTGTGGTTGTGGACATCAACTAAATAGGAAAAAGAGATGAAATCAATTCGCACAGGAGCGGCCAAACTCAATAACAGCTATAGTTGGCTGTTGCAACTAGGTACCAACTTCTTTTACAATTAGAATCACTACCAATCTATATAGATAGTTCTGAGGATTGGTTGGGAAACCAGCAGGCACATGACAGTAACACTCAGAATGAAAGGTGGTTCAAGTTGGTGGGTAACTGGGTATATCAAGCAGTAACCTTTTTAAGAACTCACCAAATTTTTATACCATACTATAGATTATACCTCCCAGTCATGGAAGCAAGAGTGCTGTGCTCAGGAGGTTATTCGCTAAATTTGTTCTCAGCTATATTTAATTTATCCTCATATTTACCTCTCATTTTCTGCTCACAAGCGGCACGTGAAGATGTTTTCGTATCAGAAGATGTTTTTTCTGGTGGAATGAAAACTCGAAAAGAAGTGTCACTTTCAGAACATGTTTTCTCTGCTTCAGATCCAAATGTAGATTCTATTTCGGATCCGGATTCTGATTCTGATTCTGATTCTGATTCTGATTCTGTTTCTGTTTCTGTTTCATCATTTTTTATGATAAAAGAAACAACTTTTTCACACCCACTTGGGTCAAAGATTGAGACATTGAAAGAGGAGTTGCCTCTATATTTAAAGACTAGAAGATCATTTTTATCTAGTTTGTTACCAGTGACAAAACTTCTCCAGCCAGATTTGAGAGAGAATTTGTTCTCTGACTTATCCACTTTTGTTCGCCATGTTTCTCCACTAGGACCTCTTAGTTTGACGATTTCACAGATTCTCCCTTTGAATCTCCTAGCAAATTTCCTTGGCAGAACCTACATGGAAATATTATTGATTGGTCTCTTCAATATTGTTCATGGGTTGACAATGAATTTGTTTTTGTCAAAATTTGCTTGTTCTCTTTTACAATGTCTTAGAAGCAACACGATCTTATGCTTTTGAAAGAAAATTTATTGGCAAAGAAAAAAGTTTACATGTTTATCTTCTCCTATTTTTAATCAAAATGTCAAGCTGATTTGAATATTGATTTTTATTAATATCGCATAAGATAACATGGAGCAGTAATTAAGCCAGATGTTAAGGATTTAATCCTATCCAAATGGATAGATGATTGATTTTCATCAATATGATACAGTAAATAATAATATTAGACCATTGGCAAGGGGCATTGTACAAATTAACTGAATTGACTCTGTCTAATATGACACAATAAAGTGCGCATGCTGTTCTCAAACATGAAAATGTTATATGATAGGGAAATAAAATGATGAAAGTACATCAATGCATATTTAAAAATGCAAATGTCAGTATATATGGGTTGAATACTGGCTGAATATGAATCAACGCAATCCTAATAGAGTCAGCTTTACAAAGAATAGCCAAACTTAGTCCTCTCAAACTTCAACACGTAAATTTTATTAAAAAAAAGAATCAGATGCTGAATTATTAGATAATTAACTGGAACAAAGAGTTACCAAGTGATCCCCGAAGGAAGCTTCCATCTTCACAAAGAACTTGACATGTTTTGGGTCCATGTGGTTCCAGTAGGCATGGCTTTGCCATTTTCTGCACACCTTGCAACTCTTCTTCATTTGTTAGATTTTTTTTTTGGTCTCCTCCTGTTCAGTAGCTGCCCTCGATCTGTCCAATTTGTGTTTACAAGGAGTTATTTATTGTTCAACTCCTCAATAAATGCCATGTTATCTCCTACCAAACATCAAATGCAATATTTACAACAACTTGCTTTCAGCAGTGGACAGCCAGAATGACATTTCTTTTCCTTCTGAAAATTACCAGAAGGACTTAAGTTTCAAAATTCATGACCACCAACTTGAGCAGTCAAATGATTGACTGGTCATGAATCACCGCTCTTTGTTACATACTCTGCTACTCTTCTGAAACGAGTCACTTAGGCGGGTCAAATAAATTATCAAGGCTAAAAAAGTCTACTTTTCAAATTCAATTTCTTAGAAATATAAAAAAGGAGGAAAAATACAAGTTGGAAAGCACTCCATAAATTGATCCATTTTTTTCTTGTTATTATAGGAATGGTAAGGAGAATTGAACCCATTATATTCTTAAATTTGCATCGAACAACTTCAGTCCAATGATGCATGCATCATAACTCATAAGCAAAGAAAAAAAAAATCAAAGAAAAATGTATATTGAACTAAAACATTAACTTAGCAAAAGAGGAACATTAGTCGCATCATAAATAGAGATATAAAGGTGAAGTTACAGCAACATATCAAAACCTATGTATTTCCGGTACTTCTTAATTATGAGTTACAAGATCCTACCAACAAAAGCAGAAGTAGGTAGGCACCAAAATAAAGAACTCTGCTTGAAACTATAACTGCACAATCAATAAAATGTCAAAGAGCTCAACACGTGTACAATAATGAACTTAGGCTGCTGAGTGGTCTTGATGAGTGCAAACTGACAGATGTGGCCTTTCTCCAACTTGTTTCTTCTTGTGTTTACTAATTTCAGTAATTTGCTTAGAGCCTTAGATGTCTGAAGTCACATGCTTTGCACGAGACAGGGTACTGTAATCCAGGTAGAAATTGAGACGATATCACAGATTAACAGCAGTATCACACTGCGGAGCAGATAGTAGTATTAAACTTGGTTCATCCCTCAAAACCAATTTTAGAGTTTTGTGGCTGCACTTGGAATGGCCCTTTTGCTTTTAAGGCTCTACTAGCCCGGCCCACAATAATCAGATGAAAAATGACAGAACTGGAGCCTGTGTCAAAGGAACCAGATCCTCTGGTCGGCAGATGATCCGGACCGTCTGATTTAATCTCAATGGCTAAAGATGCCCCGTGCATAATAGATAGGACCAGTAGGCCCGAAAAAAATGAACCGTTGAGATTAAATCGGACGGCTCGGATCACGCGCCGACCAGGTGGTGCGCACATTTCTGCCGACCAGAGAATCCGAGGGAAGTCCGAATTCGGAATCCGAATTAAGTTGCAATTTGTTTTGAAATGCATAATAGGCTTCCACGTAGGACAAAGGACCTATAAATTCTCCATGCGAACTTCTGCCACAAGCGGTTTTTTAGGCTTTCTAGGCAAGGGAAGGTAGTATCAAATCAATGTATCATTACGGGTCTCTAGCACAGTAGCACGGTCACTTTATGGGAACCTCTCACCTTTGGAGTTAGCCTGATTTAATTTTGACAACCTACCGACTACAAAAGGAATCATATCCTCTGCCAACCTTTAAAAGGTTGGCAGAGTGCCTACCTCTCACATAATCCGTTGGATTACGATCGAACGAGACGCGATGAGAAAGGAGAAAATCGCTGAATTCGACCCTTGCCCAGAGTGCCTGAAGAATATCAAGAATGGGGAGAGAGAGAGAGCAAGAGAAGATGTAATTGAATGTTGTATTGTATATCTGTTGTCTGTCTCAGTACATCATATTACAGTATATATAAGCAGCGACAAGCACTAACAACTCATGCCAGCTGTACTAATCTTCAGCTGACATCTAACTGAATGTAACAGACTGTAATTAATACAAATGATTAGCGATTCTAACTAACTGTATTAAATGCTAACAATAGTCTTAACTACTGTAAATGTCTACGGATCTTCTGTGATAATATTCTTTGTAGATTGAGAACCATTGTGTTGCATAATACCCCCCACCCCCCCCCCCCCCCCCACAAACCAATGTAGAGGGAAGTACATTGAGTTTGGTGCACAGAAAGGAGAATCGGGCAGTGCTCAACGACTTGGTCATTATATCTGCAATTTGATCTTTGGAACAAATGAATTTGACATGTAGTTGTTTAGCTACCACACGTTCTCGAACGAAGTGATAGTCAATTTCTACATGCTTCGTTCGAGCATGAAACATAGGATTGGATGCCAAAAATATGGCACCAATATTGTCACACCAAAGGATCGGTGGATGAGTCAACTGCACATGTAATTCTTGAAGTAGAAACTGTAACCATAAAATTTCTGTGCAAGTGACTGCTAAACTCCGATATTCAGCTTCTGTGCTAGATCTTGAGACTGTCGGCTGTTTCTTAGCACTCCAAGAGATTAAATTGCGACCAAAATAAATGCAAAAACCAGAAGTCGATCTCCTATCATCCGGGCAACCAGCCCAATCAGCATCACTGTATGCGTGTATTGTATTTGTTGAGCTGGAATGAATGAACAAGCCATGCTGTAATGTGCCACGCAAGCTATGTTGCATGGATTCGGGTTCGAGAACTGAATCCGGTGCGGTGCGGGTGCGGCGATTTGAAAATTTTCAAAAAACTCGGATTCGGGTGCGGCGATATATATATTAATAAATAACTATTAATAACAAATATTTTCAAAAATTCCTATTGAGTATGCATATATTAAAGATAAAATATCTCATGAGTAATGCATTGACCCGAACAATTGTGTTTGAAAACTAAAAAGTGATATTTGTGTTTGACCGGACCTATGTTATAGGATCGTCTGGTTTTGAAAGTTAATATTGTGTTAGTCCCACATGGAGTAGCCATGTTTAAAATCCATACTATATAAGGGACACTGATAGAGGGGATTAAAACATTGAATGCACACCACCATAACGTGCGTGTTGATGCGCGTGGGCCTGCCTGTGCCTACATGGAGGGTAGTGAGTGAGTGGGCACCTCTTTGAATAAAAATAAAGGAAGTATTTAAATTATATTAATATTAATATTAATATTAAATGAATGGCTTTAATCCGACGCGCGCCACAAATGGTCCAAGATACGCGCACCGGAGCGTATGGAGCCGTGTCGTGACCGTATCTGACGGTCAAAATCAAATAAAATATTAGGGTGCGCCAGCTGGCACATTGGGTGCGCACCGGTGCCGAATCGGGCTCGAATCCGCACCCGATTCACACCCGGTGCTGGTGCTTCTGTCTTATAGACGAATCGGAGTAACATAGCACGCAAGTATCTTAGTATCCTTTTAACTGCAACCCACTGAGTATCTGTAGGATTGTGCATAAACTGTGAGACCTTGTTGACTGCAAAGGCAATGTCTGGCCGAGTGAGTGTAGCATATTGTAAACCACCTACCACACTTCTGTACAAATGTGGTTCAGAGAAAGGATCTCCATCTTCCTTAGAGAGTGTAATATGAGTTGCAATAGGGGTTGTGCATGGTTTTGCATGAAACATCTTTGTTCGATGTAAGAGATCAGTGATATATTTGGTTTGGGTCAATAGAACACCATCAGATTTATGATTAGCTTCTATTCCAAGAAAGAAGCTTAATTGACCCAAGTCTTTCACAGCAAAATGTTGTTGTAGTTGCTCAATGCAGGTGGTAATCATTTGAGCATCACTTCCTGTGACTAAAATATCATCTACATACACTAGAATGAACAGTGTATGGTTGTTGTGTCGGGCTATGAATAATGAGGGGTCATAGTTGGAAGCAACAAATCCAATTGATAGTAGTGCAGAACTGAGCTTTTGAAACCAAGCCCGTGGGGCTTGTTTTAACCCATACAGAGATTTAGTTAGGAGACATACATGGTCATGGAAGGAAGGGTCGATGAAGCCCGGTGGTTGTGCCATGTAAACACGTTCTTCCAAGTCGCCATGAAGAAAAGCGTTGTATACATCGAGTTGCCTAATCATCCATTTGGAGGAGACAGCTAGAGATAATACTAGTCGAATTGTTGTTGGGCGAACAACTGGGCTGAAAGTCTCCAAAAAATCGATTCCTTTTTCTTGGTTGTATCCCTTGGCAACTAGCCGGGCTTTATGTCTTTCAATAGAGCCATCTGGTTTTTGCTTGAGTTTGTAAACCCATTTGCAGCCGATGATCTTTTGATTGGAGGGTGGGGGAACTAATATCCAAGTTTTGTTTTTGGCCAAAGCATTGA